>JAJHSJ010000004.1:71150538-71651464 GCA_021015155.1 Magnolia officinalis | reverse complement strand
CACAATAGACTTGATTAAAACTCGAAAGGGCATCAAGAAAAAAGTTAAGTTGCAAAGAGGTAGGTAAGATCAAATACTTAGAACATGATGAAAATCTAAAAGGATGCTGCAAACAAATGATTGAAAAGCCAGATACAATAAAGCTTAAAAAGGTATTATAAGTCATAATCGCCGGAAAGAAAAATAAAAATAAAAAACAAGTACATGAAAATCCAAGAAAGCATAAAGAGTCGGCATATGCAAAAAAAGGTAATCATGAATCAGATTCTAACTCTACCCAAATTTAAGGATCATAATATCATCACACACTCCTTTAAGGGGATCAAGACCTCGATAAGAAATTTGATAACTAAGTATGTCATCTGGTTGTAACATCTCATAAAATCAAACATACTCGACCTTAGCAAATATGTGAGTGTCACTATTAGACAATGATACAAATCCAACTACTTACCCTATTTAGCCTAAAATCAATGGATTATGGTAACTTAAGTAGAATCATCATTTCCTCTAATTGTGAAAATACCACACTATGAACTTAGCTAATCTAAACCCTAATCATTGTGCCCAAGAAATCTCGTTACTCAATTTATTTTAGAAATGCCCCGATTAACCAAATAAGATCTAGCTCACTCATTAATGGGCCACTGAACTCCAAGTCATACAAAGACACATGTCTTAGCAGGCTTGACATCCCTCGTGAAGTATTAAGCCAAGACTACACACAGAATCGTTCAACTTGGGCTCCCAAGGTAGTGCATGAGATGTTTGAATTCTCCTAGAAACTATTAAAAAATAAAAATAAATAAAAAGAAAAAAGTTAAAGTTAATTGTGCACACCCAAACTTAGCTAACATGAGAATTTTGAACCACTAGTTTACGATCAAATTAAGGGAATTAAACTAAATTAATATCCTACAACTATCCATATAACCACAACCCCGATCGATGATCGGTAACTGTTAAACTGACTCTTAATCATATTCATCAATTATCAAGTTCGAATAGCGGGGCGATCGAAGTCTTTCATGGATCAACACTTTGGACAATTACCCTATGGGATCAACTCGTACACTCCATGGAAGACCCTTAAAGCTAGAATTAAACCCCATAAGGTTAGCTAACACTTAAACCCATTTATAGGGCCAAATAAACTTTATTTGAGACTATAAATACCTTCCTTTGGGCAGTCCCTCCCCTTCATCTGAATTTTCCCCATCTTAGAGAGTAAAAGAGAGAAAGAGAATGAGATCTTCGTGCTTGTTTTTACCGAGTTTTTCTTCAATCAAACCTATCTACTACATAATCCTCCCCCAAATCCACCTCTACTAATAATGAAAGCTAAGATTTACATCCAACTTTTCGATAGAGCAAAGGTAAGATTTAGATACAACCTTTCGATAGAGCAATCAAATGTTAGTTTTCCTAGCTTTACTTAAGTTTTACTTATATTTGGTCTAAGAAATCAGAGTTTTTCATAAAATCCAAATCTTATGTGCTCGGAGATTGAGAAATCTCTTTCAAACATATGGATTATTTCTTTAGGTTTCCTTTTATCAACCATTGATAGTCTCAAAAAATAAATCCATGTTTTTTAAGACTTTATATGCAACAAATGTTAGATTTGCATTATTATTGCAACACTTGTGTTATTTACTGTTAGTAGATAACATGTTCGATGAAATGCTTGAATGATATGAAATACTTAATATTAGAACTTTTCTATGTCACTTGGTAAGTTGCTTTGATATCAATTGCATTGTATTGATTAGTACATATATTCAATTGGCTTATCCTATTGTGATACTAAATTTCTACACGCTTATTTCATTATCTAAATTATTATTATTGTTATGGATCAAGCTATGTAAATTGTTTAAGAAAGCGGATGGCCTACCTTGGGTTGGCTACTACAGGCTTCTTCGATATACTAAGGTTGAACACAAACTACAGACAGTAGTTGGAACTACCCGAGATGCTTTGCACCGAATGTCAGTTTTACTAGAGTTCTCCATAGTTGATCGATTCAGTCTAATGCATGATTGATCATTCATATGTTTTGTGATAGTATAACACTCTATAGAATCGAAGACACCATTGTTTCCATTGAAATTGAGTATATTCATAATTTTTAGTGCGATCTGATCCTATTAAAGACTCATGGGCCAAGAATGGTGCTATGGGACATCATGTCCAAGTTGTCGGCCTATGTTTAGTGACGAGCCCCTCGTAGTGATCAGTGAGCACCAGTGGAGGTGACAAACCTACCAGGTTGTTGATGGAAGTGGGTGATGAGCCATTTTTATATTTAATACTTGGGTGACAACCCTTACCACTTACATATTATTGGGCATGATGTCATACCATTGAAATTCCTGATTACAATGTATATCAGGTGACGAACCCTAAATTGGATCAAGGGACACTAGCGATGAGCTACTACGTGCCGCAATTAGCAACATGATCTGGTTATACGACTCATGATGTAATAGTAGTATTCTAGCTTTGCCAATATTTTAATTGAATTTAGATTTAAGAAGTTGGCTAATCATGCATATCATGGCATTTGTTAGTAATGATGGTGATGAACCACGCTACAATGGGATAAATATCTTGTGGACGATGGCAGTGATGAGAAGTATGACAGTTATTAATATTCCTGGTACATGCATCCGCATATTATGCCTTACATGTACTCAATTAACCAGATTAGGAAACTATTTATTTTGTATGCTATCATTATTGTGCTTGATTATGTTGATAACATGCATAACATAGAAAAATGGTGCCACTAAGTTGATCACTCACTCTCACCTATGACTGTTTTAAAACACCAAACAAATGACTTCATCGATGCAGGTACCACAGAGGCCGACGCACAAGATGAGGCCTATTTGGACCCTACAAACAAGGTTTCATACTTCCAAGTCTCGAACAGGCTGGAATAGGCCACCGTGCTTCAATTGCCATTCATTTTTGGAGTCTTGTGTATGGATGTTATTATATATTTTTTGTACATTTTGAATATGTATATTGGACTCCTCAACTCAGTGGACTCCGTG
This sequence comes from Magnolia officinalis, assembly GCA_021015155.1. Lineage (NCBI taxonomy): Eukaryota > Viridiplantae > Streptophyta > Magnoliopsida > Magnoliales > Magnoliaceae > Magnolia > Magnolia officinalis. Next base: position 71,648,402 of record JAJHSJ010000004.1, on the reverse strand, counting down.
GATTAATTAGATCGTATGTACATTTTGGTGACTATCGTGACTATACTTATATGTGGACTTACACTATTTCTCATATCTCTTATAATTGATTTGATGCTCTTATAACTGTAATTAGAAATCATACTTCTGCAAAGCAAAAGTGACACTCGGAATGTCAAGGATCGATTGTGTGCTTGACCCCTGAAATTTGGGGTGTTACATTAGTTGATTCAAATGCTCTGATTTTTTACATTTACAAGCACAACAGGTCTAAAATCCATACTCACATACATAGACACCTTTAAAAAAAGAGATTTTATTTCATTTCATAATAAAAGCCATACATTTCTTATACATAACAAACTTGAAAGCATGCATGGCTTTAGTACAAAATAAAAACTCTTAGTCAGTTAACACTTCCCATGAGCACATCCCATATGGACCTCCATAGAAGACAAAGGCAAGCTTCTCTCCCAACTCATCAGCTAATTCTCTTGTTCTCCTCTCTCAGGTATTGGAGCTCATCATTTTGGAACTAACAAGCAGTTGAAGAGCCCTTGCCACAGCAAGTTATGATGTCGCGAGGAAGAAAGAAAATAAAAGTTAAATCCAAAACTCTAAAGGGCAGTAAAGGTTTAACCATTCTAATGGAAAAGCATGACCATCTTCACATAGAAAATGAGGTCCCCAATTGGTTGCACGATTCAGAGGAGCAAGAGAGATCTCAAATCATCTAACGGTTCAACTAGACTTGATGCTCAAATGGGGATAGTGGTGTTATGATGCACTGCACAAGCCAAACTGTAAGAAAGTAATGATTAAGCCATTCCAACAATTAAGATGGGCTTGATCCTCAAATGTGACTAGTAGGGCGTAGGGCGCCGATATTCCATACAAGCCAAAATGGAAGAGAGCAAGTGGTCAAACCATCTAACAATTGGCATGGCCTTGATCCTCAAGTATGGCAAGTGGGGCCCACGATCCACCGAATGGATCTAAATGCAAGGACAAAAGGGAAGCGATTAAGCCCATCCAACAGCTCAAATGGATTGGATTATCAAGCAAGGCTAGTGGTGCCCATCCCATAACTTAAAGTTGGAAACCCTAAGTGTGAAGATCAAGAGATTTGTGCAATACAATGTGTGGAAGGCAAGTAAGGGGCCCATATTCATAAAGTTGGAAACCCCAAGTGTGAAGATCAAGAGATTTGTGCAATACAATGTGTGGAAGGCAAGTAAGGGGCCCATATTCATGAAAAGGGCTCACAGCCCTTAAAGAAAATGCCCCCCCCCCCCCCCCCCCCCCCCCCCCCCCCCCCCCCCCCCCCCCCCCCCCCCCCCCCCCCCCCCCCCCCCCCCATCCAACATCAAAGGACATTTTTAACCATCAAAAGTAAGCCATACATGTGTAAAAATGAGTGATTTGAAGTGATCAACGGCTTAGATGGGATCCAAAATAAGCCATCAATAAGGGTGGGGCCCAACTTAAAAGCATGTGCCTAAAGGGAGAACCAAAATGATTGTCATACCTTAACTAAAGTGCCCTCATTTATAGAAGAAGAAGGATTAGTGATCGAACCGGGCGAAACAATGCCCCGATACCCAACAGACTAGTAGAAATATGATTTCCACTCGACTAGATTTTGACCAAAGGTGATGAGGCCCTGAATGAATCCCTATAAAATGGGCTTGCGGAGGAAAAGGGGTAAAGAAAAGTAGGAGAAATTGAAAATGAGGGAGGAGAAGAGAATTTGAGAGAAAATGAGAAATAAGGAGAAGGGGAATAAAGAGAGAAAAAGAAAGTACATAAAAATAAAAAATGAAAGAAGAGATGGGAAAAATGGGATTCCTTAAGAAGAAAGGAGAAGATTTTTTGTGAAGTCGGCGGGTTCTCGACAAACCCGCTAGTTCAAATAAAATCTAGTGGGTACACCCCATTATAACAAAAATATGACAGACCAGATCTTTAAAAAAAAAAAAAAAAAAAAAAAAAAAAAAAAAAAAATCACACAAAATCTATTACAATGAAATCTAGCATTTTAACCATTACACCATGATATAACAAGTCGAACCACTTTTCAAAAACCACAAAATATCTCCAATAAAACCGATCTTGATCACAACTGTTAAATTGTGAAATGATAAATAGAATCATGATTGCTAGGATTGGGAGATGACAAGCCAGATTTTTTTTCAGAAAAATCTAAAATTCAAAAAATTAGATAAGCATTTTATTTCCTTATCGCAATTTATTTTCTTATCACCTTTGATTTCCATGTTGCATTTAACGTTCTTTGTCTCACTCTCGATTTTTTGTCTCATTTGATTTGCTTTACGTGTTTAATTTTTTGGCTCATTTCATTCCTTGTCTCATTTGAATTATTTAGCTCATATGATTTTCTTTTATGCATTGAATTTTCTTGTCTCATATGATTTCCTTTGGTCACATTGATTTCCTTTATCACATTCAATTTCCTTGTCTCATTTGATTTTCTTTTATCACATTCATTTTTTGCCTCAATTGATTTCCCTTAAGTTGCATTAATTTCCTTTTATCGCATTTGATTTCCTTGTCTCATTTTATTTTCTCATGTCACATTGATTTTCTCATGTTGTATTCAATTTCCCTTGTTGCATTCGATTTTCTTGTCTCATCTAAATTTCTTTTATTGCATTCAATTTCTTTTACCTCATTCGAATTCTTTATCCCATTTTTAAAGGGACTTTGATGTAGAGCGGGTCGCGGACAGTTTCATGGCCAAGATGGATCAGAAAAGGCCCGGTCGACGACAGAAGTGATCCGGACCATCGGACCTTAGATCGGACGTATCTCGCAATCCGGAATGAGTTAGTTGACGTAAAATATATGATTTTGGGGTAGAACAAGCCACTTTAGGCAACCAACCCAGCTAGGCTAGGTTGCGATGCTCGGAATTACGAAAAACCCCTGGATCGACAGTCGTTTCCCAGCTTTATTTTCGTTTTTACTATAAATAGTAACTTTTAGTTTGATTATAACTCTTCATCCGTCAGGCTTTAGGAGTTGCACCCAACGTGAAAAGAGCTTAGAATAATTAGGAGAACGGTTTGGTGAAGCCAAATAGGACACTTACTATTTTTGGCCGAAAACCTTGCGCACTAGTAGACATCACGACCGTCTATAAATAGTAAGTTTACTATTTATAGTAAGTCGTGAATTCTAGGAGTTTTAGTTGTAGTTTGATTCTGATTTCTTTCCCATTACTTGGTACCCCTATTTAAAGGGTTGTGAACTCATTTTTATTCATCAATTAATCAATTTCGAATTTATTAGAATTTATTTCTATTTTCTGTTTTCTTTCCTCGTGGATTCGAGAAGTCTCTGTGAGGAGTCCAGAGAAGCTCCATGGATTCAGAGTATTTATCCTTATCACGTTCATCCCTATGTCAATTGGTATCAGAGTGAGGATTCCCCTCTGGCCGATGGCAAACAATGAAGGTATGAATCAAAATCCTGTAACGGTGATCCAGGGATTCGTTCTCTTTCGGAAAGAATGGAAGCTTTCCACCGGAGAGTCAGTTGACCATGCAAGGGCTGCAGGCAACCCTCGACCGTCTTACGGATGCACTACTTCCGCCCCGAACCCTAGGCTGTGCTCCACCACCTATGGTTGCTCCACCACCCATGGTTGCTGTACGACACAACCCCGATTTCCGTGGGGCACTACCAGGGGCAAACCGTAGGGCTACACCAGATGATTCAAGTTCTAGCGACGAGGACCTTAATGAGGGTTTTGCCCGACGACCAATCTATGGAGGCGATCATCTAGATCGTGCTGAGACAGACTATCGAGGTAAGGCTGAACTTCCTAGTTTTAATGGTTTATTACGTATAGAAGATTTCCTTGATTGGCTAGCCGAAGTAGAGAGATATTTTGATTATATGGACATGCCAGATCATAAAAGGATAAAATTGGTAGCGTTTAAGTTAAAATCTGGTGCTTCTGCATGGTGGGAACAATTACAACTCTCACGAGCCCACCAGAACAAGGCACTCATCTCATCATGGCCACGGATGAGATGCCTTCTTCGATCACGATTTCTCCCCAGTGATTATGAGCAGATATTATTTCAACAATACCAAAATTGTCGACAAGAAAATCGAACCATCACCGATTACACTGAAGAATTCCAGTGGTTGGCTACACGAAACAATCTGTCAGAATTTGAGTCACAAAAGGTGGCACGATTTATAGGTGGGTTGCGACAGACAATTCAGGACCGAGTTCAGATGTACCCAGTCGGACCATGGATGAAGCAGTTCAATTGGCGGGTAGGGCAGAAACACAACTTGCAAGAGTTCCTGCTCGTCCCTATCCTTCAACTCGACCCCCATGACGGGTCCCACGCAGGATCCAGTGCTGGCACGAGGAAAAGATCAAGTAGGAGAACGTCCTCAATATCCTACAACCGCGAACCGTGATACGGGGAGCGGCTCATCTAGACTTCAACGTACAGCACCCACAACAGCGGGCCCTAGTAGGATTCTAAATCCTTATGCTCGACAAAGGTTGAACAATTGTTACTGTTGTGGCCAGCCAGGCCACTTATCAAACACCTGTCCTCAACGTCCCGCAGCACACTTGACTATAAACGAAGGGGACACTGAAGATGAGGCCGCAAAAGAAGACCATGGCTATGATGAACATGAACAAACCACTGAAGAAATAGCAGGTGGCGATGAAATGACAAGCGATGATCGTGGCAAATTTCTAGTTGTAAGGCGATTGTTGTATACCCCACGAAAGGAATTACATCCACAGCGACATAATATAATTCGTACTCGGTGCACTGTCAAAGGAAAGGTCTGTGATGTGATCATAGACAGTGGAAGTAGCGAGAACATCATCTCAAGAGTGATGGTGGATAAATTACGGCTACCAACGACGAAACATCCTTCCCCGTACTCAATTGGCTGGATAAAAAAGGTGAATGAAACCAAGGTAACTGAACAATGCACTATCTCGTTTTCAATTGGTAAAAATTATAAGGATCAGATACTTTGTAACGTGGTTGACATGAAAGCTTGCCACATGCTACTCGGTCAACCCTGGCAGTCGGACCTTGATACGACCCATCGGGGACGAGACAATGTCTACGTATTCTTTAAGGATAGCCGAAAAATAATCCTTGCCCCTATGGTACCAAAGAACCACCCTTAAGCCTTTAAAGTGGAGGGGAGTTCTGAAATGGCCAACCTATATGTCCTAGAGGGGGGGTGAATAGGACTATGCCAAATTAAAGTAAAATCAGCGGAATAAAATTAAATAGATAGCCTTACAATTATAGATCAATTCACAAAGCTGTAATCAATTCAATCTCAACAAATAAGTATTGAGAGGTTGATACAAATTCAGTTCTAACGACAACCTTACACCATAATAAACAACGGCTTATGGTAGGACAACCTTATTTCTAGAACGTCTTTTAAATCAATATCTCAATTTGAATAGAAATAACTAAATAGCAAGGAATTGAAATAAAGTGCAGAAATAAAGATCTAACTTATTACAACACTCCCCACACTTGCTTGAAATGTAAATTGTTACAACATTCACATCCACGAGTACATTCCACACAATTGAATGATAAATGATATGAAATTTAAGCAAGCATTCAATCCACAGGACAAAGGGTTATAGTGGTTCGCCTGTGTGTACACCAACTGTCTTTCAACAGCCACACAGAATGCTACTCCACTCCTAATAACCTTACACAGGGGATATTAGCATTTACTATCAAATAGGTTTTCATAGGTTCACCCAAAACCTTTACAATTATGTCTTTTTAGCTTGGGCTTACACAATTCAAAAATCCACACTTCTGAGTTTTCTGGCTCTCCTCAGATAACCACGCAAATTGAGATTTTTCTGGCGAATCTCAAACAAAGACCAAAATAGAATGGAATTTACAAAATTGTAAAATACCTGGATTTCTCCTTTTCGTAACAGCCCGGTAGAACCAATTGGAGTAGATATTTGAATATAGAAGTTCAATGTCCACAACTCACTTTAATATGGTTCTAAATTTTAATTGATTTTAGATTTAAACCAGTTGGGCGTAGCTATATTTGATTTTAATTCCAAGAAGAAGGAATACGTCAATTCCTCTCTTCAAATGAGATTGGAATACAAAAACAAAATCAAATTAAATAAGCTAGCAAAAAGAGAAAGAAATTATGCACAAAATAGCTTAAAAACAAACACAAACTTAAGCACATCCATGTTTACAAACCAAGGTATAATAAAGGGGGAAATATACAATATTTCATACTTAACATGATGTCTAACAAATCTAAGTGGCATTGTAAGCTTCCCATAAAGCCGCAGAAAGTGTGGGACAGTTAGCACTTTAACAGTCAGATAGGAAGTAGTACTCTTAGGGTCATCAAATAGCAAAAGTTATCATAGATCCAGACGTTAGTCAGATACCCATAAGGCCATGAAGCATAGAGGTGACTACCATCTAGATTCATTGACATTCCTAATGCTATCACCGATCTAAGGTGAAATGGTTGTGAATGGATGTTCATAATGTCATAGAAAGTGCTGGGACAATCACTACATTTTTTTTCAAACCTTCATGATGTGTACAAGTCACTTCTCTTCCAAATGAATAGTTGATGATCAATGCCAAAGAAGGCAACAAGCCCAAACCGCATCACAACTTAACCAAAGGGGTGGGGTGTCTACTCACTTTGGCATTTGGCTTTGCTAAAGAGGGGCATCTGTAGACACCCTAGTCAGTGTAGGAAACTTAATCATAGCAAGCTTGAGACAATGATGGTCTCTAAATTTCCATACCCAAATCCAAGCCTAGTCCAAGCCTAATTCTAAGCCCTAATCCCAACCAAATCCAAGGCCAATTCCAAACCCAAGACTTCCATACCCAAATTCAAGTTCAATTCCATACTCAAATCTAAGCCCAAAACCAAACCTAGTTCAAGCCCAAGTCCAAGCCTAAAACCCGTAAGAACCACTCCAAACCCACTCAAGGACTTAAAGTTGCAACCAAGACCACTAGAGAACCCACTACAAGCTAGATACATGTCATATGGCAAGCGGTAGTCTAAGTGTCGTCCACCAACTGGCATAACTAAAGCTCTACTGTAAAGATTTGGTGAGAGGGAGAAGGAGATGGGGGAGGTTCATGTAAAGCAAGAGCTTACTTTTGATCTCCCCAAAATTCCCCCCACCTTTCTTCTTAATTACCACTCTTACCACCCCACGGGCTAATGTGGGGGTGCCAAATGGTACCAAGCTTGCCCTCCACTTAGCCAAAAATTACACCCTTACCATCACCTCCAACTATAAAATGGCCTCCCACCTCTCATTCTCAACACTCTTCATTCCCATACAATAGGAGAGGTGCCTCCCTTTCCTACCTCCTTTAGCCCATAGCCCAAGTCTTTTAGCCATTCTCTACACCCACCTCCAATCTCCATTATAGCCCAAACCATAAACCAACTGCCTTAACCATTTCCAACACCCATCTATTCTCCCATCTCCACACATTATACCCATATGCACCTTACCCTCCACCATCCTCAACACCCATTTACACCATCCCTTAATCTCTAACCATACACCCAAGACTCTAGCCTTAATCCATAGCTCTCATCTGCACCATCTAAACTCTCTTGCTTATCTATCCTAACTAACTACTCATCTAGTTAATCCTAACTGTCCAAACCATCAAAACATCTACCCAACAAATTAAAACATCCATCTGTTTCAACAACAAATGAATGTATTTCGATAGGGGAATTATCATTCAATAATAACGAAAAAAAATAGAAGAACATTCATCATCATAGATTTCATTAATTCTAAGTTTCAATTACATCATCGTGTTTCCCTTGATTCCAAAACAAAGTATATTGAATCAATGTAATGGAGGAAGGAAAATGAATTCAATAGTAATTTCGACAGCATTTCCGCGTGTAAGATGTTAATTATGAAGACATACGAGTTGTGCGGACCGAAATCTTTATTTCACACCAATGACCGAAAGATATACATATAGGAGATCTGATCATGGAATAACCCATAAGACCGCACAACATGTGAATACTTGAGGCCTTGGTTACGCGGGTACCTGCTCTTTCTCTCCCAAAATCTCTAATTTTAGCGTGTGAAGTCTATTTCTGCACAACAATTAAGCTGGAAGTATGTTTCCACACAACAACTGGGACTTGGAGTCTGTTTTCACGCAACAACTGCGCTAGAAGTCTATTTCCACGCAACAACTCCTCTCCAACCTCCCGAGCACTTCTCTGAAATCTCACGTGGGAAGTCTATTTCGGCACAACAGGTCTTTGGAAAGTCTGCTTCCATGCAACAGCTCTTTGGAAAGTCTGTTTCCGCGCAACAGCTCTCTGGACATCTGTTTCCACGTGATAGCACTATGGGAAGTCTATTTTCGTGTAACAGCACTCAGGACACTTGTTTCCATACAACAGCATTCTAGGAGGTCTGAAAATGCTACAAGAGGAACTAGGAGGTCTGTAAATGGTGTAATAGGGACTGGAAGGTCTGAAAATGCTACAACAGGGACTGGAAGGTCTAAAAATGCTACAACAAGGACTGAAAGGTTTGAAAATGATGGAACAGAGACTAGGAGGTCTAAAAATACATTTTTGTGCACCAACAGATGCCCCCTCGATCCTTCTTTGATTTGTTTATGAAATTAAATGGAGGATCGATCTTCTTCTGTAAAAAAATAAAATAAAATTAAAAAAAATCCCTTTACGATAGAGATTGACTCTTCATGAAGGTAGAACTTATTCCTTATCGAAGAAGGATCGCTCAAACGGAGAACTTAAGAGTCGAGCTCGAACGAAAGACTGAAGAATCGCATTCGAAGGAATAGCGCTTGAAAGATGACTGGGTGATCATTTCCAAATAGAGAATCATGCTCGATGGATGACTAGATGATCACATCTGAACAGAGAATCACGCTCGAAGGAATTGTGCTTGGCTCGAAGGGATGAGTGAATGCCCCCAAGTGGATACAGACAACGGCAATGATAATGCTTTCTTCTGGTAATTCTCTGTCTTCATAGTGGTCAATCAGATTCTGTTAATCCTTCTAACAGCTTTTGGAAAAATATTGATGTAGTACGCCTTTCTACGAACAAGGTTGCAATTACATCTTCGCCATTTTCAATTGTCATTGTTTGTGCAATTCATTTTTCATTGGAAGTTGTCATTGTAATAGTTCTGGTGACTCCAGCTTTGAGCATCTTGATTAAAAAATTATCTTTTGATGTTGCTCATGTTTGTAGTCCTTTTGATCAGTTCCAGCAGCCCTTTTCTTGAGCACCATGGTTAAGGAGTTGTCTTTTAATGGAACTCATGCCATAGTTCATGTAACATCTCCAGCTATTCCTGAATTATTGCATGTCTTTTAATCAGGATATTCCAGAGTCTTGAGTAGTGATTTCTCCTGCCAATTAGCCATGATCAATATTTCAGAGCTGTATAATTCTTTGATCCAATTTCATTACATACTGATAATTTTGGGATACATTGATAATCTTTAAGTAAATATATTAACGATTCTAAAGTGATAATAATAGATTGACAATTCTAGAATGATTGCAATTCAATATATATTTCAATAGAGTATCTCTCTTTTCAACTCAAATTATATATCATATTAATGATTTAGTCATTCCATTTTTCATACTTGTTAGTTTTGTATCATCTATTTTACAGTTCAATCAGTAAGATTAGTATGTCAATTTTGAGTCAGGCTCGTAAGAGTAAACACAGTTTAAGCTGATAAGGTATTGGAGCGGACGCAACTTTGACTGAACGTAACTTGAATGTACTCAACTGAACTGACTTAACGTGACCAGGCTCAAGAGAGCAAACATAGTTTAGGTATCATTGATATCTAAATTGGGATCACGAGGGATTGCCTTGTTTTAGGTATCATTTCACAACTTGAGATTTGGATTTAAAATCTTTAGAATTTGGATTCTGTTAGTTATGTTTGACAATCTGAATTTTCAATTTTGTGGAATTTAGAAATTATGCTTAACAACTTAAATTTCTAGAGGAAAAAAAAAAAAAAACCCTAAAGCATTAAGATGTGAAAATACTAATCCTTTTAGCATATTCACCGTCTCATTTTTCCTTTGTAGCTAAAATTAAGATAGAAACTCAAGCACCCCACACCAGAGGGAATAGTTGAGACTTCAAATATTAAAAACCACACCTCTAAGGCACTCCTTTTTTACATGGGATCCAATCAATTGAGAGATGTGGTTGACGGCCAAGATGCATGCTCACCCAAAAAAATAAGCCATTCCAATGATTTCACACATGTGGAACTCTCAAGGTTTCAATGGTGGATATCGTTATCCACATTAGATGGCAAATAAACATCATGGTGGGCCCTTCTCACGACTCTGATTTTAGGTACTTGGTGTGTACTTTGTATCTAAGATCCACTTCATGACTTATATATTAAGTGTAATTAAATTATTTGATATGATTATGCAAAATTTACCTAGCTAGTAGTATTATTATAGATTTAAGTTTCATTCATACTCAGCCACATCTCATGAATAAGAAATCAACCATCAATTCAAATAATCAGTTATTAACATAGATAAGCACTCTCCCATTCAAGGTCTTATGCAATAAAATAAATATTGTCCGACAAAATTGAAAGAAATAAATAATAATCTGAGAACATCAAATGGAATTAAAATGATAATCATAGTTGGTTTATGGCAGCAACTTCTTCTTCTATCAAGTAGGGTCACGTGTCCCTTGAGTCCTTTTCTTCCTCGACCACGTGCTCCTATTCTTGAGACACTGCCTTACCCTCAATCATATCTGTACAAATTTACATCAATATAGGGTAAGTTGGACAGTCCTAGTGAGAAGTCCCGACATGGTTCTTAACATCAAATTAGAATAGAATAACAATAATCATATGCACGAATGCATCAAATGGGAATCCATCCACTTACTTGAGTTAGAAACCCGTCAACCTGTATATGTTCATTTTAAGCAACATTGTACAAGTAGTTGAATAAACGACCGAACTTTTTAGACCTCGATCACCCACGGTCGATCTCTGAGGTGTCTGTCTATCTTGGCACTTGGGGTCATAAGTTGTTCGGTTTGAATTGAGCTGTACATTCAATTCTGGAACGCCTACACTAACCACATGACCGAGATTGTAATAACAACAACATACATATGAAAGATCGAACCTAGTGGATGATCCTGTCCATACGGATGGTAGCCTTCGAGTAGATGTTGGTGATAAAAATTGATTCAGTACAACTGTAAGAGAAAAAAAATATATCAAACCCAAGAGGGCTGAAAGTCGAGCAGGTTCAACCCGACCAACTCGTGACTGACCCGACGTTGGGTTGGGATTGGGCAGGATTTATAGTCGATTTCGAGCTTGGGCTATATAAACACCAACCCGATAAAACTTGAGTCGGGCTCGGGTTGTCCGACCTAACCTGAAAAGGAGAGCTAGCGATGTCTTAGATGGGGGATGAATAGGACAATGCCAAATAATTGAAATAAAAGCGGAATATATAAATAATAAAAAATCTCAATCTCCTAAGTATTGAAACCTTGATTCCAAATAATTCGTAGGACAACCTTCGCCTAAAATATTAAGCAGGACAACCTTATTTCACGAATGTCTTTAAAATTAATCTTTCAAACTAATAAGAGAATATAAAATAATTACAGCATTCACCACAAGAAATATATGACATCCACAGCCAAAAAGAAATAAACATTCATCATATATGCATAATGAGTTATAGTAATTCGGTGCTTAAAACAATCATACCTACTCCACTCCCAAAATTACTACCCTCGTAATTTTGGCTTTCAATATAACAAGGTTTTCACATGTTCACTTTAACAACCTTATACAGTTCCTTATGATTTTCACGGGCTTACCACAATAAAACCCCTTTTATAATTTTGATGGGCTCACAAACAAAAAACCCACTTTGTAATTTTCACGAGCTATCACAAATCAACCCACTGAGATTTTTAAAGGCTATCTCAGAAAACATAAAAAATAATAATAATAATAAAGCAGTAAATAACTTATCTTCAAATGTCGATTGAAGACGTAATAGAAGCTTGTAGCAGAAGAACTTCTTTCTTAAATTTAGAGGAGACAATATTTGTTTGAAAGAAAGAGTATAAGGTGCTAAAGATTTTTAGAAATGACAAACCCAAATGCTACTTAATTCAATTCTCTTAAATCTCAAAAGGAGAATAGAATACTTTTTAAAATAAGATTGAAATGATCTTTAAGAAATGGAATTGAATAAGATAAAAATAAATTATAAATACCATACTATTAGCTTACCGAGGACTTGAGCTTCTTTCTCACTTGCAGAAGGTTTGGAGTGATTTTTCGTTGTAGTTTAGAATGAGAGAAGGCCTCTATTTATAGGCAAATGGATTGAAAATTCGGCTAGCCTAAGAATAGCTTCGGTTGGACGGATTCTACCGGATTCATTCCAATGGCTATTGGATTGCACGGGATAAGATTTATCCAAAATTTGGCTTGCCCAAGGTGAAATTCGGCTGGTCGAACATCACAATTCAGCTGGCTGGATTTGCCAATCGGCTGGCCGAATTCCTACGAATTCTAAATAAATGCATTGCTGGAATTCGACCCGAACTTCACTCAAGCTAGCCGAATTTCAAGTTTAGGCTAGTCGAACCAAAAGTTAGGTTGGCCAAATTTTCATCAAAATTTGATATTTTGCCCAAACTTGAAGTTAGGTTGGCGAAGGAAATTACGCTGGTCAAAGCAGAAGTTAGGTTGGTGAAACTCCAGTGCAAAAACACTATTTAAAACTCAAAATCGATTTGACTTTTGAAAGTACCTAACCTAAGGTCTTTCTAGGGTCATATCACATGTGTTTTAGCATATTAATGGGACAAGTTATCTTGAACTTGTCTTGAACTTATCTTGAAATCGGGCAATGACTTCTTGAGACAATGTGCCAATTTTGAGCTGATCATAAGCTCATCATGAGTTAATCTTCAGACATATAAAATAGTTGTCATTTCATACTTACGATCCGACTTGAAACACTTTTGTCTTACGAAATTTAACAATCCATACGTGCTAAACACATAAGTACTTACACAACCCAAACCCGATCAATATATAAGTTATAAATTATAATTGAATGTGGATTGTTTGTTTTGAAGGCACAAGAAATTCCAATGCCATTGGGTCTCATTGGTCCATGTCATTTATGATGACTCAAGCTAACAAAACACACAAGATTTCTCTCCTAGATATATTGCATGCTTTACAATATGACTTTTAAAGGAGCCATTTCCTATATTTTAGCTTTTTTTTAAAGAAAGACTACATATATATAATTAATAAAATATTAGGTACAAAAAAATAACACGTGTATTGAAATATAATAACAAACATAGGGCGGGTGGATACATATATATAATAACCCAAGGTTCCTGTACCTCAACTCAAGCCGGCGCCAACAGCCTCCGTAGTGCCTCATTCTCGGATCCCGATACTCATATGCCAGATTCCGATCCTGGGATCCTACAAGGAGGATTTTTAGTATGATTTTTTTTTCTTTTGTAATGGAGCATAACCACAAACATAACCAAGTCACAAAACAACATCACCACATATCCACTAGCCCCAAGTTAGGTTCAACCCTAACCCCAAGTTAGGTTGGGTTGGGTTGGGCTAGGGTTGAGGTACAGGAACCTTGGGTTGGGCTAGGGTTGAGCACCAACCCGCCGGACTTTCAGCCCCAGAACCCAACATCCAATACTGTCCATTTGGACGGTAGCCATGGAATAGATGGTCGTGATTAAAATTGTTTCAGTATGACTGTAAGAGAAAAGGATGGTTACGTATGGACAGGTACTTTGGGTTACTTTTCGTGAAAGGCCGGCTACCATACGACGAGAGTCTCGTGAGTAGACGAGGATGGAAAATGTGAAAATTACTATTTTTATTTCAAAAATTTGGACGTAGTTGCCGACTTACCCATCAACTTATTATAAAGTAAGGTTCCATACTCTCGGACCAGGCAGCCGGTTTAAAACGGTTCCGTCCAAAAGATCCTCCAATTCTCTCATTTGGCAGTTTTTTTTTTTAACCGCCACTTTTTCTTCTCTTCGATTTTGGGTTACAAAATTCAAGGATTCCAAATCCAATCAAAACGATCCAAATCCAATCAAAACGATCCAATTTTCCAAACTATTCTCTCAAGTGTGACCCACCTAACATTTGGAATGGGTTGATTTTTGGGGTGTGCATGCATCTTGGCAGTCAGACACATCTCTGAATGGATTGGATGGCATATAAAAAAAGGTGGGCCTTAGAGATGTGTTTTTAATGGTTGGCTTGACCCACTTGAGTTTCTATCAGTCTTGTTTTTGCAGCATAGGAAAACATAAGAGGCTGAACATAGTAAAACGATTGGCATTTTCACGACACAATGGGCCTCAGATTTTTTATTTTTTTTAATTTTAGAAATTCATTCTTATCAACCACAATTTAAGATTTTTAGAAAATTAAAAATTCAGATTGCCAAACACAACTGACAACTGACAGAATCCAAACCCCAATAATTTCAAATCCAATCCTTAGCTATGAGACGAACCCTAAAACAAGCCAGTCCCTCATAAATACCAGTTTTCTAAAGTGAGCACCGGGATTCAGGAAAAACTGAACCACATTTCTGTAAACAATGGTTCTCAATGTCTATGAGGCAAAATGCAGTGATGCTTGAGCTGCTGATAACTTAGCATCTCTATTTGGAATTTTATTGCCAATAGTCTCATTTTTGAGATCATGCCCCAAAATGAATAACATATACATCATGGTAGGACCCATAGAACTTTACCGCTTCGACACATTACGGACCTTGGTGCTCTATTCCGCGCATTCCGTAGCCATGTTGTGGGCCCAACCTGAATCAGACTGGAAATGAAGATGTAAAGGCCCATGTTAGCCTGAATGATAACCCAAAACCCAATCAGATCCTGGTCCAGGGTCTGAGAACTCAAGGACCTGACACGAACCAGACCCGTTGACTGCCGTAGGTGCCATAGTTTGTGCTTCTTCTCATTTCCAGTCCTGTGAGCCACAACTAGCATCATATTCAGGGGCAGAATAGGGCCAGAATGTAATGGGCCTGGACCCAGATTTGCCAACATGTTCCACAGAGGCCCGGGCCTGATCCCAGATGTACATCCGGTCTACCATCTACCGATCCATCAGTCTGAGCCTTCACACCCAAAAATATAGTAATAACAAAAATAACGGGCCATGCTGAGGCAAATCTCAGCCAGGCCTAAACTGGCTCATTTTACTGAGAATCTATGAAATCCCTTCATGCCATAAGGTTGCTACAATGAATGTGGCTATCCTTTTGCTTTCTGGCACTGTTTTGGAGAAGCCTTGTGATCACATCTGCTGGAGCATATTTCCACAACATTATGATTGTTTACTCGTAATGAACGGTTGTGATATGGTTGGTGTGGGACAAGATACTTGGTGCGTGACACTTCGGCGTTCCCCTCAATGTGTCTTTGTTTGTCTTTTGGAGATAAAACAGATAGAGATGATTATGCTAAAAGCGAGTCGCGACAAGAATGTTATTTTCTTTTGTAATCGTTTGGTAATCTTAGCTTTTTGGCATCTCTAAGATAAGAATATTTAACAAAACGTTGTAATATGTAGAAAGCATTTATTTCTCTTTCCTTTGATAGAAGCAAAGCATCACGGAGATAGCAGTTTAACTGCACCAACGCTTGATTATGCTCTAGCGTGTAGGAGACCATTAGCCACCGTTATTACTGTCCGTGTTTGTTGTAATTTATTCAAGATCTCAATTATAACTAGTCGATGTTGACCGTTCCCACAAGAGCCCATCAAAAAAGGATACGTGTAATTTTATGAGAGTTACATAGTCCATTCCACACCGGTAGAGATATCCGAAGAAGATTTTGCATTAATAGAGCTAGTGTCTATCCAGCGGTGCCGCATCATTTACAAAGCAAGATTGGACAAGCAGAATGTAGTTGAATCAATAAAGAAGCGTAGAGCAGTTATCAGAACAGGTAACAAGCTTAGAAGTAAGTCTCTAGAAGGTTAATAGTATTGAAACAGTTGCAGTGACCATTGATACACGGGAAGCATCCAAATGGTCAATATAAGGCTATAAATAGCAAGAGAATTCTAAAAAAATAAAAAAATAAAAAAAAGGCATCTCATACCAACCAAATCAAATCTATATTTTAATTACTTTGTGCTCCTTAACATTATCAGTCGTTTACATTCCTTAATGTAATCGGTAGCAATAACCAAGTAGTTGTCAACTTTAGTTGTAATTCAGGTCTAAGTCATACACTAGACTCTGTTCGAATATCAAGCAAGTTCTCCATTCAGAAAGGCACTCTGCAATTGTTCTTCACAACCGACTGTAAGAATTTCCTTCTTGTTTTATCTATATTAAAAAGTTCTTTCATACGGAAGGCAAAGGTGCAACCTATTTTCAGAGGATGAGCCCACCCTCTGATAATCATCTGATCATCTTAAACAATATTGTGCAAGTGGTTGAATAGGTGACCGATCTTATTCGATCTCGGTCATATATAATCGATTCATATGTATCTGTCTATCTTGGTACTTGGGGTCTTAGTTGTTCGCTTTGAATTGAGCTGCACATTCAATTCTGGCATGCCCACACAAACCACGTGACTAAATTTAAAATCGAGAGGCAACATCTTTGGCACACCCTATAGAACCCGTTCTCTGGTTTATTTACCAATGCAACATTGTGAATTGACCAATTAGAAATATGAATAGAATGAGCAATCGAATTGCCGGGATTAAACCCTCAATACCAACCACACCACCTTTGATCGAAGACGTTCGAGTTCAAACGACCCTCAAATTATTGAATTTAAACACTAATTCGACGCTCAGTCACGTTAACTAGGAAGGAGTATCGACCTCTCATATTGTTTCTCTTGAAGAGATAACAGTCGGGCTTTGGAATTTGCAACGAGATAACAATCAGGCTTCGGGATATGCAACTGAGTATCCAGCATGTTCAGGAATATGGGAGAGCTCAGGCAGAGTTGATACACACTCAAGCCGAGTAATTCCTTTTTCAAACTGAAAATGTTAACGGATGGATGGTTAACTAGACGAAGGTCATGTATCAATTGATGACCATCATTACTAAAAGACCACCTATGGCGACATAGTATAATGTCAAAGGAAGTTCTATTGGTAACATAGCTCAGCCACAATCAATACCTCCCCTACATTAGAACACACTACCTATTCAGGATGGACGGAATGCTCTTTTGTCCACCGAGTTCAGGCAACCAGAGCGGAAGGTCAAGAATGTTACCCCTGAAGCTTAGAATTAGGGTATGACGAGTGAACAATCTTTGCAACATTTCCCATAAAGCCATTGTTCCATGAGGGGCAGAAACGGGTAGGTCCTGATCTACCACTGATGGTTGAATATCAACGTGTGGATCGTGATCAGATCATGCAAATTGAAACCCCCCCCCCCCTCCGAAAATCGATTCCCGTGTACCTTGCATGGGATTCTAGTTCCCTAGTGTTAGACATTGTACTCAAGACATAACCCATCGTACCTTATATTTCATCATATGCATTTACACTCACAAAGGTAACTATTCATAAGAATAAAACCAATCACAACTTGAATCTTACTCTATTTAAACGTAAAAGTTCAACTAAACGTTAAATGCTCACCCAGGTGGGAGCTTATTATAAAAGTCCATATTTGTTATAAGAAACGTAATTAAAACTAAACTAAATTTTAAACATCAGTGTCATTTCCATCATTACTTTGAATAATCCTTTGTAGGGAGGTCATCGCCTGTCTCTTCAATCTGCACATTACCTGCATCATCTATATAGTTAGAGAGGGTCAACTCCCTACTCATAGTGATGGTTGTCCTTTAAGGTTGAAAATAATTCAGATAATTCATCATAGGAACAATATAAACGTTCTGATACACCTCATATTCCATCATTACGAGGGGTATCAGTATACAAATCAAATTTACATGAATGCATGCATTGTATAATGTGTGCGGCTTATCAAACACAGTGACCACCACATTATGGAATATAATTCATAAAAATCTGACTCACTGCGCATCCTATAATTATGGAGATTCGTCAGCATGTCCAATATTATCGTGGATATATGTAACACCTCGAGACGGAACAACGTATGGATTAGAAGAATTGTGTAACACGATTTGTTCATGGAGCAACTAATTGCGACATCTAATGTTACGCCCCAAACTTGAAAAACGGGCTCACAAAATTTTCGATCGAAGAATCCGGCGCCGACAGCCTCCGTAGTGCCCCATTCTCGGATCTCGGCACTCATATGCTAGATTCCGATCCTGGGATCCTACAAGGAGAATTTTTAGTATGATTTTTTTTTCTTTTGTAATGGAGCATAACCACAAGCATAACCAAGTCACAAAACAACATTACTACATATCCACTATATCAAAAACTTTAAGTACAATGCGGAAAGGAAAATACAAGGTAATCAAAAAGCTCCAAAATAATTCGATACGCACTCCCGCCTCAACGCTGCTGCAATCCCACGACACTTGCACGCAACAGTTGTGCATAAGCTTACAAAAGCTTAGAGGGAGGTGTAAGTGTGTGCGCAAGGCGAGTGCCAAGTATACAATATCAAAATAATGCGAAAATATACAGGTAAGTCCATGAATGCTATCAGCCATACCAAGGCTATGCGATGCAAGGCATGAATGCTATAGGTCAGACCAAGGCCATGCGAGGCAAGGCCTATGTAACCAAATGTCATATGCGAGATGCAAAGCAAGCATATCACTCCTCATCAAGTACACATATCAGTACAGTTTCTTTCTAGGATATCACCGTGGTCTAATACACTTCACACTGACTGCCGCCTCCCTAACCGCACAGCCCAGTGAGTGGAAAAAACCACACTATCCTCCTGACCAGTAGTCTACCAATACCTACCCGGTTCGTCGATAGCGGAATCATTTGCAAGCTGGTCAAACTCGGCCTGGCTTACAACCCCCTCGCTCGGGCGGATAAGGTCACACCCCCTTCCAACTAACTACGACATAGTGAGAGAAGCGGCCTACTGGTATTTGGCACTCCTGCGCTCGTGTATCCACTCGGTCTAGACGTTGGAGCATCTCATGGTACTAAAAAGGTTCTAAGACTCTCACCAAAGGACATCCTAAGTGCCCATAGTGCTAGAATCAAGTATTTTCGATATCCGATACGGTCATCCACGATATGCTTGTGGAGCCACGGCCCTGATGTCGCTAGGGCGTACAATGATCATGACACACAAATGCAAGATGCATGAATCACACTGTCCAGTCATGCAACAATTCTGCGCATACCACGCACTCATGTGGGCAATTCCTATCAGTGAGTCCCATAAATAATCTGCCCAATGGCATATGCTATGATCAGTCACTCCTCATACCAAGCATACATATGATGCAAATGGGTATGAATCATGGAATTATACTAAGCATATTATAAAGTGATGGACTATCAACAAGTATGGGCCTATCAATGGGCCCTAAGGAGAGTTACAAGGCGGACATTTAACAAACATTGTACTTACAATGTGGGCGTCAAACCATCATTGCTCCCAAGGCATAGCCCGCCATAAACATCATTACATAAACCATGGTAGAATCACACATTGCAATGGACTTGTGTACATCCCATTAGGTCTCAACCCATGGGCCTTAGGTACATCAAATGGGCCGCATCATATGAGCCTCATGTATATCAAGGTGGGCCTCAACGGACGGACCACAAATACATCAAGATGGGCCTCATCACATGGGCCTTATATATATTAAGGTGGGCCTCAACAGACGGCCACAAGTATATCAAGATGAGCCTCATACATATATATCAAGGTGGGCCGCATCAATGGGCCTCATATATCACGTCGGGCCTTATCCAATGGGCCGAATCAATGGGCCAAGTCCAATGGGGCCGAGTTAAATGGGCCAATTCAAATAGGCCGAACCCAACTCATCTATTTTTAGAAATCAATATGTATATGTGTGTGTGTGTGTGTGTGTGTATATATATATATATATATATATATATATAAATCATATCAAATGATCAACCGGACCGCACTCCAAATAACAGTGGTGGTAATGATTTCCACCATTAAATTCTCAAGGTCCACCATGACATTTATTTTCTATCCAATCTGATCATAAGGTCACACAGCCCTAAATTAAGAGGAAAAACAATTTTCCTAATGATCCAAAACTTCTGTGACAACAAAAGATTTCAATGACAGACACTCAATCCCCACTGCTTCTTTTTGGCTATGTGGTCCACTTGATAGGCAGATCTCGAGCCTAAAATGAGCTTTCAAAATGGTTGGACAGTTTGGATGCAACACATGCATCAGCGAGTGGGATCCACTAGCCGTCTAGCGGATGGACGGCCGGCCAATGGTTGGACGGCATAGATAAAACGCATACATCATAGCTGGGACCATGGGTCCCTGGCCCTTCCGTCCAGCGGCGCAGGAGCGCAGCAAGACGCTATTGCGCGTCAAGCAGCGGCAGCGCCTGCTACCTCTTTGATATATATATATATATATATATATATATATATATATATATTTGTTTCCACATTTTTCCTATGTGGGGCCCACATCAGGAGAATCCACTCCACCCATTGTATTTCATGGCTCAAGACAGACCCATCAAGCCCAATATTCGATGTATTTTGGTGTATAGAAACATCAGGGTGGATTTCAACAGTAAAAACATTGTTTTCTATGCTATGGACTGTCGAATAATCAGATTAACTTCTATTTTCGGCTCAACGCCTAAAATGAGCTGGGGAATGGGATGAACGGCGTGGATTAAATCCATACATCAAGATAGGGCCTACATGAGCAGCTCACCCCAAAAGTTTTAAGTCAAATTGATATTTTTTTTTGTTAGTACACCTCACTGTCTGTTCACACTTCAGTGAACACGTCATCCAGTGTCCCTGGATGCTGGACAGATGGCGTGGATATTTTCATCAAAGTGGGTACCACGTGGACATGGCCCACTTGATTTGGATCAATCTGATGCTTATGTTTTCCATCACCAAAGGGTAGGGCCCACATGGCTTGGACGGTTTGGATAAGACATACATCAAGGTGGGGTACATCCGGGTGGGCCACACAGCCACATCATCACATAAAAAAGAAAAAGAAAGGGGGAGAGAGAAAGAGACACGTGCGATGGAGGGACCCCGGCACTATGAGCCCTCCCTTTCATGCATTCAATCATACATCAAGTTGGTCCCAATACATGTGGGCCCACCAAATCAAAAATCAATGGTGGAGATTCCTTCTCCACCAAAATGGACAGTCTAAATGACCTCTTTCAAACTTAGAAAAGTAAACATCATGATGGGTTCCATGGAGAATGGCCCCATCATGGAATGATCATGAGAATCATAGTGGGCCATCGGCCACATCTAGGGTCCAACATGAAATCCATACCATTGATCGGTAGGCCTCACTTGGCCCATCATCAAAAGAATGAAATCTAGGCCTATAAAAACACCTGCCGTTCGATCTTCTTGGTCCGATAGAACGCCACTCTCCTTGTGCCTCTCTTTGATGGAAGATGATGAGAAATGAAGGGTTAGGATGAAGGATTTTGGGGTGGGAAGTGGGCCACACAAACGCACTTCTCTCTCTTAGGATTGCTTGGACGTCCACCACTTTACTTGAAATTTTTTTGTTAAGAAAGAGAGAGAGAAATGGCGGTTGTAAGAGAGGTAATGGGTGTGAGTGATGGATGTGAGGTGATAGTTGTACTTGACTTGAGAGTTGACTTAGGGTAGGTTTCTTGACTTGGGGAAAAAGAAAGCATGGGTTGTGTACTTTGATTGATTGATTTATTTATTTATTTATTGAATGATGGGATGGGTCGTAGAGATTCTCTTGGGTTCATAAAAGTGCGGCGTTTCTTCGAGATAAACGCCGGCCCACATCTCCTAGTCAGGGTATCGGATCGATGTGCAAGACGCGGCGTCGGAACCGCGGTGACAGTGCGGTCGCAATGGTATGAGTCTCCGCTTAAGCTGACTCAAATCTACAGGATATGACTTAGGATCACGCCCAAACGTCGAAACCGCAGGTTACTGGAATTCGACGGAAGGATCGCGGGAGTCGACGGAACAGTACGGACTAGGATACGGGCCTTACATCCAATCTTAGAAAGGTGATGTAACATGCGCCCGCAGATTACTTTCATCGATGTGTGCACCACTAACAACATCCAAGGATTTACTCATCGACTAAGAGGATCATTACCCAGAGCGCATTATATCTATGATAAATACATTCAAGTCACTAGTTGTGAGATCTTTACCACATTACTTGCATCAACAAAGGAATAAATAGATCGATATGATTAAAATCATACCTTAATCACAATTAACACATGACATAACAATTCAAAATAATTTGTCTCTTATTTTCATAGAAATTACTATAAAATCCTATTAGATAAAAATAAGAGATAACAAGATATACTTTAACTTAAATTAAGTATACTTTAAAGGAAACCCTCGCCTCTTAAGTCTGATCTCCCTCTCACCTCGTTAAGATTTTGTGTACACACTTTTGGGTTGAATTCTAACATAATTACATAGATTGTACAGTTAAATCATAGCACTACATAAGTTCCACGATTAGGATCCAAACTTAAGCTAAAGCTAGTATAAGATTGTTCATGAACCCCAAGTGCAGGGTTGCGAAGTAGTAGTAACTCTGTGAGACCGACGCTGAATCCACAGGGAATGGGGAACACAAACTAACACTAATTTAAGTCTAACGGTTTGTTTGGGTTTTTAATCTAGCAAATGAGTTAAGAGTAAAACAAATAAATAAAAACTAAGGATCCATGAATCCACTCATAGCAATTATAATATTCAATTTATTAATTCAATGTATATCTTAAGCGAAATCGAAATCCTATCCTATCCAATTGGAAGATAATTCAGTTAAACTATCATTCATGTATCTAAACATATTTGAACTTCAATAGAATTGGTTCTCACATCATGCACCAAAGTATTGATCGCATGGAATTCAAAGCATCTATCGTGTCCAGAGTCACAATGAATTCAAAGCATCTATCATTCATGTATCTATAGATCAATGAATTTTACAGATCAATCCCTTGCAAAATAGATAAGAAACTATTCTTATCTTTCTTAAGCATCCAATGTGCCCAGAGTCACAATGGATCAAAATAAACTAGAAATACTTCTTCATTCAAACTAAATCTCAATGAAATGTTCAACATATAAACCAATTAACTTAAATCAAAGTAAATTAAGCATTAAGAATAACTACAAGCTTCATCCCTTAGACTTAACTAAGAGATCATCTAGTCATAGCTAACTAAAATAAAATTAAAAAAAAAAAACTAAAAAATCTACTAGAACCCATGAAGAAATCGAAGTGGAAGAACGTTGTCGGAGCTCCACGTAGGCCTTCTCTCCATTTCCAAACCCTAGAAAATGATTTGGAACATCCTATGGACCCCTTTAAACAGTTTTAGAACTCAATCTTTTACACTGCCTTGGAAAACTTGTAAACCGACTTTGATTTAAGTAGCTAACACAGCTTCGATGGCATAAAAGCTCCCTCAATGGCATCGAACACTCCTTCAATGGCATCGAATGGTGCATGAATTTGTCCAGCAACTAACTTGGAAAAAACATGATTTTCTCGATGGAATCGAAGAGCATTCGATCGGATCGAAGTTGCCCTGATGGCATTGAACTTGTCTATGATGGCAACGAAGTTGTTTCTTCAGTTTTTCAAGACTTTGTCTTTCTGGCCCTGGAAATTTGAAACATAATTTTTCTGGCCCTGAATTTTAAGGATTCTTTTTCCTTGGTTTTTTTCACATCAAATCATCGATTTCCTTCCTTCCTCACTTGGTTTCCTTGGATATTTGGAACTTGAATTCTTCAATATTGTCCTCAATAAATTTAATTCTTCATTATCTTCTATTGAACTAGAAGAAGATCTAAATCTGAAATCTAGAATAAAGGAGAGTAATTGTGAATAAAGTTTATTAAAACTTGTGAATTTAAAGGTGGGGACTAGGGTGTTAAGGATCGACTTGTAACTATCAAGATGCTACTTTGCTTGATTTAAAGAACACAATTGGAATTGGAGTCTTATCCTATCCAATTGGAAAATAAAGCAATTAAATCAAATTTGAACTTTCATTGACTTAATTATCAATGGAAGAGAATTGTGATGAGTGGAAGTGATTCCATCACCCTACCATGCCCAGGAGACGATGGTGAACAACAGGATTTACCAATCTCACAATCTCATAATGGAAAAGAAGATACTCAAAGCTATCACAACATCTATTGTAATTTGAGTCACAACAAACCATAGAAAACTAAAAATATTTCTTAAATTTAAACTAGAAGTCAATGAAGTTCAATAAGAATAAGAATTAAAGAAAAATAAACATTTAAACACGCTACAAGCTTCATCTCTTAGCCCTAGCAAAGAGGTTTAGCCAACCATAGACATAATTAAAACCAAATCTCTTAAACAAAGCGTGAAAAATAAACTAGGGAAGAAGAAAAACTCTTTGGCGGCTGCTCCACCCATGTGTATGCTCCTTGAGACCTTTTCAAGCCCTAGAAGATGATTTGGAGCTTCTTAGGGAGTCCTATTTATAGTTGTGGAACTCCAACTTTCACACCGAGTTGGAAAAATCTACAAATCGCCCCAATTTTACGCACTCTGCGCAGTTTTCCAAAATAGACTCGAAGTTTAAACCGCCTTAAATTTACGCACTCTGCGCAGTTTTCCAAAATAGACTCAGAGTTTAAACCACCTCAAATTTACGCACTCTGCGCAGTTTTCTAAAATAGACTCAGAGTTTCAGAAAATGCTTTTTCGGGATAATTTCAGGAATATGTTTGTTTTCAGGACAATTTCAAGATTCATTTTCTTCACTTCAAATCTTTGATTATCTTCATTCCTCACTTGATTTTCTTGAATCTTTGGCATGAGAATTCTTTATTAATGACTTCCAAATCTTCATTTAGTAAACTTTTGAGCAAGTATCTTCCTTTTGGCATCAATTTTACCTTAAGCTCTCGAAATCACCTCGCACATGAAAACATGCATAATTAAATCGATTAAGCACTATCATGTTTATAAAATCAAGGTATAAATAGGGGAAATATACAATATTTCACACTCAAACCTACCTCCGCCCAAAAGCAAATGTGATGTGCTATCCTTTTTAGGATACACCGGCTTTTACCGAAAATTCATCAAGGACTTTAGTCACCTCTATCGTCCTTTATGTAATCTTCTTCAAAAAGACACTATATTCGAGTAGAGTGAAGAATGCCAAATAGCTTTCTCTAAGCTTAAAAGCATGTTGACTAGAGCTCTTATCATGCAACCAACCGATTGGAGCATTCCTTTTGAAATAATGTGGGATGTAAGAGACTATGCTATTGGGCAATATTAGGTTAGAGAAAATAGAAGAAGTTGTATGTGATTTACTATGCAAGTAGAACTCTAAACTTAGCCCAAGTGAACTATTCTACTGCGGAGAAGGAACTCTTAGCCGTAATGTTTTCTTTGGACAAGTTTAGGTCCTACTTGATAAGATCCAAGATCATCATTTATATCGATCACGCGCCGATGAAGTACCTACTTTTTAAGAAGGATGTTAAGCCTCGCTTATTAAGATGAATCCTTCTACTCTAAGAATTTGACATTAAAATACCAGACAATAAAGGAGTATAGAATGTGGGGATTGACCATCTCTCTAGGCTTGTCTTATTAGACTTCCTTGAGATGACACCAATAAATGATATGTTTCTTGATGAACAACTATTTAAGGTCACCCAATTATTTTGGTTTGCTGACATTACAAATTATCTTACTACAGGTATCATGTTGATTCATTGAATTGCACAAGATAAGAAATTTTACACCGATGTGCGCAAATTCTTCTAGGATGATCCGTATTTATTTAAATATTGCCCAGATCAAATCATTGGGAGATGTGTCCCTGTTAATGAACGAGACAGTGTCATCTCCTTTTGTCACTCTCAAGCCTATGGTGGCCACTTCTCGGCTAAGAAGACCACAGCTAAAATTCTGCAATGTGGATTTTACTGGCCTACCATATTCAAAGATTCACATGAATTTTACAAAGTATGTGCACGTTGTAAAAAATTGGGAGGATTTTCCCATAGAAACATAATGTCACTGAACTCCATTTTTATTATCGAAGCATTTGATTGCTGGGGCATCAATTTTATGGAACCATTCCCCCAATCCTTCATAAACATCTATATTTTGCTTGTAGTAGACTATGTCACCAAATGGGTTGAGGTTATTCCATGCCGGAATAATGACCATCGCACAGTCATTAAGTTCTTAAAAGAAAACATCCTATCCCGGTTCAAAATTCCTTGAGTCATTATATGTAATGAAGGATCCCACTTTTGTAATAGGTCATTCAAAATTTAATGAAGAAATATGGCATTTCACATAAAGTGAGTCTATCATCCTCAGATAAGTGGCCAAGCTAAAATTTTAAATAGGGTGATCATTTTTTTTATAGAGAAAATGGTTAACCCCAATCATAAGGATTGGTCAATTCGATTGACAGATGCATTATGAGCTTACCATACGACTTATAAAACCCATATTGGAATGCCGCCCTTTAGACTTGTCTATGGGAAGGCTTACCACTTGCTGGTGGAATTGGAGCATAAAGCGTATTGGGCAATAAAGGATTTCAATTTCAATCTTGATAATGCTGGCATGCTACGTAAATTACAAATAAATGAACTTGAAGAAATCACGAATGATGCATACAAGAATTCTAGGATTTACAAGGACAGTATGAAGATGTTCCATGACCGAAACATTCTTTGAAAATCATTTGAGCCAAATCAAAAGGTCCTTCTATACAATTCTAGGCTTCACCTCTTTTTCGGTAAGTTGAGATCTCGATGAACCGGCCCCTTCACAATTAAAACGGTCTATCCTCATGGGACTGTCAATATTGAAAACCTCATGAATGGTAACATCTTCAAAGTGAACGGTCATTATCTCAAACCATTCATTGAAAATTTTGATTCAGAGGTTATGTCCATCCCTCTGATTGATCTTGTGTATTAGGATTGACCTTCTAGTCTGATGGAGGTCCATGTAGATTTATTGCTTTCGTAGGATTAGGATTACTTTAGTTTAGTTTAGTTTAGATTTGTTTTATTTAGTATTATTCCATTTAGACATTAAAGACTTCATACCATATGATTTTTATTCCTCAGGTTCTATCCTTGTTACTCACTCCTCTTTTATTTTCATTGTCTCATGTTGTGTTTATTACTTACATATTTCTTACATAGAAGAAAATGTAGATTTTAGGTTGGGGGTGAGATTAGGTAAACCAATTAGTAATGTTCAAACTTTTCAATTTCACAACTCGTTTTGAAGGTAGTTATCTAAAAATATTTTGAGTATTAGGAGAAGATATAGAATACCTTTTGAAAATCAACAATTTAGTTAAGTACTAGACTTGTGAATAAATTCTTTGAACGAATTGATTAATAAAAAGTTTAAACATCGATCAATTGAGTCTAGTTCACGATTCATATCTAATTCATATTATGTGAAGTACTTGAAATTCTAGTTTTAGCTTAAGTATTACTTAAAAGTGATTAGGAACCAAGTCTGGAGATCCTTATCTGACATGAAAAGAAGAAAATCAACTAGAAAATGGTTGAACATGTCTATACATTGTATATGTATATATTTGAATGAGAAATCAATGGAAAATAAGAAACAAAAAATGAATGAAGAATGAAAAAGCCATTAATGAAAAATTGAAAGCTGGAATATAAGTGAAAATGAGATAGGATTGGAATTAGTCACTTATGTTGATCTATCTACTTTAAAGAAATGAGCATGGCTAACCTTATGAAAAGAAAGTCGACTTCCATGTATTATAAGTTGGAAATCACTGAGCACATAAGGAACTTGATGTTTGAAGGCATTTTGTTAGGCAATTAATGGAGAAGAACTTTATTTTAAAATACTGCTAGTGATGTTCAATTCTAGATTGATGAAATTCTATCCTTATGTCTTTGAGTTCTACTCACATACATAGGATTGCATAAGATGTTATTTTCTTAAAATGGTTTGAAAATTGAATGTTTGAATGATTGATACTTCGCATATTTTGCTCGGGACTAGCAAAATGTTGTTGGGGGTGTGTTGAGTGTGAAATATTGCATATTTCCTCCTTGTTATACCTTGGTTTTACGAATATGACTACGCTTAATCAATCTATTTTCACATGTTTTTTCTAGCGAGGTGATTTTGAGAGCTAAGGAGTAAATGATGCTTGAAGCATGGATTTAATGATCAAAGGATTACCAAGTCAAGGATTGGATCTATAGAGGTCAAGATTAAAGAATTCAAGAGTCCAAGATCTAAAAAAACCAAGTGAGAAAAGGAAGAAAATCAAAGTTGTAAAGTGTAGAAAATCAAAAGTGCTGAATTTGACAGTTCGATGACATCGATGACATCTTTAATGCCATTGAAGTAAGTGTTTGATGCCATCGAAGGTAATTCGATCCCATCGCAAAAATAAAAAAATCAGATTTGCTTGTTGGACATATTTGAGCAATCTTTAATTCCATCGAAATCAAGTTCGATGCCATCGAAGCCAGTGCGATCTCATCCTAAAAATTATGAATTTCTGACTTTGGTCATTGGACATTTTGGGGCATTCATCGATGCCATTGAGGAGATGTTCGATGACATCAAAGGCAAGTTCAATGGCACCGAAGGACATGCGATGACATCAAGACATTACGCAAATTCAAAAAACGATTGCTAGATAGTTCCTTAATTCAACTCGGACTCTTCAATGGGACTTTGATGTCATAGAAGGCAACATCGAAGTTGCGATAGCTGCATAAATTTGAGGAGGTTTTAAGGTCGATGTGAATCAAGCCTATTTAAATGAATGTGTTAGGAGTTTCTAGGTACGAATTAAGGTAAGAGTAGAGAAAGTAGTCGTGGTGCTTTAAGGAGTCCTCTCTCCTCTTCAAACATTCGATTCTAGTTAGTTTTTATGTTTTCTTTAAGAGTTCTAATTCAATCATATCTATGGTTGGCTAATCTCTTAGATAGAGCTAAGAGGTGAAGCTTGTAGTTCATTTTGATGTTTATCTTACTTTGATTCAACTTACTTGGTTTATATGTTGAATATTTCATGGATTTTGATTTGAATGAAGAAGTATTTTTAGTTTTCCTTTGATCCATTGTCAACTCCGGGCACTTTGGATGTTTAGGAAGGCTTTTGATATGTTCTTACATGTTTTATAATTGTGTGATCCGTAAAATCCATTGATCTATCATTGACTCCGATCATGATAGATGCTTTGAATTCCTCGCAATCATTACATTGATTTTTATGAGGGAACCAATCCAATCAAAGTTCAAAATTTGTTTTGATATATGCATGATATTTTAACCACTCTATCATCTGATTGGATAGATTAGGACTTTAATTCCAGTTGAGTTATATTAATTGAATCAAGTAAGATAACTTTAAGATGGCTATAAGTGGATCCTTAGCACTCTAATATTTTATTCTTGATAGTTTCACTTCACAATTCATCTCTAAAATAATTTAGTGTTTAGATTAGTTTCTAATTCTAGTTCTAGTCTTAGTATTTTAAAACTTGCACAAATAGCAAGTCCCTATGGGTATGACCTCGGTCTCACCGAGTTATTACTACTTCGTAGCCCTGCACTTGGGGTTGTCGTGAACATCGAGGCAGGAGGTCGGGTGGTCGATGCAGAGGCTAGGCTGGCAGAGGTTGAGGCCTCAGTTCCTGGGAGGGAAGCAGTTTTCGTGGAGGCATTTAAGGCACCTAAGGAGCACACGACTGAGCTAGAGGAAATATTTAATACTGGCTTCCAGAGGTACCGAGAAGATGTCCAACAAAGGTATCTTGACGTAGACATAGGGTGCCTTGATGAAGACGTTCCCGAAGGCCCTAATGCTGTTGCCCTCAAGGTTGAGGAGCTTTCCCAAGGATAGGCCTCCCTTATTGTATTTTCTCTTTTTAAAAAAATAAAATAAAATCATTCATTAATGGAAGGAATTTTTTGTTCGATTTTATGTCTTTATGTGCTGGTTAGTAGATACGATAGTCGAGCATGTAGATTTCTAGTTGCAAAGTTAGTAGACAAGATAGTAGAAAAGAACCTTATTCCTTTATAATAATAAATAAAAAAAAAAGGGAATGTTTCTTACACTTGTAGTAATCAGTCGACGGTCAATATTTTGTTCCTGTGATGAACAATTGAGGATAGTCGAAACGCTGTAGGAAAGAAAACTTTATTACTTATGAGTAGTAGATTTTCATGTGTTCGGCATTCCAATGGTGAGGTACGAGCTGACCCTCTATGTTTTCCAGTCGATATGTTCCCTGGTAGACCATACTGGTTACCTTGTATGTTCCTTCCCAATTTGGTCCCAGAGCTCCTGCACCAGGTTCCTTAGTGTTTTGGAAGATTTCTCGGAGGACTAAGTCTCTTGCTCAGAATCTTCACGTTTTGACCCTTATGTTGTAGTGTCGAGAGACCATATGTTAATAAGCAATGACCTTTAATTGTGCCTTTTCTCTTAACTCTTCAATCATATCTAGAGCCAAAGTTATCTGCTCATTATTTTCACCCATGTCAAATAGCTCAGTTCATGTCAAGGGTATCCAGATCTCAATTGGGACTACTGCCTCTGTGCCAAAGGCCGGAGAAAATGGGGTTTTCCCGGTCGTTGTTCAATTCATGGTTCGATATCCCCATAAGACATGTGGTAACTCGTTGGCCCAGGCTCCTTTGAATTTTTCAAGTTTGGCCTTCAGGTTGTTCTTTATGATTTTATTAACAACTTCCACTTGTCCATTAGTGTGGGGTAGCAAGGTAAAGCGAAGGCATTGCAGATGCCGAGCTTTTTACACAGTCCTCAGAAACTAGCATTGCCGAACTGCCTGTCGTTATCTGTAACAATAGTGTGGGGAATACCAAACCTGCAAATGATATTCTTCTAAATGAAGTCGATAGTCTTCTGCTCAGTCATGTTAGCTAAGGGCTCAGCTTTGGCCCATTTGGTGAAGTAGTCGACAACAACGATGATGAATTTAATCTGTCCCTTGCCCATCGGCAGAGGTCCTATGATGTTAACCCCCCACTGCATAAAGGGCCAGGGACTACTCATTGGGGTTAGCTGCTTGGGTAGTTGTCATGGTATTGAAGCGAAGCGTTGGCACTTGTCGCATCTTCTTGTGTATTGCTTTACGTCTTCATGGATGGTCGACCAATAGTACCCTTATCGAATCACCTTGTGGGCTAGGGCTCTTCTGCTTGACTGATTTCCTTAGACACCTTCATGAATTTTCTTTAAGATATATTTGGCCTCATCAAGTTGTAAGCATCTTAGGTATGACAACGAAAAGCCCCTTTTATATAAGACATCCCCCAAGATCATATACCGAACTGATCTATTTTTTATTTTGTAAGCTTCCAGCTTATCCTCAGGCAATACTGTTCACTCCCCAAGTGCAGGGTTGTGAGGTAGTAATAAACTCGGTAAGACCGAGGTCGAATCCACAGGGACTGAAACTCGTACGTAATCTGAAATTTACCAGAACTAGAACTAGACTAAGATGAATTCTAAATCAGATGAATTTTTAGGAATAATAGTGAAATAGTAATGTAAAACTTAAGAGAATTCAAAGGAATGGAACTAGGGATTCAGAGGATCCACTTGTAAAGATCAGGGAGATCTTATGTCTGCTTCAAGAATCATGGAAATTAAATTGAACTTATTTGATATAGTGTTTAAAAGATGAAAGGTATATGAATTAGAGTGGATTCCATCACCAAACCATGCCCAGGAGACACAGTAAACAACAGAATTAAACTAATTACCAACCAATCAATAATGTATGAAGGCTAGGAAGGGGTACTGTCATCCAACCATGCCCAGGAGACGATGGTGAACAACAGGGTTTCCTGACGTCATAAACATAAAAGGGAGAAGAAATACTCAAAGCCACCGCAGATCTATTGTAATTTCAGTCACAACAAACCATTCAAAACTAAAAGTATTCCCTTAATTAAAAAATCAAATTCAGTTCATGAATTAAAATCAAATTAAAGGCAATGAATAAAATCCCCCATCTCACTACAAGCTTCACCTCTTAGCCCTAGCTAAGAGGTTTAGCCGATCATCGACATGATGACGCTAAAACTCATAAGAAGAACAAAGTATAAAGGAAAAGGGAGGAAAAAGAATAAACTATTGAAGGCCTTCCACTGTCTCTGTCCCTCTCTCTCTCCTCCACGTCCAGCCAAAAGATCCAAGCTCCCAGCCGTAGATAATCCCTTTTACTGCCCTCTCTCTGTCTTCTTATAGACAGCAGCAATCAGTCCAATTCTCTTTGTGCTCCATCGTTCGCAGCAGACTCCTCGCGGGACTTTGCTTCTTCACAAGAAAATGCAGAATTTTGTTGCGTTTGAAATAAATCCAAGGTGAGAGTGAATCCAGTCTGGTTACCCCGACCACCTAGAAATAGTTTAGACCCCAAATTCTGCATCTTGGATGGTCTGGATCATCAAATAGATCGAAGGAGATGGGCCACCACGCTTCTCGGAACTGATTTCACGGCTCTGTTCTTGACAGTGAAACCGTCTCGCGTGCAGCGGTCTTTTTAGAAATCTTTGCTCCGATCTTCCCGGTCCACCTTATTGAGGACGATCGGTACTCAGTTTCGGAGTGCCTGATTGGTTTGGATCATCTATCCGATCCTAATCACGGTCACCAAACGGTCCAGAGTAACCGTTTATCTCTGGACGCTGCTTCCTGCGCAAGGCCTGCGAAAACCGGATGCTTGCGTTAACGGTGGGGCCCACATGCCTTGGTGTTCGAAGAATCAGTTTCGTTCATTGAATTCCCCTCATAAAACCAGTCTGGAATGGCTGATTTTGAGTCTATTTTGGTGCGGCCCACAGACTGATTCAGTTCGCCGTCCATCTTCCGTTTGCTGACGATTCACGAGCGTACACGTGTATGTGGCCAAACTTTCACCTAGGAGAGAGTCATGCCCTACATCTGGACGCAATGGACGGTTCAGATGGATGATTTGGATGAAGGGTGGGCCCCACTACGTAAGATTAGCGGGTCGGGTGCGTCCGCTGTTTTGAAACAGAGACGGAGAAAGAGATCGTCGGTCAGCGCAACGCTGACCGACTTTCCTTGTTCGGTGCACGGCACCCACGCGTGGGCTGTACACACGCACTTGCAAAGTGGGTCCCATCTTGATGTATTTGCAAGATCCATTCCGTCCATCCGTTGTACCATGATATTTAAGGGGTTGAACCAAACTTGAAATATATCCAAATATCAGGTGGGCCCCAGATTGAGATTTATGGGCTGATCTGTCCGTTGGGATGCTTCCGTGATGATCCGACGGATGAATTTCGACATTTAGAGTCCTCAGGCCCTGTATAGAGTTTTGAGCCGGTCAGATGGTGAGAACCCTGTGATCTTGCATTCTAGCTTACTTCTAGGCCACTTGAACTTCAATTTCTCGGTTTTCTTGGATCTCTGGCGTTGATCTTGGTCCCCTGGAGTCTGGCCCTTGTCGTGGTGATTCCTGAATGTTAAATCCACATTTTTAGCCTCCTATTTCAATCCAAGCTTGTAAATACGTCCTGCATTACAAATACGATTAAAACATGCCGTCAAACAGTATCATATTCGTAAAATCAGGTAATTACTGGGGTCTGATATGCAATATTTGACCCTCAACAAATACGCCCTGCTGCATGTAACGTATGATCCAATCCATCCAGCTCGGCGGTTGATTTATGGGGAGGGTTTGCTTTTGGTCGGACTGGCTGATATTGGGCTCAGACAAAAACTTGATTGGTATAATCCTGGCGAGGTTGTCATCAACTACTGTAGCCAACTTGGCTAAGGTGTTTGCTTTTAAATTTTCTCACCTAGGGAATATGATGACCTCGTACTTGTCAAATTTTTTGAGCAAGACCCGTACTTTTTACAGATAGGCGATCATTCTTTCTCCTCTGGCTTGGTATTCCATAGTGACCTGGTTGACTATGAGTTGGGAGTCACTATGGATGTTCAATGCTCGGGCCTCCCATTACCTTGGCTAACATGAGCCCGGTGAGGAGTGCTTCGTATTCTGCTTCACTATTGGAGGTCGGGAACCCAAACCTTAGGACGAACTCAACATTGGTACGGTCAGGTGCGATGAGGATTAATCATGCCTCACTTCCCCGGGAGTTCGCAGACCCATCTACGTAAAGGGTCCATTCTCGTAGGATGATTCCGGATCATTCTCTGTTTCCTGCAGGGTAGGTAAATTCAGCAATGACGTCGATGACAGCTTGGCCCTTGATCGCAGCTCTAGGTTGGTATATGACATCAAATTCACCGAGCTCGATTGTCCACTTCGCCAGCCACCCTGACGCCTCAAGTTTTTGCATCACTTGATGGAGTGGTCGATCAATTGGAACGACAATTGTGTGAGCTTAGAAGTATGTCGGAGGCGTCGGGATTAAATAATTAGTGCTAGCACTAATTTTTCTATATCAGGGTATCGCGTATCGGCTTGGACCATAGCTTTAATGATGTAATAAACCAAAAGTTGTATGTTCTCGACTTCATGTATTAAGGCCAAGCAGACGGTTGTCATCAATACCACTAGGTATAGCAGTAGTGTCTCCCCTAGCTCTGCCTTAGAGAGTAGTAAAGGGGATCCTAGATATTCCTTTAGTTGTTGAAATGCTTTCTCGCACTCATCCGTCCAAGTCGGCTTCATATTCCCTTTTAATTGTTTGAAGAATAGTTGGGATTTGTTTGTGGCCCTTGAGACGAACTTGTTTAGAGTTGTTATCCTGCCTGTTAGGCATTGAACCACCTTTGTTGTTCTCGGGGAACTCATTTCTAAGAGGGCTTAGATCTTTTCAGGGTTGGACTCTATCCCTCTCTGATTGACCAGGAAGCTGAGAAATTTTCCCAATCTAACACCAAAGGCGCACTTGTTCGGGTTCAATTTCATTCGGTACTTTTTTAAGATTATGAACATTTTCCTCATATATGCCACATGGTTTGTTGCTTCGACGCTTTTGACGAACATGTCATCAATGTAGACCTCCATCGTGTTGTTGATCTGTTTAGAAAACATTTTGTTGACCAGACACCATCAGGTTGCTTCGGCATTCTTCAATCCAAAAGGCATTACTTAGTAGCAATATAGACTTTTGTCAGTGATGAAACTTGTATTTTGTTTGTCATATTTGTGCATGGCGATTTGATTGTATCCCGAGTAGACATCCATGAAGCTGAGGAGCGCATGTCCGGCAGTATTGTCTACCAACTGGTTGATTCTCGGAAGGGGAAGCTGTCTTTTGGACAAACCTTATTTAGGTCATGTAACACCCCGTACCTTTGGAACACGGGTGTTACCTTTCAAACCCACATCAACCTAAATCAGATTGGACTAACCAAGTAGTCTGAACTCAACATATACAGGATGGGGATTCCAATCGACATTAAGGCCATCCATCAGGGTCTCCAGGAGCCAGAACACCCCACCACGACAGGCAAGAAGGTGAGGCTATTCGAACACTCTAAATTTAAGTCATTGTGTCGATTAATATTGGTACAGCACACTTGTCACCAACATTTGAAAGTTAGTTAGCGAAAAACCAAGCATCCATCATAACCAGTACCTTATATTAACCATTGAAAACTAATATTAGGCCCACCCGATCTGCAGACCGCGTCATATGGGCCAATAATAGCCTAAAGGAGAGGGTAACGGCCCACCTGGGTAATGGCCCACCTGGACCTCAGCCCCGCACCTAGATGAGCCAGGACCCCTATCCTTGGGTCCCAAGAAGAATGGATGGTAGGGATTTTCACAACCCTCACGATGGGCCCTCCCACGGTGTGCATGTACACTCCATACGTGTGCACGCGACCTACACTGGGACGAGAGTCTCGGTCAAATGACCCTTAACCGAGCCTTATTCGAAGATATGGGAAACTTCCCTCCCGCCATTTTCATTTCAAAGCTGAGGATTGACGGACATCAAAGTGGCCAACCACGGCCACTTTCCTAGCGATCTGAACAGTCCAAACTCTCTGTGGGGCCCATACAATCAAAATCGTATAAGCTTTTGGGCCTTGGTAAACAGACAGAGAAGTTAACCTACAATCGTTCAATACGTTACGGGTGGCAAGTGTCCGCAAATCAGGACCGTCTGGGACCGCACGATCTGCCGAGATCACCTTGGCCTACCAACCTCATTCGTCCATCACCTGGAGAGGCGATGCTCCCTTCTTTCCGAAACCGGCCAAGCAAGGGTCTGTAAAAGGAAAGCAGAGAGAAAACTTTCCTCTTTAGGAAAGACGGTGGCAGGTAAGATCTCAGCCGTCCACGGTAAGAGAAATCACAGCTGTTCCTCTCTCTCTCTCCCTCTATATAAAGGGCACTCTGGACATGGAGAATTAGACCGAGAGGAAGAAGAAAGAGAATGAAAAGTGAGAGAGTTGGGTGGTGTCAGCTACCCTGTTGCTACTCAACTCGGTTGTGTCGGCAGTTGCCCCATCCAAACCAGGTAACAAACTACCTTCCTTCTTCTCCCATACACTAGTATGGTAGGCTAGGTTCACAAGATGAAAATAGCCAACTAATGGTTGTATTTCGGACTAAGAGAAGGCCGAACAATGTCTAAATGAGGAGCCGAGTTCATGCCATGGATGGATTTCGTGTTGAATCCGGGCCAAGCAACGATCATATTTTAGGCAGATAGCAAGTCCATCAATGGACGTTCTCCAGGTTGTGAAATACGCCTAGTAATGGCTATGGACAGAGAGTCTAGACAGTGTTGGGATCAGGCCAAACGATGGCCGTGATTCAGGCCAAAACCTGATAAAAGGAACAGGGACCTGTTTTGGGTGGGAACCAAGTCAAACAATGGCTTTGGTTCGAACCAAAGCTCGATCAAGACATGAGCTCTGATTGGAGCTGAGAAACAAGCCATCCGTCTGCCCATTCCGAAGCTCTGTTTTGAGCTGGGACCGGCCAAACAATGGCTGGGTCTCAGGCAAACACTAGGACCGAATGACGGCCGTAGTTAGGGCTAGAATGGGGTCGTTTTATGGTCGCTGATTCAAACCCAAGAAATGCCAGAAGATGGGTCTGGTTTAGGCCAAAGACCCGACAAATCCATGTCTGTGCAATGAGCTGAAACAAGACCGAATCTATGGCAGAGGCAGGTCCCATTTTGTGCCGAGAAGTAGGGCTCCAATAGGGTAAACAATGGCCGCATATGGGGCCCAAAAATTTGTCTGAGTAGGTGCAGCAACGTCAGTCAAAAACCAGGACCGAAAACGGTTTCTAATGGCATAACGGCAGGGAGGTCGTTTTGCACATCAGCAGCAGATGGGCTGCGCAGAACCTGGGCCTCACCAGAATGCAAGTGGGCTGCACTGTGTTGGACCCCAGCTAAATTCCTGGTGGGTCGTACCATCAGACAACCACGGTGAGCCACACCTAGATGTGTGTTTTGCATCCAGCCCGTCCATCAATGGACGTTGACTCCTGGCCGTCCATCAATGGACGTGCAGTGCTGGACGGACTGCTACATATGTGAAAAGAATGTGGATATAGTAATATAGTAATATAATGCTATATGTGGTGGGCCTCACATGGGACCCACCTGTTGTGATTAACGGAAGTACCCACCTTGATTTGTGCTTTCTACCTCCAGTCGTCCATCTGGACAGTTCTGGTGGTGACAGCATGTATGGATGTCAGATGGGCCACGCCACAAACAAATGGGCCTCACATTTATTCCAGGTGGGTCACACCCTACAACACGCAGGTGGGCCACCCAGCGGCAACATGAGGGCCCCATGGTGGCATGAGTCATGTCCTACCGTCTATCCGTCTGTACAAAGACGTGGGACCCACCTGGCTTTAACTTGGCTTGGGTCTGCTGATCCAAACCATCCATCCATTCAGTTGGTAGACCACGCGTACGGACCCCGCCATAATGCATACGTTGTATCCCACCATCCAACACCGAGACAGTGGGCCGGTAATCTCACTAGCTATATTAGTCAGCAAGTTCTGTGGGGGGGGGGGGGGGGGGGGGGGGGGGGATGTGACGTATGTGTGCATCCAAACCGTCTAAGAACCGATGGTCCAATCATATGGGACCCGCCTTGATGTATATGAGTGGCATCCAACCAACAGTCAGGTGAACCACCTTGGGGCTGCCTAAATGGGTTTAATCAGGCCCAGAGTGGGCCCACTCGTTGGGCAAATTACAGCTGGGCCTGGGCGCCCCTTTGATGTAAACTGAACCACAGTGATTTCGGGTCATTCAATTGACCCTGATGTTTTAAAACCTTAGATTGATTATCTAATATAAACAATTTTCCTTTAGGAAATTATCCAAGTATCGTGGAGCCACTAACTACCTGCAGGAGTTCGTATCTAGGGCCGTGCTACAATAGCTTAGGTAATGATTTCCTCCCCTTAAGCTTTTCATCCCTAACTAGACCAGAAATAGTAGTTTTGTGAAGTTTAAGGGATAGTTGGACTAAGGATAAATTGTATGTAGGAATGGACTGTTTTCACTTGACATATCTATTTAATAAAATGATTCTCATGCTTATTATTATTTAGGCTCTTGATTATATACTCTGAACTACCTAGGTAAACAACCCAACCACTCATGTCATGTATCTTATGTAAATTCAGTTAATGTGTTCTGATGGAAATACATGTATTGTTTCTTATTTCCCCATTTATGATAAGTTCTATGTTACTGATATGATGGTGTGACACGCATATTGTTGAAATCTCTCCATGGGAAGTTCGGTAGAAGGAGATCCGCGCTTGGGGTGTAACTAGCCTAGTTGTGACATAAGTAGGCCCCTGACATGGAGGTTTTGTTGATTGACCACATGTTGGTCGGTACTACACACACCCTAAGACGATAGCCTCATGGGCCGGGGATGGTAGTCATGGGATACTATGCCCGAGCCGTCGGCCTACGCTGGGCCATATGTTCCCCGTAGTGACCGTGAGCTCACTTAAATTGGTTGGTTGCAATTGGACTAATAATGACTTGGCTAATCATGCATACATGGTATATTTCGATGACCTGGATCATTATGCCCATGCGATTACGCTGAGTGTTACGCTAACGACAGTCATTCGACTTATGATGACTTGGATCATCATGCCCATGCAATTACGCAAAGAGTTGCGCTGATGACCAGTCATATTCATGGGTGACGAGCCCAATGCCTGTCCGGATGTCTTAACCACGGCACACCATTGTACGTGATTGCTCGTCCGGATGTCTTAACCGGGGCACAGGCCGTCTGGATGTCTTACCCAGGCCGATGATTGCATTCATGCATTCATACATTTAACAAGAATGCATATACTGTGTTTTGGATTACCTGTGTGCTTTTATGTTATTCCTTGTTTCGGGCGGCGGTGTGTAATCTTGAGGGGAGATCACACTGAGCTGGCTACTCATTCATCAATATTCAACCGTACAGAGGACGTAGGTACAAGGGCTAATGAGTATGCAGTAGACTTGAAGGATGTGGCGGTCGAGGATGAACTTTATGACGATGAGCCGCGGTAGGAGTCGGCCGCCTATTTTGGGCTAAATCAGTAGATTAGTCATTTATCTTTATTTCAGTACATTTAGAATTTGGGAAACTTGAGGTTATGTAATCGGCCCCCAACTGAGTGGGTCAGAATATTGTTCCCATTTTGGATCACATCTATGTTACGTATTATTCCCATGATGCACTTTGATTTATTTGTTACCACAATTAGCAGTTAACTCCTGGGTTTTCGGAATGCGAGTCATGTACTCGGGTTCTGAAAACTGGGGCGTTACAGGTCGATATAATCTACATAAACTCACCATTTTCCGCTAGACTTTTTCACTAGTACAACGTTCGTCAGGCAGTTGGGGTAGTAGATCTCCTTGATGAGCTCATCCTCGAGGAGTTTTTTTACTTCCTCACTAATGGTTGTGTACCTTTCAAGGTTGAATGCTCATCGTTTCTGCCTTACTGGCTTGTGGTCAGGGTCCACATTTAGTTGATGGACCATAACTTTTGTGTCTATGGCAGGAATGTCCTGGTGGGACCATGCAAAGACGTCGGTGTGTTGTCTCAGTAGGTTGACTATCTTCGCCTGTCATCCTGGCTCTATTAGTGATCCGACCCAGAAAGTGCGAGACAAGTCAGACTCGAAGAGTTGTATTTACACGAGGTCTTCCACCGGCGATCCTCTTTCAGTAGTCTCTTCCCGTGGGTCCAAGGAGGTTATTTTCATTGCTCGATATCGTTATGCTTTTGCGATATCGTTATGCTTTTGCTCGGAGCACCGTTGAGTAGCATTGTCAAGCCTTGTGCTGATCGCCCCCACCTGATTAGCCCCATGCTCGGTCAGAAATTTCATTGCGAGGTGATAAGTGTATACCACAACCCTCATGGTGATTAAGGATGGTCTGTCCAGAATCATATTGTAAACTGAGGGGCAGTCTGCCACGAAGAAATCGACCATGGTGGTGGTCTGGTTAACACCTTCGCTAGTAGTTACAAGCAAGGGTGTTTGGAACGGATGCAGTATAGATCTCTCAACCCCATTTTGTCAAATGCAGTGGAGAACAGAATGTCGTGCGAGCTGCCAGTGTCGACCAATATCCAATGTACCTTGTGGTTGGCCACAGTCATGTTGACCACCAAGGCGTCGTCATGCGGGTGGTGGAGTCCTCAGACATCCTCTTCTGTGAAGGTCAGGTTGCATGAGTTCAGCCTAAGTTCCTTCATAGATTTGCCAGTAAGATAAACATAATGCTCTCTCTAGTTGTTGGTCATGCTTCAAGTGTGAGCTCGGTGTGCCTGATTCGATTCTCTCCATCCGGCCGATCCACCAAATATGGTGTGTATTTCACATTTCACTTCATTGTTGTTTTGATCATCTTGTCACTCTGATTGCCTGGTCGGTTAGTCTTCCCTTTCTTTGTCGACGAACTCTCATAAATGACCCTTTCGAATCAGGGATTTTATCTCTTCTTTCAGGTTAAAGCACGCCGCCGTGTTATAACCGTAATCTCGAGGGAAATGGCAGTACTTCCTCTTATCTCTCTTCTCGGAGTCGGCATTCATCTTGCTTGGACACTTTAGGATTCTTTTATCCCGTACTTCTGTAAGTACCTGCTCCGGTATGGAGTTTAAGGGAGTGTACGTGTGGAAGCGACTCTGTTAATGTCGATTGGGTTGTTGGCCCCTACTCTGGTCATCTTCATTTTTCCTCTAAGAGTTGGCAACATGTGGTTCTCCCTCTTCCTTTCGCTTCCTATTTATCATGAGCTATCCACACCTCGAGTAGCCCTCTATGAGCTGAATAGTTCCTTAGCGTTTGAATATTTTTTAGCTTGGTTAAGCAGGTCGGCGAGAGTAGTGGGGGGTTCTTACCAATCGAGAAGATGAATTTTCCCTATTTGAGGTCGGCCACCATAGCTGTAAGTACTATTTGGTCAGATTAACCATTGACTTAAACCGTTTCAGCATTGAAGCAAACAATGTAGTCCCTTACAAGCTCGTCCTCTCTCTGTGTTATCGTGAAGGGGTTAGTTGTAGGCTTTCTCTTGTCTTTTCCACCGATGAACTGAGTAATAAAGGACTTACTGAGCTGGGAGAACGAGCTGATGGACATGGGCTTCGGGTGTCTGTACCATTTCCGTTTAGCTCCTGACAAAGTCAATGAGAACGATCTACACATTACAGACCCAGAAGCACTGTGGAGTTCCATCCATGCCTGGACGGATTCTAGATGCTCAGCTAGATCCCCCGCCCCTGAGTAGGGGGTTATCTAGGGCATTTAGAACCTGAATGGTAGTTGAGATTTCATAATGTCATCCGTGAATGGGGGCTCGGTTTCTTCAAGTAGGGCATCGACGGAGGTAGGGGCCTTGGCCTGGCATGCCTGTTGGATGTCCTCAATCTGATCTTTGATTTCTTTCAACTCTGCCTCCTACAGGACCTCGTTTTCTGTTGTGACTTCAGGGGCTTTTTCTCAAACTCGCCTTCTTTTTTTTTTCAGAGTATGTCGCAAATCAGACTCAGCGAGATCAATTGTTCCCAAGGTTTGCGTGGGGACACACCTGCTTCGCTTTGGCCAATCTTTTGCTACATATGAGTTGGAAGGTACAAGACGATGACAAGATTACTTGCTTGACGCCCCCAATTCTACGCCTTAGTCATCGAGAGAGGGTGTTACCTTTCTAATATTCTCATGATGCGGTCAATGTTGTCAATCAAAGCTTCAACTTGGTTTTCCAAAAAGACAAGCCTACTCCCCCTATTCCGGGATCTCTGTGCGATCGTCGGGGAAGAAGGGTCAGGTAGGGGGCCTAACTATGAAGCCTGAGGATCCTCAGGTTATTCCCCTGGCATTGGCTCGAACATAGCAGCCAATGCCTTTCTTTTTCCCTTGGCCATCAAAGGGGGAGAAGTAGAAGGGCGATTAGGCTCGTTAGTGTAGGGGGAACTTTCTAATGGCTTTGTTTGTCGTTCACATAAACGGCGTCAAACTGTTGACACTTAAATCTAGTCGATTATGCAACACATCCGATGGGTACCTGCACTTCGATGGGAAGAGGAATGACACTGGGGGCGTTAGTTGTGATTGGGGATCCTCCGATGCCTAAGTCATGTAGTTGAACCCAAAATTGGTGTTCCTAAAGTCGAGATCGTTGTGTGTACATTTCTCCTTAGGCGGGGTGATATATTTATAGGTTTGCTAGACAACTTACGTATCTAAGTAGATATGCGAGATACGCTAGAAGGGTATGTATTGGAGTAGGAATCTATTCTCGAGTATATCTCCGATTATGCCTCGACTGGCGTGGTTTTCGAATACGATCTTGTTGGGTAATCCTGATCGTATATGATGCGAGATTCTTTCCGAATATTTCCATCCTGAGCTCGAGGTCGGTATCTGAGGTCATGGTTGGCATCCATAGTTGAGGTTGATATTCATGATTGAGGTCAGTACCTGTGGTCGAGGTCAGTACCCATGGTCGAGGTTGGTCAATGAATCTTATTACAGAGCCGGGTTGACTAATTCAACTTAGTCATTAAGCTTTCTTGCTCAGTTCAGCTTCCCTTATGGTAAGCACTTCGGTAGTTCATGAAGTTTGCTCTGATGGTTCTCTGCCATATGTCTCATTCATCACAGGTCAGTTCAATTTTCCCTATAATAGCTAATATAGCCACTTGGCCTTCTTTGCTCGTACTTTTGCCATCTGTAATGTAACTGATTCTACACAATTGCTCTTCCGTTGGCCGCTTAAGTAATATTGTAACATCACTTGATATGTTATCATAAAATCCTCTTTGTATACTCTCACAAATCTCCAAATACACTACACATAACTCGTTAGGATTGGCTTTAGCAGGAATCGGCGACACTGGGGATGAACAATAACCATGCTGTTTAACAATCATACTTATATGCATATTAAGTAGAAAACAAGATAAGATACGTAGGGCACTTATATGCATATTAAGTAGAAATCAAGATAAGATTCTTAGGGCGTAAGTAATTTATTTTAAGTAACTTACAATCCAAACAGCCCTCAAGTTTTTGAATGCAATGCTCGGCGTAAGACTGCACACTCCCACGGAATGCACGGATTAATATAACGTGGCAGTGGGCCACGTGATTAAGTAATCCAAAGTGCTGTAGATGGTGCATGCAAGAAAAATATCTTAAATGAAAAAATTCTAACCCTTCATTTAGCGGCCACGTGATACACGGTTCAGGGACGTGGATTGCGTCCTACCCTACCAGGACGGACTAGGTCCTAGTAGGAGCTCTGTGTGGCCCACGGTAGTGTATGTATTTAATTCATGCCGTCCATCCATTTTGCCAGACATTCTAGGGTACGAGCTCAAAAACAAAGGTAGATACAAACTTAAGTGGTCCACACCACTGTCCTATTAATGGGCTTTTCCTCATCGCGAACCCTGCAACCCCAACCTTCTTATTTTGATGGTCCGTTTGCAGGCCACGTATGGATCCCATATGATTTTCCAATCAGTGCGAGTTTCGGAACATGGGTCATCCACAGTGGGGCCCACCAAATGAATGGCCTTGATTCATATGGTGAGCGCGATTTAGGGTGAAATGGCCCATGAACTACAGTTTG
The DNA here is from genome assembly GCA_021015155.1 of Magnolia officinalis. NCBI lineage: Eukaryota > Viridiplantae > Streptophyta > Magnoliopsida > Magnoliales > Magnoliaceae > Magnolia > Magnolia officinalis. The sequence continues at coordinate 71,603,879 of JAJHSJ010000004.1, read as the reverse complement.
GGCACCCAATTCCCTCTTTCCCAAAGTAATTAGCATCGGCCGACTTGCCAGTCTAATAACTACAGAAACATGGGCCCTCATGTTTAAAAAATGATGGATGGGACAAAGCAGTGACTCAGTCAGTAGGCCCCTCATCTTTCCAGTGGAACAGTTGTTACAGATCCGAGCCTACAGCACACATGTAAGAGATCCAAGCCATTCATCAGGTAGGGGCACTATAAACGTGATTATAACAAAAATCAGGATCGTTCCTCCATCAAATGAACCATATAAATGTTGCATTATTTTTTTTAATGGTTGGACTTTTTTTGAACCGTCCATTTATTTCCCATACAAGTTTGACCTGAATAATCAGCAGAATAACATCATTTTTAATCTAAGGAATATTCACAGTGTATTCTACTTGATGAATGTCCTGGATCTTTGACACATGTTTGGTACACCAGATCTGTGCACGTAATACGCTCCCTCACATGAGCGGTCGCTTGCTGAACCAGGACTATTACATAATACAGTTACAACTATAAGGTCTCATCCACCATTGTTGCTTTTTCAAAGATATCGACAGGTAGCTTTTGTGACCACATAAGGGTCTTGGATAACCCTAAAATAGAACTCAGATATTTGCTTTCTATTTGTGGAGTAAATATCACCACCAATCTCCATCCCAAAGATTGATACCCGTGAATCAGCGTGGCCACTCTCCCTGATCTCTTTGCATCGAAAGAACAGGAGCGGATTAGGTGCGGCCCTGTCCGTGGGACCCACCTTAAATTATGTATTTTATATCTATGCCGTCCATCCAATTTTTGGGCTATTTTAGTGCATTAGCCTAAAAATGAAGCAAATCCAAATCTCAGGTCGACCAAATCATAGAAAACAATAGTAATTGGTCTTAGGAAGTTTTTAATGGTGGGTGATCAATAAAATCTCTCCGATGGTGTGGTCTACCTGATATTTGGATCTGCTTCACTTTTTCCTCATGTCCTAAAATGAGATGGAAAAACAGATGGACGGCATGGATATACCATACATACTTCCAGGTGGTCATCATGATTAGGACTGCGCCGTGTTCTATGAGACCAGGCCGCACCTAATCCGCTACCCCAAGGAATATGGTCCATTGCGTTCAACTGAAGAAAAAGCTCGACAATGGACTCGTCGTTTTTTCTTTTATGCCAGCTGGTCAGACTGGGAAAGGTCATTGTTATCTTTATTTAACTCATTGGTAAAAAACTTCAACCATAAGTACACTGCCTGGCGCCACTTTCCTGTAACTCGCTTCTGTAACTGTAACCCTGAGCTCTGTGGGGCCACCAATATGTCTGTGTTATATTCCGTTGCATCTATCCATTTTGCCGGATAATCTTCCGACATGAGTACAAAAATGAGGCATCATGGTGGCCCCACAATGCATAGGGTTACAGGAAAGTGGCTTCCCATATATATATATATATATATATATATAGTAGGAAAAGGTACAGTGCCCTCGAGCTGTTTTTAACGTCCTATGAGGTTGAGCTGTGTGAACCCCACCGTGATGCGTTTCGAACATCTACCCTATCAATCAAATGCACCATTCCATTGTGGGCCTAGGTCTCAAAAATCAAGTCAATCCGTGACTTGTGTGGCCACTTCACATACAGAAGTTGAGAGGAGCCGTGCACCATTAAAACATTCATAATCATTTTTGTGGGCCCACCGAAATGTGGTTTGCAGATCCAGCCCACCCATTATGTGTGTCCCACTTGGATGAGGGTTCAAACCAAGTTTTAGCAGCATTCAAAACTTAGGTGGGCCCCACCAAGTGCTTTTATATGTTTTTAGCATGTCTTCACATGTTTTAGATGGTATGGCCCACCTGGGTTCCGTATATGGCTGATTTTTGGAATATCCCATAATTTAAAGGGGACCCATCAAATGCACAGTGTTGATGGTCGACACGCATCATGGTGGAGCCCACACAGCTCGACCTCACGGGAGCTTATATAGTGAGCTCAAGGCATAGTACCTTTTCCATATATATATATTTTTGTACATGTGTCATAGACGTCTAATTTGAATTGTCTATGATGCGGAATCTCATGAAACTCTATGAGACTAATTTTCACGTGATTTAAAATTTTAGTTGGCCATAATAAAAAGGGATGCAAATCAAAGGAGGAAATTGTTTTCTTTTTCTATGGCCCACCAAATTTTAAATCAAAGCAGAAGTTGGGCCCAAAGGGTTTCATGGGGTGCCGCATGATGCGGACCATTCATATTTGGGATGTATGATGAGTTATTGAAAAATTGGATGTATGATGGGACCATTATGCAGTTGAGAATTTTATATACACACAAGTTAAGTGCATATATTCTCTCAAATAAAAATGGTAATGGTGATAATAATCATAAATATTGACTATCATCATCGTCATTATATAATAATAATAATTAATTATTATTATTATAATTATTAAAGATTTTTATAAATAGCCACCAATCTGCCGACATAATTAGAAAACACCCAAAAGATAACTTTTAGTAGTCACCACCCACATTTTTGGGTCTGACATCATTTTCCATCTTCGTCAATTTTTTAAAATATAAAACTACCCGCTAGGGTTTGTAACAGTCCAATTTTTCTTCTTGACAACATCCGACCCACCTTAATGATGGAGAAGAGATGGGATATGAAAGATCTTACCATTCTGGAGTGTGGGCCACCTGATTAGCTGTTTCGATCTGTCAAAAGTGGCTTCCTATCCAACTTTTTACCCATCAACCTTACCATTAGAAGTATCATCCAGCAATCAAATCCTGATAACCAAAAATGGAAACCAGGAACCTAGAAGCCGGAAACCCTAAAACCCTAGAAATGGAAATATGAAAACCCTAAAAACTAAAACCCATAACCTATAAGAGATCAAAACTCTAGAATCAAGAAACCCTAAAGACCAAAACCCTAAAACACGAAAATTGAAATCCTAAGCATGATCGAACTTTAAGCTCATGGACATAAACCAAACCAACCTAGGACCTCTCCTCTACTTCCCAAACCCCAACACAGCTAAATGGGGAAGACAGGGTCACGAAAGTCTAATTTCCGCTGGCTTCATCTGCCAATTAAAATATGACAAGGCATTAAAGTAGTAGTAGACCACTTGCACCTCAAAATTTAGGACAAGGTAGCAACAATTGGAAACGGATTGGCTACTCCCCCTTCCACCAGCTATTTGGTGTTCGGTGATATGTGTTTCATTCATGCCGCCCATCTATTATTCCAGATCATTGTATGGTATGAGATCAAAAATGAGGTATATCCCAATCTAAAGTGGACCACATTACAGGAAACAGTGTCCGATGAGCGTCAACCATTAAAAACATTTTGTGGGTCATAAAAGTTTTGGATCAAGATGATCTTTGTTTTTTCCCTTAATCTGGTCCTGTATGACCTAATCAACAGATTGGATGTCAAATAAACAGTACAGTGGGCCTTAGGAGGATTTTAATGTGGATATCCAATCAATATTATTTTCCTGTGGTGTGGTCTACTTGAGATTTATATTCCTCTCATTTTTGGGATCAAGCCCTAAAATGATCTGTAAAAATGGATGAACAGAATGGATGAAACACATACATCATTGTAGGGCCCACATAGCACCGACCACCAGCAACGGGGCGGGTGGCAGGGGGAGTAGCCAATCCGTTTCCGCAACAATCCAATTTCCATTACCCATGTTGACTCTCAAAAGTCAACCTAAAAGATGTATAGGGAAACTTAAGCTGAAATGTCTCAAGATTTGGGTTGGTACAGACACTAGCAGAAATTTTTATCAATTAAATAATTTGTGCACAAAGTCCAATAGAGTTGTATGCTGTATCTTGGAATCAATCAAGAGATCTTGATTTTTAAAAACTTAAAAAAAAAGTGGACAGGAAATAACAAGAATTAAGAAAATTGAAAATCATACTTTGGAGAAAATAAAGAAAATGTGCTACGAATCAAACCTTGATGAGTCTTATAATGCCTGTCAAAGGAAAGAAGAAAATTAATTTTAAAATATAGGAAAGAACATATTCTTCCCAAAAGAAAAGGGGTCCATGAAAATGTCCCTCGAATCGTAGTTTTCTTGCAATTAAAGAAACAAGAAAGTAAATCTTGAATTTCAAGAATTGGAAAAAAAAAAAAAAATCTTTTTTAAAGAGAAAGAAAAGGCCCAAGTAGATAAGAAACATGGAAAAAATCTTGATTTTTTTAAGAAAGTAAAGAAGAGTATAAGAAAACGTCATATGAGAGATCACTCACCTAGAAGGAGAAATCCAAATCTAAAATCAAAATAAGTAAAAATTAAGAAAATCAAGAAAGCAAGAAAACCAATGTGCGGGACAACTGGCCCAAGAATCTTCCTCTTAAAGTCACCAAGGAAGTCATTTCTTCTTTCTTTTTCTTCCTCTCTCATCTTCTCCAAGGAATCTCCATTTGTTTTCCCAAAACTCTAAACTCTAAATCTTAAGCCTCCCATCTCATGCCCCCTTCTATAATAAATCTCCACCGCCCTCTTTACTTCACATGAGTGGGTGTGCATGTGTGAGGCTAATCCCTACATGTGTACACGCATAAGCGAAACCAACCGTGCTCTTTTTGAAATTGAGGGTATTTTACTAATACCTCGAAGCTAGGAGATTGGAGTCATGGCTAAGTCTTAGAGGAGGGAACTTTTAAAATATTTTCCAATCAAATAGAATTAGGCCACATAGATAAGGTGTGGTGTGTGCAAGACAAACTATTAAAAACACAAGTTACATATGAACACAAGTAGATGAAGTGAGATAATTATAACTATTGAGACAATGACTCAAACACTTAGCATACCATCTATCTATTGATAGAACCCCAAGGGTTGACAACCCCAAGGGCAGGGTTGCGATTTAGTAATAACTCGGGAGTCTGAGGTTGAACCACAGAAAAATTGGTGAGAACACAACTAGGATTAATGTAACATCCCGAAAAATCGAGGGTCGCACATAACTCAACTCTCGAGTTTCCAGAACATCACTTATGCACCATAGATAATGATGATTGAATGTTGTCGATATTAGTGCATTGAACATGAGTGAGATTAAGCCAAAACAACATATCATACTCCAGAGACAGTTAAATTGTAAGCGGAAGACTGTGATAGATATATATACAATATAAAAACAGTGGTGGGTCTCGAGAGTGTGATGATGTTACCAGGTTAAATAATTACAAGTATAGTTCTAAAATATACCACATGTGAGGAAGTGTAATGTCTTCTATCCCAAGTACCATAGCCCCGTCAATACAATACCAGGTCTTCATTGACATGTCAGAAAGTTACATGTAGGAGAACTCCTCCTCCACATCATAGTAGTCCGGCTCTACTTCATAAGCATCGCCATCACCTGAAACTCAACAAATCTGGTGGGTGTTCGGAACACCGTCCCGTAACGTGGGAGTGAGTGATCAACTCAGTGGAACAATAAAGCATAGGTTAACATGTTATCAATTCAGTCAAGTAGTAATGATAAAGCAGTAAAATCAAACACTCCTAACTACTCTTATTAATGCAAGTATGAATGCAGTCATGATGTATGCCCTCACCACACCCTCCCTCATGCGACACCATCTTACGTTCGCGGCATGCTTTCATCCCTCAGTGCTCCACATTTTCCAGGCACATGCAATGCATGATGAGCATGATTACCGAGTTATTATTAGTCCATTTCAAACAGCAGGATTGGAAAACTAAGGTACCTCCCTTGTATCATTCCCAAACATGATCCATTCTAGGGTCGTCAGTCCTAGTTAATCTCAGACGATGGTGTGTTTTCTAGGTCACTACAAAGGCTGTCAGGGCTGTTACGCACAAAGGTTACACCACTCCCCCATCACCTCTTTAACGATTCATCACTATACAGAAACAGGCCTAGTTCATACTCCATACACCGCGGCAAAACTCTAAGGCTCACCGCAATTCCAGAGTATGCTCGAGGTCACTACAAAGGGCTGTCAGGGCTGTTACTCACATTCGTTGCACCACTCCCCCATCACCTTATTAATGTAGGCCGACAGCACGAATATAGTGTCTTATACCACCATAATCGACTCACGAGTTTGGTTGCTCACTGGTCACTACGGGGAGGCACGTGGCCCCAGCGTAGGCCGACAGCTCGACCACGGTGTCCCATACTACCATGCCAGGCTCATGAGTCTTAGCGGATCGAGGTACCATGGTTAAAAGGGATCGAGGTACCATGGTTAAAAGGGATTTCACTGGTAAGTTTGGTACCCTAGGTTCAAGCAGTGGTGACCAAACATAGTGAACATACATTAGACAGATCGGGTTACTTGACGAGCTCGGCTAACTCGAGCGCACAACAAGTTGAACGATATGAAGCGCATAAGCACTTCGTGTAGCCAACCACTATCGCCAACTGAAGTACGACTCGAGTTCGTCGAACACATCTCACGTGGCAAATGAATCACAGCCACGAATTTAATTCTGGTACCGATTGTTTGGAATATAATCATAGCCCCAAACACAATCAATTGCAGATAGATAAAGCAGTATGGATCAAGATTCAACTCATACAATCAAGGTCTGGTATTATCCGTTTAGGGCTGTCAGGGCTGTTGCACGGAATCGTTTCACCACTCCCCCATCACCCATGACGGATCTTATAACGTAAACATGAATTTAAGCATATGCATTACATAGATAAAATCATAAAAGCAGTTGAGCATGTTATGAAACACAACACAAGCATGAGTTTGTACATGTTCAATTCCTAATCACACAACTATCCAAGGAAATCATACACATAGTTAAAAGAGTTGAGAATCATATCTCAACACCCTTATACCTTACAATCTACTAACTACTACTCATTCAGACATTTCAACAAACACTTTAAAATACATACATCAACATACGCGACATATGTTGAACACATAGGCATTAGGCCAAATCCTTTCACTAGGGAGTTGCCCCAATCATAACACGCGTACACCCACGACGGATAGTCATGGCAAGCAGGAATCCAAGTTCCATATTCATTCAGTTATTTCCACAAACACTTGGGCCACACACTTGGGCCGTGGCGTGATTTAGGGCAAATCCTTTCGTCAAAGGGGTATCGCCAATACAACAATCAATTATCCATGACAATTAGTCATGGTGAGCACGAATGAGAATTCTATACTCATTCAGTCATTTTCACAAACACTTAGAATACACTATTATAACATACATGATGTATGTTAGCAAAACATGTATTAGGGCTAACCTTTCGCCAAGCAAGTATTTTATTCATATATACTATATTCATACAACAAATAATCATGGCAAACACATCTCCAAGATTTATACGTATACGGTACTTTCTAGAATACACAATTTCAACATACATAGTGTATATGAGCAAAACATGTATAGGGCGAGTCCTTTCGCCAAACAAGTAATTTATCCACATATAATATATTCATACAACAATTAATCATATCAAACACATTTCTGAAATTTGTACGTATACCGTACTTTCTACAATTACCTAGAGTATGTAGAATTCCATAATCTACATCTTTAATCGAAACAGAAAACAGAAAGCACTTTGTACATGTGCAATTGCATGCAGATCATGAATCTATCATTTTCTGACATTGAAAGCATTGAAAACCATAACCTATACACTTAAAGTCCGCACCTTTTATCGTAGAATCGTAACGGAGTCGATAGGTTTGCTAAGCTTCCGTATTCGGCAGTTTGACAACCTATAGAACGAAATAGGTTAGTTATTTCATAACCTACAACCACCCAAGCCTCAAATCAGATTAGGGTTAGGGTTTCTTACCTAAAAATGGGGCTGGAATCGCCGGGAAAGCGATGAGAACGGAGCGGTGGAGCTCGTGGAGCGAAAGGGAAGAGTGGCAGGAAGGATCTCTCATAACTCCCACACTTTCTCTCTCTTTTCTCTCTCCTCTCTCTAGGGTTTCTCTCAAATTTGTTTGGCTGTGAGAGAGAGGGTTCTAAGGTCCTTATATAGCCTAAAATCTCACCAAAACAGACTTGGGAACAAGGTATACTTGGGTTTTATCCAAAAGGCATCTGTTTCAGCTCAACGGAGGACTTCTGGCAGGCCTCCTTGAGCCAAAGGTCGGACTTAAGCTCACAGACACCGGATCTACGTTCTATTGAGTTTTCATTTCGGTCGGGATTCCAGATCACGCGTGGCGGACCAGTTTCAGTTCAACGGTCAGCGGATCTCGATCGGAGATTCCGAGTACATGTAAATATGTATGAAATTTCTCATGATCCGAGGGTGTAATTTGGTCTGATTCTGACGGTCTGGTTGCTTAAAACTGATCCGCAAGCGAGAGGTGTCAGATTACTATTCAAGATATTTTATTTTGAAATAATTTCACATTTCTCACACTCTTCACTCCGAGCTCAAGCGAATAGCGCTGGGACACAATCTGGATTTGATTTCTGAGATGGTTGTCAAGCCCAGCAAGGCGGTCCTAATTCCTTAACTTCGTGTTAATCGGACTTCCGACATACGGTCCAGATCTGATACGGAGTTTCGATGTGCTCCCGAGAGCAGTCAGGTAATGAGATTGATCCTAGATTTTAGGGTACCCTAGCGTCAATGATTCTACAAGTTTTGGGTCTTGCAGATCGTATTTAAAGTGATTGGTACTAATTTCACAGGTACTCTAGTTTAACACTGGCTAATTCTCGCCTAATTTCTAAAGGATTTAGTCCTGAGTAATTTCTATCTGAGGTGGTACCTGGGCCTTTGTAGTTTGTATATAAAGTGATCCAAGTTATACTACTTAGCTAGTTTAAGATAGTGTCTAGGGTGAAAGTACTTAGAAAAATTGAAAGATCAAGGTGGTGAAGGGTGGGATTTGTGAAGAAAATGGTTTAAAAAGGGATTTGAGGCTTTAATCGTGTGTTTGAGAAGTTAAACCGGTGTTAGGTTTGACTCATCGCCTAAAGACGTCTAATTCCAGGTTGGGAAAAATCCAGGCTGTTACAATTAATTTGGGTTGTTTAGGTTTTTAATCTAGTGAACTAAAAACCCGGCTTAACAAGTAACACCCCGGTTTCCAAAACCCGTGTATACTCTCGTTTTCCGAAAACCCGAGTGTTAACTTTTGAAGATATCCCGAATTTCATGTACATTTTCTTTTTTCTTTTCTTTTTTTTTTTATCAGAGTTAGCAATTTAGTGTAATAAAAACAAATCAAGTATAGGAGGGAGTGCAAATATACAAAATCAAATATTCTAGTGGTTGCCCGAAAACTTATACAAATCAATGTCTTAAGTTTTTACAATACATAACAATACAAATTAAATACAAATGAAATCAGGAATAGAGAGTCGCAAGATCATCTGGCTCCTCCTATTCCACATGAACACCAGCATGTGCATCCTTTGCGTCTCCTGCACATTGATTACGGTTTAATAGCGTCAATGGCTATCCTAGTGAGGTATAACTAGGGCTGAAAGTTGGGCGGGTTCAACCCAACCGACCCATGACCGACCCGACATTGGGTTGGGCTCGGGCAAGATATATCGGGTCCGATCTCAAGCTTGGGCTATACAAACACCAACTCGATAAAACTTGGGTTGGGCTCGGGTTGAAGTCTCGGGTTGCCTAACCCAACCCGAACCCGATCAATATATAAGTTAATTATAAATTATAATTGAGTGTGGATCGTTTGTGTCGAAGGCGCAGTAGTGATGTCGGGTCTCAATTGTCCACGTCATTTCCAAGGACTCAAGCTAACAAAATATGCCAGATTTCTCTCTCCCAAATAGACTGGGTGCTATGCTACATGACTTTTAAAGGAGTAGTTGTCCTATATTTTAGCTTGTTTTTTTAAAGAAAAAAATGAAGTTCTTTATGATAAATAATCACATATATAATTAATAAAATCATAGATACAAAAAATAAGTCCTATATTGAAATATAATAAACTAATGTAATAGCAAAAATATTAGCACGTATACACCCGATCAACCCGACCGAACCCGCTTGGGTTGGGCTTGGGTTGAGAATTCCCAACTTGAGGTTGGGTTGGGTTGGGTTAGGGTTGAGGTATAGGAAGCTTGGGTTAGGTTAGGGTTGAGCACCAACTCGACCCAATCCGCCCGACTTTCAGCCCTAGGTATAACCCCCAAGATTTATCGTATCATCAAGATAATTAAGCATAGTTATCAGTAGCAGTCTATAATGAACATTTCATAATGACCATCATATTAATAAGACAAAGTTTATCATATACACATACATTGAATAAATTCCATAAATATATTCTTATTTAAATGCATGAATGCATGCACATACTCACGGACCTGGGGATGCACATCCAGCTGGAAAAAAGGTGGCCCAAGGAGAATTAGCCACCCGAAAAAGTACTCAAAGTTACGCCCTAAAGAGGACTAGCCACCCGGAAAAGACCATGCAATGAGGACACTCAAGGTGAACTAGTCTCCCGGAAAAGTACTCAAATGTACGCCCTAAGGAGGACTAGGCACCTGAAAAATTCCATGCAACAAGGACAACCCATAGCGGTTCAAATGCACGCAATAATTACTTAGAATCACCCGGTAAAATACTCTATAGTACAACCCATAGTGATCCAAGAAACTCCCGTGTCTTACATCGTCACCCAGTAAAGTCTGTATGCCATGAAAATGCATGATTAGCCCAACCATTATTATTCCAATTTCAAACAACGATTTTAAGGAAGATCGAAGGTCACTATGGGGGGTTCGTCACCCAGCATAGGCCGACAGCTCGGGCATAGTGTCACATACCACCATCTCCGGCTCATGAGACTCTAACAAATAGGATACGTAGAGGTAACCTTCTCAACTAGTGGTCAATTATAGTTCTACAAGTGTGTAACATCCCAGATTTTTGCCAACTTGGAGTTAGACGTCCTTAGGCAATGGGTCGATCATAACACCTTATCGACTTCTCAAAAACTCAATTCCAAAGTCTCAAATCCCCTTTCAACTAATTTCCTTCAAAAATTTCACCTTTCACCACCTTATTCTTTAAAATTTTCTAAGTACTTTCATATTAGACACTAATCTTAACATTTAAATGATGGAGAACAATACTTAAACTTAAATTTACTATAATAGTAAATATATAAATAAAAATGGGTTTTGGGCCCTTAGTCTTATGGAATCTGACGAAGAAAATAGGTGATTTGGATAGAGCAACCTAGTATGTCGTAATTGGGCGACACATAATTAAGTACTAAACTAAACAATCGATGGATTTAGCTTGAACCACTTTCTATACAAACTACAAGACTCAAAACCATTAAAATCACTAACTCAACATTACTTAAAAACCTAGGAGCAATCTCAAAACCCAGTTTCTTACAGGAGCACCTTGGAACTTCGTACTAGACCTAGACTGCGTGTCGAAAGTCCGATGACTGTGAAACTATAAGGTTATGACCACCTTACTAGGCTTGACAACCATCGCGGGAATCGAGTCCAAATAGTATCTAGAAATGCACAACTTGAGCTCGGAGCGAAGTGTGTGGGAAACGCGAATATCTTTAGAAAATGAACTCAGATTTAAGTGAATTGGACCGTTCGCTTACAGGACAAATTTAAGATTTTAGACCATCAGATTCTGACCCAACTACACCCTTGGATCAGGAAAATTTTCCCACACATGTCAGTGTACTAGTGGCCCTGATCGAGTGAAGATAGCCGTTGAACTGAAACGGGTCCTTCACGATCTGTAACGACCTGTAAATTTTCGTACATTAGGTCGAGTACTACCTCGACCAGAAATCACGTAGGATTAAATCCTTTAGAAATTTAACAAAGTTAACTAAGTACTAAACTCGGTTAGACATGAAATCCGTTGGGATCGCTTTAAATACGATCCGCAAGACCCAAAACTTGCAGAATTAGTGACTCTAGGTTACCCTAAAGTCTAGAGCCAAACTCATTGCCCGGCTGCTCTCGGGAATGAAACGAAACTTCGTATTAGGTCTAGATCGCACATCGGGAGTCCAATTAACACGAAGCTAAGGAACTAGGACCGCCCCACTGGGCTTGGCAATCATCTCAAAAATCAGATGATTCCGATGTCCCACGGCCATTCTTTTCGATCCGGAGCGAGGGAGTGTGAAAAACACTAATTCCATCCCAAAATAAATATCTGGAATAGTGATCTGGCATCATTTGGTTGCGCGTCAGTATTAAGCAACCTGACCGTCGGAATCCGACTAAATTACACCCTCGGATTAAGAAAAATTTCAGGAACATTTACATGTACTTGGAATTTCTGATCGTGGCCCACTGACCGTTGAACTGAAAGTGGTCCGCCACGTGCGATCTGGGAATCCGATCGAGTCGAAAACGTAATCCTACGTAGATCCATAGATGGTGAGCTTAAGTCTGACGTTTGGCTCAAGGAGGGCCACCAGAACATCCCTTTTGAGCTTGGAAAGTGGCGAACTGCCTATATATGCAGCCACCCTTGAACCTGAGTCTATTTTAGACATGTTTTTGGTTATAAAAGGGGCTTAGAACAGCCCCTCTCACAGCCATACGAATTTGGGAGAGAAACCCTTGAGTGAGAGAGAGAAAAGTGAGAGAAAGGCTTGGAGTTTGTAGCCGATCTTCCTCCTGCTGCTTCCACTCATCACACGGCCTACACCGCCTTATTCCAGGTGTTTTCCCGGCGGTATCCATCCCATTTGAAGGTAAGAAACCCTAACCCTAGGTCTGATTTAAGGTAGGATCGTTGTAGGATATGAAAAAGCTAATCGGTTCCGCTCTTTAGGCTAGGAAACACCCGTATACGGAGGCTCCAATACCCTTGCTAATTCGTTGGAATTCCAAGGGCTGAGGTGAGGACTTTAAGTGTATAAGTTACGTTTTTCAATGCTTTCAATGTCAGATAATGATAGATTCATGATCTGCATGTAAATGCACATGTACAAAGTGCTTTCCGTTTCCTGTTTCGATTAACGTTGTAGAATATGGAATTTCACATACTCTAGATATACGTAGAAATACCGTATACGTATATTTTTTTGGAAAAATGTTTGACATATATATTTAATGTTTGATTATATAATATGTGGATAAAATGCTAGTTTGGCGAAAGGAATCGCAAAAATACATGTTCATGTGTAAATGCCATGTATGTTGAAATTGCGTATTCTAGAAATACCGCATACGTACGGATTTTGGAAATGCAATTGTAATGATTATTTGCTGTATGATTGTGAGATACATGGGTAAAATACTCACGCGGCGTAGAGACAACCTTAACACGTATTTTGTTAACATACGTCAGGTATGTTGAAATAGTGTATTCTAAGTATTTGTGTAAACGCTCGTGTGCGCGAATGTTCATGTATTAGTGCCTTAGAGAGGTACTAATATGGGATTCTCGACTCCCTTAGAGACAAGTAGGTTTCCCTCCATGCGGTGGTTCGCTAGAACCACTTACCTGTAATGTGTATGTAATTGAATCCCTATGTGGATAGTGCCTTACTACATGCTTCACAACATGTTTCACAACATGCTTTACAACATGCTTTGTAACATGCTTTACTTCATGTTTTACTTCATGCTTTATAACATGCCTACTAACATGCTTGTATTGCTTGATTATCATGCTTTACTCCACATGCTATCGATGAAAACTGTTTGAGTTTGGGACTATATATATAGTCCAAACATTCGGTACCAGACTTGCGATTGTGGCTGAGATTCATGTCGCCACAAAGGACGTGTCTGGCGAACCCGAGTCGTACTTCAGTTGGCGATAGTGGATGGCCACACGGAGTGCTTCTGCGCTCCATATCGCTCAACTTGTGGTGCGCTCGAGCTAGTCAGGCTCGTCAACTAAACCGAAGTGTATCTGTGTGTTCACCCTGTTTGGTCGCTACTGCTTGAACCTAGGGTACCAAACTTACCAGTGGCGATCCCCGTTTAACCATGGTACCTAGATCCGCTAAGTCGCATGAGCCGGGCATGGTGGTATGGGACACCATGGTCGAGCTGTCGGCCTACGCTGGGACCATGTGCCTCTCCGTAGTGACCATTGCGCAACCAAACTCGTGAGCCGAATACGGTGGTATGGGACACTGTATTCGAGCTGTCGATACTCCGGCGAGAGCCGAGTACGGTGAGATCTGTGCTCGTACTGACGGGCGACGAGTCCTCCGTAGTATCATCGAGTACACTCCAAGGGCCTGTGATTGGCGACGAGTCTTTCACAGCAACTAGAGTGTGAGTTGAGCCGAGTACGGTGGGATCTGTACTCGAGCTGACGGCTAGTGATTGAGCCGAGTACGGTGAGATCTGTACTCGAGCTGACGGCCAGCAATTGAGCCGCATACGGTGAGATCTGTATCCGCGCTGACGGGTGACGAGCCCCTTGCGATGCCTTCACTACGCTTCTCAAACTATAATATCGTATGAGAATAACTAGGATTGACGACCCTAGAATGGATCATGTTGGGAATGATACAAGGGAGGTACCTTAGTTTCCCAATACTGCTGGTCGAAACATTTTAATAAAAACTTGGTAATCATGAGCATCATCGCTCCGCATGTGCTTTGTAGATGTGGCGCACTGAGGGAGTAAGCATTCACGAACGTAAGATGATGTCGCTTGAGGGTGGTTTGGCAAGGGCATACAGCATCATGTCATATCATTTTTGCACCTAACAAGAGTAGTTAGAAATGTTTGATTTGTACTGCTTTATCATTACTGCTTGATTGATTTGATAACATGTTAACTTATGCTTTATTGTTCCACTGAGTTAGCTACTCACTCCCACGTTACGGGACGGTGTTTGCAACACCCACCAGACTCTGTCGCAGGTGTAATGGCGCCTTGGTTCAGGAGCCGGAGCCCGACTTTGATGAGGACCAGGAGGAGTTCTCCTTTATGCAGTACTCTGACGGCTTTGCTTAGGCCGGCTGCATCGCGGGATTTTCAGGGCCTCTCTTGAGGATTGTATTTTGGTTTTTGACTTAGAAACAATACATGTATATTGGTACTCAGCTAGTACTCATACTCTGGAGTTCAGAAAATTTTGTTACTTTACATACTTTGAATATAAAATTTCAGTCTTCCGCTTGCCTTTATACAATTGAACTGGAGTATGAATTACTGTTTTGGTATAATCTCATTTATGTTTATTGCGCTAACTCAGACAACATTTAACCAGCATTGTGTATGTTACATAAGTGATGCGTTGGAACTCGGGAGTTGAGTTCATACTCGACCACCGAATTTCAGGGCGTTACAAGTTGGTATCAGAGCTTGATTTTGATTAAAACCGGACCTGAGTTATATCCCCACTATGTACGCTGACGCATTATACTTAGGAGGGTACGCAAAATTTTAGAAACAATCCCAGGGTCTCCCGATTTCACCGTTCGGTGAAATTCATTAAAAA
The DNA here is from genome assembly GCA_021015155.1 of Magnolia officinalis. Classification (NCBI taxonomy): domain Eukaryota; kingdom Viridiplantae; phylum Streptophyta; class Magnoliopsida; order Magnoliales; family Magnoliaceae; genus Magnolia; species Magnolia officinalis. The sequence goes on along the minus strand of JAJHSJ010000004.1, from coordinate 71,588,404 downwards.
CGAACGCGTTGATCGAGTTTGTACTCGATCCTGACTGCACACATGAACTCCAAATCACCCCTCGACCGTCTATTGACGTGTCAAGATCACAATCCACCAAAAATTAGTCGTTAAAAGTCAGGAAAAATCAGATTAGTGTAGAAATTTCCCAGAACTGATCGTTCGGGAGCCGAACTGAGTTCGTGGGCCCCCCACGTTAATCTGTCAAGTGTTCAGACCAAACCAGGGTGCATTTGGCACCCTGGGCACGTGCCAAACAGACCCAGGCAGCGGCGGCGCGGCTCCGGCCAAGTCTGGCCGCGGCGGCGCCGCGGCTTGGGCGGCGGACAGCGGTCCGGCCAGTTTTCCGGCGGGCTTCCAAGTGTGGGGGTGGTCGGCCCAGCACCCTCTACATCATGGCACATGCCATTTTGGCTTTTGGTTGGGATATAAGGGGCTGGAGCACCCTTCTTCCCATTTCACCCCTCTTTTCAAGCACCTCCACCCCCAAATTCGATTTTTCTCAAAACCCATCCCTCCAAACCTCCAAATCTTCCATTTTTCTTCCACAACTCACACCCCAACCTTCCACAACAACCCTAGCCTCCTCCTTTCCCCATTTTTTCAAGTTAGAGCTCTCATACCCCTCCTTGGAGCTCAAAATCGGGTAATCTACTAACCCATTCCACTTCCTTCTTGTTTCTTCTTCATTTCCTACCTCTAGTGCTCCTTTCACACCCATTGGATTGTTGTTTGTGGTGGAGCAAAGAGATCAGCCCCTTGTTCTCCCATTTTGGCAATTTTTCATGGCCCTCCTTGGTGTGGTGGCTACCATTTTCTCCTTTTCCTCCATCCTATCTCTCATGGGAAAGAGGAAAACCGCGGCCGATGATGCCGGCCCAAGTAGGCCAGCCCATTCCCGAAGAAGATCCGATGTTGGGGCCGGCACAAGCACCGTGCGGGAGTTTAGGTCGAAGCGGGACCTGGATCCTGACCATCCCGTCGGAAATGCTTACCCGATAGGCATGGAATATGGGCGCTTCGCGGGCCGCAAGGTTGTGTTTGAAGCTCACGTGGATGAAAGGGTGTTCGGGCTACACCCACTAATGGATCGCCTGGTGGACATCGGTTGGAACTCTATGTTTGATGGCGAGTCCCCTGCATGTGAGAACACGGTTCGCGCTTTCTATGCTCACATCGTGGACGCATCCGCTGAGCCTCTTCAGTTTACTGTTTCTTTGAGGGGCATTAGACGCACGATTACAGTGGCTCGGATGAAGTGGCTCGGATCACGAAGCTACCGCGTGGTCAAGTACACCCCAGTGATAACTTCTCCAGAAGTGCGCGGGAAAGGGATCGCCGCACGTGATATCTCTGTGGTCGCCGGGTTACTTGGAAGAGAGAAAATTGCATTGTGGCGACAAAGATGGCCGAGGACTTCCGTTTGCTCCATCACATTTTCACCTACAACGTGTACCCACGGTCGGGTAACCGCACAGAATGTACGCGGTTGATGGTGGACTTCTTGTACAAGATGGGACATGGGGACAACATATGCCTGCCCACGTTCATCCTATCCCAAATAGTTCAGGTTGTTCGTTCTGCCAGGAACGATCTTTCGCTCCCATTTGGCCGTCTGATCTGCAGGATGGCTCGTGATGTAGGCTACAGATTGAATATGGAAGATCTTGCACCGGTCCGAGTCATAAGTGAGGCGACACTCAAGAATATGAAGATCGGCCCTCAACAGCGACAAGCCCGACTCGACGAGTCTGGAGATGAGTCGGATAGCGCCGGCGAGGAGAGTGATGAGGAGGGCGGTGATGACATACAGGAAGAAGAATCTGAGGCTCAGGACACCGAGGAGAGTCCACCCCCTGCGGCTCAGGAACAGGGTGTGGATCGGGATGCTTTTGATGCGCGATTAGCCCGTCTTGAGGAGGGGCAAGCCGCCCTGCAGCAAGCGATTGGTCAAGTTCGAGCCAAGCTTGAAGAGAATGAAGCGTATATGAAGAAAAGTTTCAAGAAGATGTCCCGTACGTTGAAGGCCATCCTGTGCTGTGCGCAGGACAAGAATGTTCCTCCTCCATCGCCTGCTTCGGATGCTTAGTCATCCCTGTTGTTGTATGTTGTGTTTGTTTTGGTTACCGCGATAGGCGGTTTGTGTTTTTATGCAGATGTTGTATTAGGTAGTAGCATGTTTTAGGTGTTTGTTGTAGTAGATGTATTGGCTATTATGTGATTTTCTGTCATGATTCATGTAACCCTGTAGTCCATGTATTATGACAATTTTGAGTAAATGAAAAGCATGTAGCCTCTTTGTATTGATGATGTGTGGAATGCTTAAGTGCTTTATGATGTGTATTGTGCCTTATCTCACAAATGATCTACCCTATGTTGTATAGGGCATGCCGCGGCAGTATACACGGAGCACGGCACATCTTCGTCTGACCGGCTCTATGGACCAGACTCCTTCTGGTAGTGGCGGTCCTACGGACCGAGGGTTGGGATCTGATCAGCCTTCTGCTGGTCCTACCGGTGGACAGCCACCTTACACGCCCCCGGTCCGTGAGCAGTATCGGCCGTCATCTGCTGCGCAGCATGATTCTCAGGCTACTCCACCGCCTGATAGATTTGAGCAGCTGATGATGATGATGCATCAGCAGCAGATGCAGCAGCAGCAGCAGCATCAGGAGCTTATGGCCACTATTGCTGAGGCCTTGTCCCACGGTGGTAGTGCGACTCCACCTACGACATCTGCGCATCCTGAGGAGGATTCTGAGCCTCCTGCTCAGTTTGAGGATGTGCCTCTGCCTACACCCGTCGCACCTCCTACTGGAGATGTCGGTACGCGTGGTCTACTCGAGCGATTTCAGCGCTTGAGGCCTCCTTCATTTGTGGGTTCTCACAGACCCGAGAAGGCGGAGTTCTGGCTGGACCGCATCTCCAAGATGCTACGGATGTTACATTGCTCCGAGGCAGAGCAGGTTGAGTTGGCTACCTTCATGTTTGAGAGGGAGGCCAGCTTATGGTGGGACAGTGTGCTGCACACGGTCGCAGTAGACTTCGTGTGGACCTGGGAGGCTTTCGAGTCTCGGTTCCACGAGAAGTATTACCCGCAGACGTATCGACATGAGCGGGAGGATGAGTTTCTGCGCCTCAGGCAGGGAGGCATGACGGTGACGGAGTATGAGCACCGATTTACTGAGTTGGGCCGCTTTGTCCCGACCATCCTCGTCAATGAGCAGATGAGGATGCGACGATTTACTGGGGGCTTGCGACCTGACATACGGTCGAAGCTATGCTGCCACACTATCCCTACGTATGCGGCGTTGGTCCACATGTCTATGACGGCCGAGCAGGATGTGGACCGTTTGGCCCGATCACGTGGTACTATAGTTGCGAGACAGCGGCAGGATGTACAGAGCAGGCCTCTCTTAGGCAAGAGGCCTCGGGCTGATTCTCCCCCCAGGGCCGCAGTGCCAGTTGTTCCCATGAGACGCCCGTTGGTGACCTGCACGTTTTGCCGAAAACCAGGACACCCTGCTGAGAGCTGCTTCTCGTGTATGAGGGCTAGCGGATTTGCGCCACCGCAGAGATTGGGTCGCCCTTATCCACAGGCCATATCAGCTCCTCCGCTACAGACTGCTCCTGCACATCCTTCATTCCGACCTCCTGTGCCGTTCTTCAGGCCGCCACAGCGACCCCTAGCTCCTCAGCCGAACCGCCAGCAGCAGGCTCGTGTACATACGCTTGTTGCTGAGGCACCAGAGACGTCGATTTTGACACCGACGGCTTTTGAGGGTACGGCTTATATCCATAATACTCCTGTTTCTTTGTTGGTGGACACTGGGTCTACTACTTCTATTATTTCTTGTGGGGCGGTGAAGCGTCTATCTTTGCACACGATTCCCACTAAGGGAACGAGACTCACTACGGCCACTAGGACCTTCTCGGATGTCACACGGTTATGCGAGGGTTGCGCGATAGTTTTGGGTAGCAGCACAGAGCTCGTCGACCTTATTGTTGCTCCATTATGGCACTACGACGTTATACTTGGCATGGATTGACTCGCCAAGATGAGGGCGGAGATAGATTGCGATGCTCGGATCGTGACTGCCTATGGACCTGACGGCACAGCTTTCACGTTTCCAGTGCAGGTCAGTTGGCCCTGTCGAGTTGATTTTTATGCTGCTTTACTTGTGTCGATTGATGGTCCGACACTGGAGGGTACGCCAGTGGTTCGGGAGTTTGTTGGAGTCTTTAAGACTATCCCTGGTTTACCTCCTCGGCGTGAGATTGATTTTACGATTGACCTTACGCCTGGTGCGACGCCCATCTCGTTGCCGACTTATCGTATGCCTCCATGTGAGATGGAGGAGCTGCTGAAACAGATCGACGAACTCGTAGAGAAAGGTTTTATTCGACCTAGTGTGTCTCCTTGGGGGGCACCTGTGTTGTTCGTGAAGAAGAAGGACGGGTCGCTACAGTTGTGTATTGATTACCGTAGGTTGAACCAGGTCACGGTGAAGAACAAGTATCCTTTGCCCAGGATAGATGATCTGTTTGATCAGTTGTGGGGGGCGAAGTATTTCTCGAAGATTGACCTTCAGTCAGGGTACCACCAGTTGTGCGTAAGAGAGGAGGATGTACAGAAGACAGCCTTCAGGACGTGCTTCGGGCACTATGAGTTCTTGGTGATGTCGTTCGGTCTGACGAACGCACCAGCCGTGTTCATGGATCTGATGAACCGGGTATTTCGGCCCTTCCTTTACAGATTCGTCATCGTCTTTATCGATGACATCTTGATATACTCCACGAGTCGAGAGGAGCATGAGGAGCACCTGCGAGCAGTATTGGGTACGTTGGAGAAGAACCAGTTGTTTGCGCAATATAAGAAGTGCGACTTCTGGCAGGAGGAAGTCAAGTTCCTGGGACATATTGTATCCAAGGATGGGATAGCAGTGGACCTTGCCAAGGTAGCCGCGGTTCAGGATTGGCAGCAGCCTGAGTCGGTTATTGAGGTGAGGAGTTTCCTTGGTCTGGCTGGGTATTACAGACGTTTTATTCGGGACTTCTCGAAGATTGCCAGGCCATTGTCTCAGTTGACTCGGAAGGATCTGAAGTTCGCCTGGAATGAGAAGGTGGAGGCAGCTTTTAAGGAGCTGAAGGACAAGTTGACGTCCGCCCCTGTGCTAGTATTGCCAGAGCAAGGGGTGAAATATACGGTATACACTGACGCGTCTCGCGTTGGTTTGGGTTGTATGCTGATGCAGAAGGATAGGGTGATTTCGTATGCCTCGAGACAATTAAGGAAGCACGAGGAGAATTACCCTACACATGACCTGGAGTTGGCAGTTGTCATCTTTACATTGAAGCTCTGGAGACATTACCTCTATGGTGAGGAGTTCGAGCTTTTCTGCGACCACAAGAGCCTTAAGTACATATTCACACAGCGGGATTTGAATATGAGACAGTGCCGATGGATGGAGACCTTGAAGGACTTCAAGTTCGAGGTTTCCTACCATCCTGGCAAGGCGAACCTTGTGGCAGACGCGTTGAGCCGCAAGAAGGCGATTGCATTTGCGGCACCGCTGATGATAACCGAGTGGGACATGATGGAGTTTGTGCGCGACTTCGAGCAGAGACTCACTGTCGAGGAGCCTTTTGAGTGTGTTACGCACGTTCGGGTGCGGCCACTTATTGACGACAGGATTGTTGAGGCCCAAGAGGGCGATATACGGCTGTCTGAGCTTCGAGAGCAGGCTAGCGACACCGTGGGCTCCGAGTGGAAAGTTGGTTCTGATGGGGGTTTACGATTCTGTGGCTGCCTATGTGTTCCTGATGTGGCTGACTTGAGACGCGAGCTTCTCGAGTCTGCCTATAACTCGAGGCTTGCGATGCATCCTGGTAGCACGAAGATGTACCAGGATATGAGACGGACTTATTGGTGGGATAACATGAAGGCTCACATTGCTGAGTATGTATCTCGGTGTCTGACGTGCCAGCAGGTCAAGGCAGAACATCGCCGATCTCCTGGACTGCTTTAGCCCATGCCTATAGCGGAGTGGAAGTAGGACTTCATCTCCATGGACTTCATATCAGGGCTGCCGAAGACGAGGAAGGGACACGATTCCATTTGGGTGATTGTGGACCGGTTGACCAAATCGGCCCATTTCCTCCCTATCAGAGTTACGAACTCTGCAGACGAGCTGGCTAGATTGTATATCAGGGAGATCGTCCGTCTGCACGGGGTTCCTTTGGAGATCGTGTCGGACAGAGACACGCGGTTCACATCCATCTTCTGGACTCGTATCCAGGAGGCGATGGGTGTGAAGTTGAAGTTCAGTACAGTGTTTCATCCTCAGACTGATGGGCAGACAGAGCGGGTAAATCAGATTCTGGAGGATATGTTGCGAGCATGTGTGTTGGACTTCAAGGACAGCTGGGATGACTGTCTTCCGTACGCAGAGTTCGCCTACAACAACAGCTTCCAGGCGACTATTGGCATGGCGCCATATGAGGCTCTATATGGCCGACCTTGTAGGGCACCACACTGTTGGGCAGAGGTTGGCGAGCGTAGCCTGATTGGCCCGGAGTTGGTCCAGACGACTACAGAGAAGATAGATATTATCAGGCGTCGATTACTCTCAGCGCAGAGCAGGCAGAAGAGTTACGCCAATACGAGGCGGCGACCGCTGGAGTTCGAGGTCGGGGATCATGTTTCCTCCGAGTTTCCCCTATGAAGGGAGTCCTTCGGTTCGGGAAGAAGGGGAAGCTCACACCGAGGTTTATCGGTCCATTTCAGATATTGGATCGAGTGGGGGATGTGGCGTATCGTCTCACCTTGCCTACACCACTTGCTTCTGTACACAACGTATTTCATGTATCTATGCTGAAGAAGTACGTTCCTGATCCTTCGCATATCATCAAATGGGAGCAGGTACAGTTGAGCGAGGATGCTACGTACGAGCTGCGCCCAACGCGTATCCTTGATAGGAAGGAGCAGGTACTACGTAGCAAGGTCATCCCACATGTGAAGGTACTTTGGACACATCATTCCGAGGAGGAAGCTACCTGGGAGACTGAGGCCGAGGTCAGAAAGAACTACCCTCAGATTCTCGAGGACTACGAAAAGGTATAAATTTCGAGGACGAAATTTTTTGTTTAAGGGGGGTAGATTGTAACGACCTGTAAATTTCCGTACATTGGGTCGAGTACCACCTCGACCAGAAATCACGTAGGATTAAATCCTTTAGAAATTTAACAAAGTTAACTAAGTACTAAACTCGGTTAGACATGAAATCCGTTGGGATCGCTTTAAATACGATCTGCAAGACTCAAAACTTGCAGAATTAGTGACTCAAGGTTACCCTAAAGTCTAGAGCCAAACTCATTACCCGGCTGCTCTCGGGAATGAAACGAAACTTCGTATTAGGTCTAGATCGCACATCGGGAGTCCGATTAACACGAAGCTAAGGAACTAGGACCGCCCCACTAGGCTTGGCAATCATCTCAAAAATCAGATGATTCCGATGTCCCACGGCCATTCTTTTCGATCCGGAGCGAGGGTGTGAAAAACACTAATTCCATCCCAAAATAAATATATGGAATAGTGATCTGGCATCATTCGGTTGCGCGTCAGTATTAAGCAACCTGACCGTCGGAATCCGACTAAATTACACCCTCGGATTAAAAAAAATTTCATGAACATTTACATGTACTTGGAATTTCTGATCGTGGCCCACTGACCGTTGAACTGAAAGTGGTCTGCCACGTGCGATCTAGGAATCCGATCGAGTCAAAAACGTAATCCCACGTAGATCCATAGATGGTGAGCTTAAGTCTGACGTTTGGCTCAAGGAGGGCCACCAGAACATCCCTTTTGAGCTTGGAAAGTGGCAAACTGCCTATATATGCAGCCACCCTTGAACCTGAGTCTATTTTAGACATGTTTTTGGCTATAAAAGGGGCTTAGAACAGCCCCTCTCACAGCCATACGAATTTGGGAGAGAAACCCTTGAGTGAGAGAGAGAAAAGTGAGAGAAAGGCTTGGAGTTTGTAGTCGATCTTCCTCCTGCTGCTTCCACTCATCACACGGCCTACACCGCCTTATTCCAGGTGTTTTCCCGGCGGTATCCATCCCATTTGAAGGTAAGAAACCCTAACCCTAGGTCTGATTTAAGGTAGGATCGTTGTAGGATATGAAAAAGCTAATCGGTTCCGCTCTTTAGGCTAGGAAACACCCGTATACGGAGGCTCCAATACCCTTGCTGATTCGTTGGAATTCCAAGGGCTGAGGTGAGGACTTTAAGTGTATAAGTTACGTTTTTCAACGCTTTCAATGTCAGATAATGATAGATTCATGATCTGCATGTAAATGCACATGTACAAAGTGCTTTCCGTTTCCTGTTTCGATTAACGTTGTAGAATATGGAATTTCACATACTCTAGATATACGTAGAAATACCGTATACGTATTTTTTTTTGGGAAAATGTTTGACATGTTTATTTAATGTTTGATTATATAATATGTGGATAAAATGCTAGTTTGGCGAAAGGAATCGCAAAAATACATGTTCATGTGTAAATGCCATGTATGTTGAAATTGCGTATTCTAGAAATACCGCATACGTGCGGATTTTGGAAATGCAATTGTAATGATTATTTGCTGTATGATTGTGAGATACATGGGTAAAATACTCACGCGGCGTAGAGACAACCTTAACACGTATTTTGTTAACATACGTCAGGTATGTTGAAATAGTGTATTCTAAGTATTTATGTAAACGCTCGTGTGCGCAAATGTTCATGTATTAGTGCCTTAGAGAGGTACTGATATGGGATTCCCGACTCCCTTAGAGACAAGTAGGTTTCCCTCCATGCGGTGGTTCGCTAGAACCACTTACCTGTAATGTGTATGTAATTGAATCCCTATGTGGATAGTGCCTTACTACATGCTTCACAACATGTTTCACAACATGCTTTACAACATGCTTTGTAACATGCTTTACTTCATGTTTTACTTCATGCTTTATAACATGCCTACTAACATGCTTGTATTGCTTGATTATCATGCTTTACTCCACATGCTATCGATGAAAACTGTTTGAGTTTGGGACTATGTATATAGTCCAAACATTCGGTACCAGACTTGCGATTGTGGCTGAGATTCATGTCGCCACAAAGGACGTGTCTGGCGAACCCGAGTCGTACTTCGGTTGGCGATAGTGGATGGCCACACGGAGTGCTTCTGCGCTCCATATCGCTCAACTTGTGGTGCGCTCGAGCTAGTCAGGCTCGTCAACTAAACCGAAGTGTATCTGTGTGCTCACCCTGTTTGGTCGCTACTGCTTGAACCTAGGGTACCAAACTTACCAGTGGCGATCCCCGTTTAACCATGGTACCTAGATCCGCTAAGTCGCATGAGCCGGGCATGGTGGTATGGGACACCGTGGTCGAGCTGTCGGCCTACGCTGGGGCCATGTGCCTCCCCATAGTGACCATTGCGCAACCAAACTCATGAGCCGAATACGGTGGTATGGGACACTGTATTCGAGCTGTCGATACTCCGGCGAGAGCCGAGTACGGTGAGATCTGTGCTCGTGCTGACGAGCGACGAGTCCTCCGTAGTATCATCGAGTACACTCCAAGGGCCTGTGATTGGCGACGAGTCTTTCACAGCAACTAGAGTGTGAGTTGAGCCGAGTACGGTGAGATCTGTACTCGAGCTGACGGCTAGTGATTGAGCCGAGTACGGTGAGATCTGTACTCGAGCTGACGGCCAGCAATTGAGCCGCATACGGTGAGATCTGTATCCGCGCTGACGGGTGACGAGCCCTTTGCGATGCCTTCACTACGCTTCTCAAACTATAATATCGTATGAGAATAACTAGGATTGACGACCCTAGAATGGATCATGTTGGGAATGATACAAGGGAGGTACCTTAGTTTCTCAATACTGCTGGTCGAAATGGACTAATAAAAACTTGGTAATCATGAGCATCATCGCTCCGCATGTGCTTTGTAGATGTGGCGCACTGAGGGAGTAAGCATTCGCGAACGTAAGATGATGTCGCTTGAGGGTGGTTTGGCAAGGGCATACAGCATCATGTCATATCATTTTTGCACCTAACAAGAGTAGTTAGAAATGTTTGATTTGTACTGCTTTATCATTACTGCTTGATTGATTTGATAACATGTTAACTTATGCTTTATTGTTCCACTGAGTTAGCTACTCACTCCCACGTTACGGGACGGTGTTTGCAACACCCACCAGACTCTGTCGCAGGTGTAGATGGCGCCTTGGTTCAGGAGCCGGAGCCCGACTTTGATGAGGACCAGGAGGAGTTCTCCTTTATGCAGTACTCTGACGGCTTTGCTTAGGCCGGCTGCATCACGGGATTTTCAGGGCCTCTCTTGAGGATTGTATTTTGGTTTTTGACTTAGAAACAATACATGTATATTGGTACTCAGCTAGTACTCATACTCTGGAGTTCAGAAAATTTTGTTACTTTACATACTTTGAATATAAAATTTCAGTCTTCCGCTTGCCTTTATACAATTGAACTGGAGTATGAATTACTGTTTTGGTATAATTTCATTCATGTTTATTGCCCTAACTCAGACAACATTTAACCAGCATTGTGTATGTTGCATAAGTGATGCGTTGGAACTCGGGAGTTGAGTTCATACTCGACCCCCGAGTTTCAGGGCGTTACACGATCGATCCACTGATCCGATCGGACTGAAACCTTAACCTGGCCTAGATCCATTGCCAGGGAACTTACCCTACGTCATAGATGTGTAATGGACCTCCAGATGTGTTTCGTTTACCCGAAATGGACACCCTTTAGCTATAACCTAAGTATACCATAGCCCTGGGGCCATTGACATTAGTTCTATGCTTATAAATAGCCCTTAACCCACCCTTCTTTCATTCCATACGATTTTCTCAAACCCTAGGTGAGAGAAGAGAGAAAAGAGAAGGAAAGAGTGAGGAGAAGAGAGAGAGTGAGCGAGAGATCGTTGCTAGGATTCGATCCCACCACTCCACGTGCCGAATCATCCTAATTGTATCGCTACACCGGTGAATCCAAATCCATTTTTGGGTAAGAAATCCTAACCCTAATCTGTTTTAGATATCCAAATAGGTAGATCGGTGAAATAACTAACCTATTTCATACTATAGGTCGCCGTTGTGCCGTAAACAAAGGCGTAGTGTACGAACCGAGCTCGTAATTGGTTTACCGACGAAAGGTGCGGACTATAAATGTTTAGGTTATAGTTTTCAAGGCTTTCAATGTCAGCAATAATTTATGTCTGACTTGATTGTTGTCATACGATCTTAGTTACGATGTATTTGATAAATTATACATGTGTGTAAGCTATGTGAATATATAACGCATTCCATATGTTTGTTGAAATGTTTGAATGAAATTGCTATCATGATTTGTGCTTGCCATGACTATTAATCGAGAATACATGATTGTTGCATGTATGGAAAACTCCTTTGTGAAAGGATTTGCCATAATATATGCTATAACTGATTTAGTGCATATATGTGGTAATATGTAGCCTAAGTGTTTGATAAAATGTTTGAATGAGAGTGAAATCCTGATTTGTGCTTGTCCTAATTTCTAATCTAAGATCCATGTTTGTTATATGCTTTATAACCTATGTTGTGTAGGAAATTATTTTGTTTCATGTCATAACTAACCTAGTCTATGTATTTGGGAAGCTGTGAAGTGGATTATTAGGTACTTGGTAGGTACTAAGGACGTAGGGCTATGTTATGGTGGATCAAAAATCAAGTTACAAGGCTACGTGGATTCAGATTTGGCAGGAGATATCGACAGCAGAAGAAGCACTACAGGTTATGTTTTTACTCTGGGTAGTGCTGCAGTCAGTTGGGTCTCTTAGTTACAAAAGATAGTATCTATCAATATGACAGAAGCAGAATATGTTGCGGCTACAGAAGCATGCAAGGAGATGGTGTGGATGCAAGGTTTTATGAAAGAGTTGGGTAAGAAGTAAGCAGATTGCAAGCTGTACAGTGACAGTCAGAGTGCAATACACTTGGCTAAGAATTCAGTCTTTCATTCAAGGACCAAACATATTGCCATCAGATATCACTTCATACGTTCGCTACTAGAAGATGGATCGATTGCTCTAGAGAAGATTCATACAAGTGAGAATCCTGCAGATATGCTGACTAAGGCAGTCATAAGGGAGAAGTTAAAGCTCTGTTCAGCTTTGATTGGTCTTCAGGCTTGAATACGGGGAGGTGGTGCACTCCGGATGAAGAAGACAAAGGTTTATGGCGATGTGTCTCTGAGTGGGAGATTGTTAAGAAGTAGAGCCACATCTGGGGCCGCCCACGACCAGTAGAGGTTGCGCGGATTTCGTGTTGCAAGTCCTTTCGCAACTGGAATGCGAAAGGAGTTTCGCAGGTTTCGTGTCGCAAGTCCTTTCGCAACTGGGATGCGAAAGGGAAGTTGTCAAAACTATAAATTGGGGTCCCTAGGGTTATTTTAGGGTTAAGGTGAATATTGGGAAATATTTCTAAGGTGTGGGCAAGGGATTTTCTCTGTACTTCCAAGGGAGAGGTTAGTATATTGCCTTGTAATCTTCGTTTCTCTTCATAGTGAAATTTTGCATCCGTGGTTTTTTACCCTAGTTTGGGGTTTTTCCACGTATATCTTATCTTGTGGTTTGTTTGAATGCTTTTATTCCTTTCTAGTTTATATTTCTTCTTGTTTATCATTTGTGGGTGAGGCCTGAGATTGGATCTAGGCTCACTGCGTCGTTGGCGTGCTGCGCAACACTTTGGACTTAAGAATGCTGGTGCTACATATCAATGGGCAATGCAGAATATTTTTCAAGATATGATGCATAAGCACGTAGAATGTTATGTTGATGACCTAGTGGTCAGATCAGGCGATCACAAGGAACACCGAGAATACCTATCTTCAGTATTTCGTTGGCTCAGTAAGAAATAGCTAAAAATGAATCCCACAAAATGTGCATTTGGTGTATCGTCAAGTAAGTTTCTTTGGTTTGTCGTGAGGCATCGAGGAATCGAGATTGATCCAAGAAAGATCAAAGCCATTCAGGAGATGCCACCCCCAAAAACATTAAAAGAATTCAAAAGTTTATAAGGAAAGCTAGCATATATTCGACGTTTCATCTCAAACTTAGCAAGAAGGTGTTAACCATTTTCTCATCTCATGAAAAAGGGGACAGAATTTATATAGGATCAAGCATGTCGAATGCATTTGATTCTACTAAAGAACTATTGAAACAACTTTTGGTACGGACAACACCCATAAAAGGCAAACCTATGATCCTATACATCGCTGTAGGTGAGAACTCTTTAGGAGCTCTGTTGGTTCAATGCAATGAACAAGTAAAAGAAAGCGCCCTCTATTATCTAAGTAGAACCCTAATAGGAGCGGAATGTAACTATTCACCCATTAAGAAAATATGTTTGGGTCTAGTGTTTACCGTACAAAAATTATGACACTATTGCCTTTTCCATGAGATAACTTTAATCTCTAGGGCATATTCAATAAAATATTTGATGATAAGACCGATATTGTCTAGAAGGGTAGCAAAATGTATGCTACTTCTTTCTAAATACATGATCACTTATGAACTGTCCAAGGCAATGAAGGGACAAGCAATTGTCGATTTTCTACCAACGCATCCAATCCCAGATGACGAGGAAATTTCTGACGAGTTACTAGATGAACAAGTAGTGATGGTCGAATCGTCCAACTCCTAGCAGATGTATTTTGATGGCGCTTCCCAAGCATCAGAAGATGAAGTTGGATTAATATTCATCAGTCCTTAGGGCGATCTAATACTATATTCCTTTACGTTGGGACAAACAGGTACTAACAAAGAAGTTGAATATACTGCTCTCATCATAGGACTGGAAATAACCCATGAGATGAAAATACAAGTCCTATAAATCTATGGTGATTCCAAGTTGGCGATAAATCAATTAACAATAAATTTTGAAATAAGGAAGCCAAAATTAGTACCCTACTATCGATGAGCACAGCAATTATTAGAAGGTTTTCACAATGTCGAAATCAAGCATATATCGCGAAATGAAAATACGAGAGCAGATGCCTTGGCGAGTTTAGCCGCAACTCTTTCTTATCATGATAAAAGCCCCCTCCATATCACGATTGAAGAACATAGATTCTTACCATCGGCAGAATTCTTAAATGAAATGGCCAAAATGCTACCAGTATCCTGTCTAGAACTATGGAAGATTGGCGTCACCTTTCATCGATTACCATGAATTGGTCTCTCACCATAAGGTACCAGTGTGTGGACGTTAATGCAATATGGGCATTCATTTGGGTATGGTATTGTAAGAGATGATGGATATTGTTTATGAGAATTCATAAAATGTATTACATTCATTGCATATTTACAATTCTATTACTTAAGTTCATATTTTTTTATTCTCCATATTTAAATGTTATTATCTCTCTTCTTTATAAAATTTTGATATAATCTAAACATGAACTTTAAATTATTGGTAATTTTCATTTAGTTAATTTAAATTATTGGTAATTTTTCATTTAGAATATGCATAGATGTCAATATGTGTAACGTCCTGGATTTTTTCCAACTTGGAGTTAGTCGTCCTTGGGCAATGGGTCGATCATAACCCCTTTATTGACTTCTCATAACTCAATCTTAAAGCCTTAAATCCCCTTTCAACCCATTTTCTTCAAAATCTCACATTTCACCACCTTATTCTTCAAATTTTTCTAAGTACTTTCATATTAGACATAAATCCTACAGTTTAAATGATGAAGAACAATACTTAAACTAAAATTTACTATAAATAGTAAATATATAAATAAAATTAGTTTTTTACCATTAACCCTATGAAATCTCATAAAATAAATAGGTTATTTGGATATAGCAGCTTCTCCTCCCCAAAATCATATATTGCACGTCGAATAACTCATCCTATTTTGCAAGATATGCCCATTTCAAAATCACATAGTAAAAACACCACTAAACATCATAGTGGGCGGGCGGCGCCACCGCCGGTGCACCGAAAGTCGGTGGACCTTCGCAAAAATTTTCTGTACTTTTCCACTGACTTCAAAAAGTCATATCCCTTGTTATAACTCCAAATTAGGTGATTCAAAAACCAGATTGAAGCTTGATAAGTCTCATTTTATATAAAAATAAGTGAAAAATATAATAAAAATTTTAATATAGTTAAATCTAGGTTGATGTGACAACTATCCAAAAATTATTAGTTTAGACAGCTGTTACTTCCAGAATTTTTAGAATTTTTCTACAATACAAAATCTAATGAAATTTGGTGGAGATAAAGAAAACTTGATGACGAACTACTAAAAAAATAATTAAAATAATATACTAACTAAAAGTGCCAAAAAGGGGCATAGAACTACCCTATGACCTTATTTTATCGTAATTAGGACGGAATTTAGTTAAGTACTGAAATAAACAATCAGTGGAATTAGCTTTAACCACTTTCTATACTAACTACAAGACCTAAAACTATTAGAATCATTAAGTTAACATTTTTGAAAAACCTATGATCAGTCTCAAAACCCAGTTGTTCCCGGGAGCACATTGAAGCTCCATATCGGACCTGGAACGCGCATCGAAAGTTCGATGACCGCGAAACTATAAAGTTATGACCACCTTACTGGGCTTGACAACTATCGCGGGAATCAAGTCCAAATACTATCCAAAAACGCACAACTTGAGCTTGGATCGACGTATGTGAGAAACGCGAATATCTTTAGAAAATGAACTCAGATTTAAGTGAATTGGGTCGTTCACTTGCTGGCCAAATTTAAGGTTTCAGACTGTTAAATTCTGACCCAACTATACCCTTAGATTAGGAAAAATTTTCTGCACTCATTGGTATACTTGTGGCCCTGATCAAGTGACGATGACCATTGAATTGAAACAGGTCCTCCACGGTTGATCCAATAATCCGATTGGACGAAAATCATAACTTGGCCTAGATCTATTGTCAGGGAACTTTCCCCAGACAGTATGAGAGCAATGGACCTCCAGGTGAGCTTCGTTGGCCCGAGACAGCTGCTTTTTGGCTATAACCTAAGTATACCATGGCCTTGGGTCCATTTGGACCAATTCTGGGCCTATATAAGGACCTAAACCCAACTGTCTCTCTCCCATACGATTTTCTCCAAACCCTAGGAGAGAGAAGAGAGAAAAGAGAGGAAAAGAGTAAGGGGAGATGGGACAATCTGGGAGGATCGTTGCTGGGATCCTTTCCCACTACTTCACGCCTCGATTCACCCTTTCACATCACTACACCTTCGATTTCAACTCTGTTTTTGGGTAAGAAATCCTAACCCTAATCTGTTTTAGGAATCCAAATAGAGAAACGATGGAATACCTAACCTATTTCATGATTTAGGTAGCCGTTGTGCTGTAGACGGAGACATAGTGTACGAACCAAGTTCGTAACGGGCGTACCAACGAAAGGTGCGGACTATAAACGTTTAGGTTATGGTTTTTAAGGCTTTCAATGTCAGTTAATGATTTATGACTGACTTGATTGTTATTACATATGCTTAGATATGATGTCTTCCGTATATTACACATAAATACAAACTATGTTGATTCAAATGCATTCCATGTGTTTGTTTAAATGTCTGAATGAATATGGAATTATGATTTGTGCTTGCCATGATTATTTTGCTTGGAATACATGATTTTTGTACGTGTGGCAACTCCTATGTGGAAGGATTTGCTATAATATGTGTTTTAACTAATTTATTACATGTATGTGATATGTGGAGTCTAAGTGTTTGATAAAATGCCTGAATGAGAAAATACTTGTTGGAATGTATTTAATGAGGGTGTTGAGATAGGATTCTCAATTCCTTTATCCATTGTTACGGTTTCCTTTATGTAACCTATCTTACTACTATGTGATTTATGGATGAAATGCTTGTGTATGATAACATGTGTACTATTTGTTTGTTGACATGCTCAAATGAGATGTATATTTAGATTGGTTGTCACATGCTGTCTTTGACTATCACATGTGAATGCTATCACTTGGAGTGTGATTGGGGCTACGATGTAGTCCAAGCAATCGGTAATGATTCCGGAAATAGTGGGTGGAGTTGTTTCGCCACACAAGATACGTTCGATGAATCTGAGTCATACGGTGATTATCGACAGTGGTTAGGTCACGCGGAATGCTTACGCACTCCATGTCAATCAATTTAACGTACACTCATACTAGTCGAGCTTGTCAAGCAACCCGATTGGCTTAATGTATGTTCACCATGTATGGACGCTACTGATTGAATCTAAGGTACCAACTTACCAGTGAAAAACCCGTTTAACCTTGGTACCACGATCCACTAAGACTCATGAGCCGGGCATGGTGGTATGGGACACCGTGGTTGAGCTGTCGGCCTACGCTGGGGTGACGAGCCTCCCTGTAGTGTCCAGTGAGCAAACCAAACTCATGAGCCGAATATGGTGGTATGGGACACTGTATTCGAGCTATCAGCCTACGCTAAGGTGACAAGCCTTTCCCGTAGTGACCTCGAGT
Source organism: Magnolia officinalis (assembly GCA_021015155.1). Taxonomy (NCBI): domain Eukaryota; kingdom Viridiplantae; phylum Streptophyta; class Magnoliopsida; order Magnoliales; family Magnoliaceae; genus Magnolia; species Magnolia officinalis. The sequence goes on along the minus strand of JAJHSJ010000004.1, from coordinate 71,570,817 downwards.
ATAAACTAAGGCCTACGTTGAGGTGACGAGTCTCTTTGAACTTGCTTGTCCACTTTTAAATTAGGGGTGACATTGCCCTATAACTTGCCTATCGTATGTGATTAACTTGGATTGACGACCCTATATGGATCATCGTTTGGGTAAATGATATAAAGGGAGGTACCTTAGCTTCCCAAACCTGCTGTATGAATAAGTCTAATTAATAACTTGGCTAATCACGTACATGCACCGTATTTGCATGTGCCTTTGGCGTTGGAGTTGAGCACAGAGGAAGGGGTGCATGATGCAATCGTGAGATGATGTCGCAGAGGGAGTGTAGGCGAGGGCATGCTTCATTATGCATATTATTCTTACATTAACAAGAGTACTTAGGATATGATTATTGTATTGCTTTATCATTACTGCTTGACTGAATTGAGAACATGTTAACCTTTGTTTTATAGTTCCACTGAATTAGCTACTCATTCCCACCCGGAACGGTGTTTTAAACACCACCCAGACTCTGCTTTAGATGCAGGTGATGGCGAGGTATATGCAGCTGAAATGGGCTTCATGGATGAGGAGGAGAAATTCTCCTATGTTCAGCTATCAGGCGGGTCTTCGTAGACCTTGTTCTGATTCGACAAGATTATAGGGTTGCATGGATTAGTTGGACCTTTACACTTTGATATTTTGTAAATTTTGGAACCATACATGTATATATACAGCCTGGTAACATACTCATACTCTGGAGATTGTGAAACCCTTATATACTTTATATATCTATCTTAGTCTTCCGCTTGCCTAATTACATTAACTCTTGAGTATGATATGATGTTTTAGTATAATCTCACTCATGTTTAAGTGCTCTAATATTGACAACATTTAATCACCATTATCTATGTTGCATAAGTGATGCGTCGGAACTCGGGAGTTGAGCTTTGCTCGACCCCCGATTTTTAGGGCGTTACAATATGTGTCGAATGGACGCTTATGATTTGATGAAAAACAAATTTAGTAGTTCATGTTCTCGAGATTCAAGTTAGGACATAGTTGAATCAGTTCATTTTGGACAATAAATTGATCAATCTGAACTGCCCATTAAGCCCATATTCCATAGGCTATGTTGCAAAAGTCACAATTAGGTGATCCAATCAATCCTTAATTCGGCCTTATTTTTATAGCCATCCATTTTCCAAGCCACGGATAAGATGTTTATAATTGCCCAAAAAATGATTCTTTGGAATCATGAGCTATAACCCCCGGACTCAGACTCCCAAGTGTACTACCCCGAAGGCTGAGTTCGGGAATGCTACTATAATTATGAGCCACACGTGGGACAGGTTTCTTGCATGTTTTGGGGTATGGTTTCCAAATCCATAATCAAAGTCGCAATTGATATCAATATAGTAAACAAAAAGGCATGTATAAATATAACCAAAAACATGTAATAGTAAACGATATCCAAAAGAGTATAAATCATCATCCACCAAGGATATAAGTCAAATCCCATAACCAGAGATACACTACACAGTATCTAAAAAATGAGAAGATAGAGCTCCATAACTCCCAACACAGCCCTACGTTCTTAGTTGCGCTCTCTCAGTGCCATGCCCTACTCCTAGGCCACCTGTATATGTTAAATGGAAGGCGTCAGAGGCCTACATAGTAAAAAAGTACCCTAAAATTATCCTCATAGCATAATAACCAAGTATGGATCCATAATAAAACAACCATATGCACATACGAGTTATTCATATTATTTATGCACACAATTAAGAGATGTAAGCATGATAACACGACAAGCATTCACATGAGTTTCTTTCTAATCAAACAAACCAATACATAAATGAGACTCTAGGATTGGGAGTAAGCATCAAGTTAACATGTGAGTGGACCCTCATGGCTAATCAATTGGTAAAAGCATGAGAAGGCATGCCCACACTTCTAGATATTGAGTGTGGAATATTGCATATATTTTCCTATTTATTCCTCGATTTTACGAACATGATAGTGCTTAATCGATCTATTTTTACTTTTTTTCTCTTATGAGGTGATTTTGAGAGCTTTAGAGAAAAGGATGTTAAAAGTAGGGAATTAATGCTCAAAGGATTACCAAAGTAAGGCTTGGAGATTTGGAGGTCAACAATGAAGAATTTACATGCCAAAGATCTAAGAAAACTAAGTGCAAAGGAAGAAAGGATTGGAAAGATTACAAATTCTGCAACAGAAAATAGTCCAGTTCTATCGAACCGAACTCTAAAATTGCAGCTGAACCACTAATTGAAGTATGGAATTATGTCCTATTGTCCTAGAGGGGTGAATAAGATCTTTTAAAAAATATGCCTATTAAAAACTGAAATTGCCTAGCTTAAACTATTTTCAATCAAATTAATCAAGGCAATTTAACTCTTAGGCTTCCAAGCCAACAGAGGGTCTAGTCACATAGGCTACAAATGATTTGCAAGTTAAGCGACTAGCCTATAGAGATAGTGTATATGAGTGTGTGGGATGTGGTTCCTATCAATCCTAAACATTCATCTAATCATGCATTATAGTTAAGCATATAAACCACATAAGCATAATCAAATAAATGCACAAAGACAATCCCAAACACGATCATAAATAGTGGTTCAGCTACGTGCCTACTCCACTCCCGGTGGACACACTCAATCCATGAGTGTACTGATTTCACTATTCAATGGTTTTAAATCAGGTTAACCACGAACCTTTATAACCTACACAAGGTTAAACTAAGGAGCCTACACATGGCAACCTTAGGTGCCTACACAAGGCAACTCTATGCCTACACAAGGCAATATGTCCTACACAATGACACTTCTAGGAGCCTACACAAGGTAACCTATATGCCTACATATGGCAGTAGGTCCTACATAAGGACACTACACGTATTCTCCCGTCGGAGGCCTACGAATGGTCTTAGCGAGTTTGTCAACTCAAACTCTGAATCCCAATCCTACACAAGGAGAGAGCTTCAGACTTAATGGACTCTAAATACTTGCTTGTAAGTGAGTGATCCCCGTTTCAGCACATGTTGTTGAAGATGTTCCTAGTGGTGAAGAGTCTTCAGCTCCCTTGAACTGCAACCGCTAGTAGATGCTACAATCGAGGTACTGAGGTTGTTGGATTTAGGGTTTGGTTGATCTACTCTAGTTAATGATATGCATTTAAGATCCAGAGAAGATTCCCATGAGCTAAGCCTTTAAAGATCCCAGTACAATGATTTGTCATTAAAGAGTCTTGTTGGATGATTAATGAAGGTTGGAGTTCATTCTTCAATCAAAGCTATGAATATACCAATAAATACCTTTAAGTTATGGATCGAATGATGAACTCCTATGGGAAAGAAAACTAGAGAGGAAGGGTAATAACTATGATAATAACTCTCTCAAAGCTTTCTTCAATACTTGCTCAAATATTTAAGAAGCAACTTAAATGTTTATATAGAGTCAAATCCCAACGGTAAAAAAATGGGCATGAATATATTGTTGTCGATGCCATCGAAGTTTCCTTCGATGTCATCGAACCTTCTTCGATTGCATCGACTCTCTGCACTCTGATCTTCAAATAAGTGCAGGACAGATTCTGTTTGATGTCATCGAACATCCTTCGATGCCATCAAAGGGCCCTTCGATGTCATCGAGAGATGGCTTGATGCCATTGGAATTTTCCTTTGAAAATATCACTTGGTTGTGAATATATTAAGCACTTTTTTTATGCCATCGAACATGCTTCGATGCCATCGAGTGAAAACTAGATTTTCCTATAAAAATACTCTGGACAATTTGGTCCATATTTTGATGCCATCAAACAGCCTTTCGATGTTATTGAAATTTGAATTTTGATGTTATCGAACAACCTTTCAATGTTATCAAAATTTGAATTTCGATGCCATCGAGAATATATGATTTTCCTTATAAGCTCGTTGGACAAACTGGTCCTCTTTTCGATGCTATTGAACTGTGTTCGATGCCATCGACTAACTTTTCGATGTCATTGAAAGTGATTCGATTGCATCGAGTATACTTAGAGTATTTCAAAGCTGCTAGAGATATTAAGCCTTATTGGGTCTCAGTTGAACCTTGATCATGTCTGTGAGAATAATCTTGTAAATTCTATTGAATGTACGTAAGTATCATGATGCATTCATGCATGACATGTGAGCTTTTTCGAGTGCTTAACGTAAGCCACATTCTGCTCGATTTACTGTTAGATCTGTTAAATGACTAGAGTTGTGCATTTGAGTCACTTTGGGCGTTCTTATTTTACATGAGGCTATTCCGGGATGAGACACTCCTCGGGTGTACCCCGTGTATTATTCTAGGAGACATGTCATCCTTGGGCGCACTCACCTTCATGGCCTTTTCCAGGTAGTCTACCTACCATGGGCGGTCTTTTATTTTGACAACTGGATGTGCATACCCAGATCTGTGACTTGAACATACATTCATACATTCATGCAAATTGATACGTAGTTGTTTTGTCCTTTGAATCAAATATGAATTGTTAACCTATTTTGGAATGATGTGTTATAGTTGAATCTATGAGGAAAATTCCCACTGAGTTTTCACTTTCCCACTCGTGCGGTTGCGCCAAATAGACACAGGTATGACGGAGGAAGACGACGCCTATGGAGACGCCCCTGGTGTAGCTGATGAGGAGTATGGAGAGGAAGGACGGTATGTTGACCTGGTTGAGCCGATAGGACTCCACTGATGATATAGGAATTATCTACTTTTATGCTTTTTGACAATTCCTTAGTTTGCTTGCTTTGAGATTTGTAATTAAAAATCCCCTGCTGTGGGATCATGCTTTACTCCTTAACTTTTGTTCATGTATATTGAACTCCTTTGGTTAGTTTATACTATAGTTATATCTTGTTGTTATGAATTGTGTTGGCAGTTAGTTGAATAGTAGTTTTATTTTATGACGTAACCCTTGGGTTCTCGTAATCGAGTGACTGTCCTCGGGTTATGAGAATCAGGGTGTTACAGATGCTGACTCTGCTCTTCCAGCACTTGTTCCTCGATCCTGAAATCGAGGTGGCCGGCTGGTCTCTCTGAAGAACCAGATCAAAGCCTTAACCGACAATATGAACCGGTTAATCCAGATACTGGAAAGGCAGAACTCGCCCCCCGACCATAAACTAGAGGTAGGCACACCTACCAAGCAATCCTGACCTTTGCAGGCTCCTCTTAACTCGCGTGAGGTCAAGTAATATCCAAAGCAACCAATCCTCGCATCAGACGAGCAGCCTGAGGAATCACATTTAGAACATCATACCAACCCCATTCCGGCGGTGGCCTCGGGTAGGCCCCGCAACAAAGTTGGTCGACTCATCTCTCTAAAGAATCAAGTTAAGGCCCTAACCGGCAACGTGGATCAAATAATGCACATATGAGAATGACAACACCCCCTCCTTGACCATGGCGTGACATCGGAAGCAACTTCCGCCCATTCTCGACCTCTACAACCGCCTCACGACTCGTATGTGGTGAGGGATTGACCGACATGAAGCAAGTATATCCCTGCACAAACCATGAAAGCAACTGAGCTCGTCGAGTCCTATCTATGCAACACCCTGGAGAAGAAGAGATGGGAAAAGGCTCCCAAGGCCATAACAAAAAGTGAAGTCCCATGGAAAGCGAGTTTAAAGAAATCTAAGGACAGCTTGATGACATTCAACAGACATGTCGAGCCCGGGGTCCAACCTTTGTGAGGTCATGCTTGAGGAAGACGAACCACCGTTCACCAACGACATCATGGGGGCTCAACTCCCATCCAAGTTTCGAATGCCGTAGATCGCTCCCTACTCTGGATTCGGAGACTCGGCCGAGCACCTCGAGCACTTTAGAGCATGAATGGAGCTTCATGGCATCTCGGACCCCATGATGTGCCAAGCATTCTCCCTAACCTTATCGGGGACGACGCGGAAATGGTACGGACACCTAAAGCTGAAATCCATCAGTCCTTTCACTCAACTCAGCAAGGCTTTCATCATTTAGTTCATCAGATGGAAAGACATGAGAAATACATCAACCTACCTCCTTACGATCACTCAGAGGGAGGACGAGATGCTAAAAGACTACACCATTCGTTTCAATGTTGAAGCTATCCGAGTTGATGGTTATTCCGACCAGATAGCTCTGGCCGTCATGGTGGCCGACCTTTAACAAGGAAAGTTCCTCTTTTCTATTAGTAAGACCCCCCGACTACCATCGCTGACCTACTTAACCGGGCTAAAAAATATTTCAATGTCAAGAAGCTCTTTAGTTCACGAATAGTTACTCGAGAAGGAAACAACTCTGTTAATGATATGAAGCGAATGGAAGAAGGGGAACCCTCTGTCGCTAACGCCAAAAGAAAGAAATAGGACGACCAAAATGAAGGCTAGTGTACCAACCGATATCCGGAAAGTCGTTTCCATCGGTACACTTGCTTGAACACCAAGCCAGAGCAGGTACTTGAGGAAGCTAAGTTGAGCAAAGAAACTTGATGACTGAGCTGAAACAATCAATCAAGCTTGGTAATAAGGTTCATCGGACAACCCCAACCTACTCGTCAACCCTGACCTACTTGATGAGAGTGACCTCCTTTCTCAAAGGGAAAAAGATGTTCGGGACACTACTGTTATTTTACTATCTACCATGCTCATGCATTCTACAATAAAAGAACTTCCCCAGGTCAGGGAAAGAGAATTTCTTTTAAATGATTTCTCGACTATTCGGACTACACGATTGATTACGAGGACTTCCCTCAATAAAATTGAAGAAAGTCCTCCACTGAGTTTTACAATGAAAGAACCTCCCCGGGTCAGGGGATGAGAATTTCTTTCAAAATTCAACTATCTAACATATGCGATCGACTATGAGGGCTTCCCTTAGTGTAAGGGAAGAAAGTCATCCACTGTGAATTCTACTATGAAATAACCTCCCCAGGTTAGGGGAGGAGAATTTCTTTTAATTTATGTGATCGACTATGAGGACTATAAGGACTTCCCTCAATTTAAGGGAAGAAAGTCTTTAGTGCTCGGCTTACTACAACGTCTACTATTTGACGATCGACCTATTGATTCTACCATGCATGATCTATAAATACACACTTGACTATCGTATCTACTAAGTCATCATATATGACCACCATACATAAAGGCAACAAAATCGAGGAACATACATGGAACAGACTGACATTCTCATACATTAGTTTAAAAGTTACTTCTCGAGCTCATAAAGTATAGAGCTCAGAAGTAGGGGGCTACTGTTATGGGTAAAATGAGGCTAAAACAAATGTATGAGCCGAGCAGCCAGACTCGATGACTATGGATTGTTCGAGGGCTGAAAAATCACCCCGACCTTTTGTGTCGATCAATGACTTTGGAGGTCAGTCTTGTTCGCCGACCTCAAGAGATGACGTCGACTGTAACGACCTTAGGTACGACCTCGACCTCGGCCTCGGATACCAACCTCAGCCTCAAGTACCAACCTCGACCTCGGATACCGACCTCGGCTTCAAGTACCAACCTCGACCTCGGATATCGACCACCAACTCGAAATATAAATACACTTATAATATATAAAGATAGGATTATCTTCCGAGATTTTTGCCGAGGATTATGTCGATCGAGGATATTCTTGAAGTTAGAGTCCGACTCCAATATGAGCCCCTCAAATTAACTCAGATACGCATATTGCCTAGAAAACCTATAAATACACCCCCACCATGAGTAAAAGTACCCAACAAATATCCCAATTCTACTACACCTACTGTAAGTCTATACGCCTGACTTAGGCGTTGGAGGGTCCTCTGCCTTAACCGACGCCCCCAGTGTGTTTTCTTGTTTTCCATTAAATTGCAGGTACTCCGGCTAATATGAAGTGAGGCGGGATTGACTAGATTTCAACATCAACATTAACTATGCCTATAAGTTTCCAAAGAAGGTACTAGTGGAGTGTATCTAGTTAGGCCCTTAGTAACATGCTATGTAAAAGGTGATTAACACTTTAAAATGGCTTATACATCGAAGAAAATATTGCTTCTTGATTATAACAAATGGGAAGACCTCCGGCTTTGCAACAAGGTCTGTCCTTCCTTCATAATCTCCCTCTCATCCTTCTTGTTCTCCGCCTATGTTTCCACCTTTCTTTGTTTCATGGTTTTTCCATTTTCATTGATGGTTTTGATCAAAGAATGTGAATGATTTAATGGTTACTATTACGATAGCTGGAGGCTTTTTAATAGTGGAATAGGAGGACGAAAATCTAAAATTGAAATAATGACTTTGAACAAAAAACAAAAACAAAAAAAAAAAAACAAAAAAACATACTTGTTTTCATTCTAGGTTGGAGTTTTGATTTGGGGTTGTTTTTAATAGTGAGTGAGATTTTTCTCGAAAGGTTTTTTTTATGCTTTTCGGTTACTAAATATGTTGTTTATCAAACATACTTATTCATTGAATCAATAGAAAATTAGATCAATTATCAGAGGCATAAAAATAACTTGTGATCCAAATATGGCCTTTGTTTGTGGAGCTAAAATCATTTGATCTTTTTCATTTTAATTCTCCAATAAATGTCCACTAATTTAATAGTTAGATGATCAAATAAGCTTAAGTTTTGGTTCATGATACATCTAAACTGGTACATATACTTTTGGATGGTTTAAATTAGATTATTTGTATGTCATGCATGCAATATTACATAATTTCGCCTTTCGATCATCCTTCACACTTTGCCAAAGTATCAAAGTTTTTCTCTTTGGAATCTTTTATCGGCATGGTCCATCCATGATGTGTCATCCTGTAAATGGCTTGGAAAGACCAACCGCAGGGCTCACATGTACAAACTCAAAAGTGGCCACTAAACAAACAAGCCTTGTTATTATATTCCTATGAAGGGTGGGTGTATTTTAATCTACAAAAATGACCAGCTCACGTTAGCAACGCCATGTTAGTCCACTTTCATCTTGTTTTGGGGGAAACCCAAACAACACAAGGAAAAATAAAAAGGGGTTTTTGGTACTTTTTGGCTGGTTAGTACTTAGCATGATATTTATCAAATATACTTATCCACTGAATCAAAAAAATGAGATAAAGGCATGAGTAACCAAAGCAGAACCACTTGCAATCCAAATGTGGCCTTAGTTTGTGGAGGTAAAAGTGTTGAATATTTTTATTTTTAATTGTATAATAAATATCCACTAATCTGACAGTCAGACGTCATATAAGCTTAAGTTTTGGTGGTACACAATTTTGGATGATTTGATTATTTGTATTCCATGCATGCAATTTTTAAGTGCTTGCATGTCATCCGTACCACTTTGCCACGGTATTAAATTTTTTCTCCTAGGGTCCATCCATGGTGTGCCATCCTATCAATGGCTTGGAAAGACCAACCACGGCCCATATGTACAAACTCAACAATGGCTACTAAAGAGGCCTTATTATGTATTGTTATTAAGGAATTTCACAAATTACTACTCATTTATCAGGTATTTACATTCTGGTATCTTTTCATCAAGTTACCCCAACCATTAAAGTAACTGTCATCCAAGTACTTTTCATTGTTTTATTTATTTATTAAACGGAAGTTGGGTTCCACCCGGGTAAAGGTTAATGGCTAGGTAAGGTCCCATCATAATGATTATATGAAATCCACTCTAACCATCATGTGTTTCACCTCGTGTTAGGCTTAGAATAAAAAAAATCAGCCACATCCATGATTTAGGTGGACCACACAATTTAAAATAGTGTACAAGGCAACTCTCACCTTCCACATTATTTCCCTTGATGTAGTCCAACTGAATCACGGATAGATCTGATTTTTTAGTCCCGGGCCTAAATTTTGGTTTGGAATCCAATAGTTGGAGTGGATTTCATATAATCATCATGGTGGGCCCTATAAAAAACAAAGGTAGACATCTCTCCCAACAAATTCCTTTGGCGTGGGCCACCTGAATCACATGTCAGGCATTTTTCCCTAGAATTAATGTGGGATTACACATCTACGCGCTAGAGTGGATCTCTCATATACATGTTGGTGGGCCCCATAAAAAATCAAGGGTGGGCATGGGTAAAGTTTTTTTTTTTTTCCTTAAAGAGATGTGGGAAACAAACCAGTTGGACCATGAGTTATGGTCCACCTTGTGGATAACTTTTAACTTAGTGATCGAATCAACATCACTCACTACCAATAGGTTGGCCCAACAATAAAGATGACCTTAGAGCTGGGCATCAGACCGAGTCGGATCGGATTGGGTCCAACTCGATTCGGTCCGAAATCTACATAGGCTGACCCAAACTCGATCCGATCCGGGACCGAGTCCTGGACATCTGACTCGAACCGATCTGATGCACGGTTGGCCTGACCCGAACCGAGTCCGACTCAGTCAGGGAAACCGAGTCGGATCGGGTTAGGTGCAGTTCTGTAACACCCCGTACTTTCAGTACTCAGGTGTTACCGTATTACCAAACTTAGTATAAATACAAGTCAGGCTTAAGTAAACATTCGCGTCCATCCTAGTTTAAATCCGATCGTATAAAATAGTCCCCATCCATAGGTTAACCTATCCGTCCGTGGATGTTCGAGGTGAACCATCACATCATCAGCACAACCCGTTGTTAGGACTTCGATCACCTCGATAGGTAAATCAAGCCATATAGTAGTCATAAGTATATTATTAGAAACATATTTTGATAATTTATAAAAATGTATTGTAATAGAGCGACCTGTACATATTTAATGTATATAAAATATTGTGAGAATAATATTATGAGGAATAATAATTTTACAATATCATAAATATTAATGTAATATTAAGATATCGTTTTATAAATATGTATACAAGAAATTATCAGATACTTTAATAAAAATTGTATATTATTTAACAATGTAATTTTAAATAAGATATTGTACAAATTTTCAATTCATACAAATGTATAATATGATATTGTGTATTATAAATTAGGTATATTGATGGATGTGTGAACAACAGCATGTAATTAGTAATATGCTAATATTAAAATTATATATATATATATATGTGTGTGTGTGTGTGTGTGTGTGTGTATAAAAGTTTAAAGATTGTACTTATAAGTAGTATACAAATAATAAAAATTATATTAATACTAGTCTCTGGTTAGTCAATCATTATGAAAGACATATGAACAGCTAATAGGACCCTTTTAACCGTTGACGTTCGATCTCGGGAAGATCTAGCCATCGGATCGTCACTAGAAACACTTATAAATCTTTGTTCAATTAATACATCCCACCTAAGCATTGGTTCTATCTCATCTCCGGTCTAGATGGCCCAATTAAGCTATAAAACGTAATGGGCGGAGTGGATCTATCTCAAACATCACAGTGGACCCGACATAGGGCGCGAGTGCACCTTTTGCACCTGAACCCGCCGTGCACCAGGCGTGCCTGCTCGGTCAGTAGCCGCTGACCCGTGATTTCTATAAACAGAGGGATTTTCCCTCTCTTTCTATTTGAAAACGGCGGACGGACTGAGGTCCGAAATTTCGATATGTGGCCCACCATATGATCCCCACCTTGATGATCTAAACCGTCCATCGTGTTGGGCGGATTGTCCCGTCCAAAACCATGTAGGTCCCACACGTGATGTCACACGTGCTTGCACACGATCGCAGCCGACTAGAGACCCATCTTACACACGTTTCCAAAAACAGAAACTGTGTTTCGTGCAACAGCTAGCACGATACGTGTGAGAGGGGAAACCTCCATCCCAGCCATCCATTTGGGGGAGATCTCGACCGTCCGACTCATTTAGGGCTTTCCAAGCAAAACCGGGGCTGGTTTCGGTTCCTGCCAACGGTTTGGGAGCCAGTTCCTGCCAGATCCAATCTGGAGCGTTTATCCTCAATCCAACGGTCTAGGTGAAGGCTAGGTTTTGGTTATAAATAGGGGAGGATCGAGCAACAGGGGCTGATTCTCCATTCTTGCAGTCGTTCAAAGGAAAATGGCCGCCACCTTCAAACCTTCGAACCCACCACCCAAACGCGCCTGGAGCTTCATTTTCTGGTTTCCACAAGCTCCATATGGAGGGACTAGACCCTCCAGTAGCCTCGTTTCAAAGAACGGTTGGCCGTTTTTCGATCCACCATTGGAGGCCGACCTTCTTCCTCGGCAAGGAGCTGCTCCGAGTCGTCTCAACTCGGGCGATATCAGGTCGAGCCGTGGGCTCTGTGAGGCCTCTGTAATAGCAGAAAAGAAGAGAAAGAAGAAGAGGGAAGGAAGAAAGAAAATATAGAAGAAGGAGGAAGATCGGATGGTGGCTGTTATTATGGCTATCGCACCACCTGCACTGAGACCAACCAGAGCGTGGGCCGAGTCAGGCCAGGCTTGGCCTGCACTGCTGGAGTTCCAGCACACGCACACACACAGAGAAAGAAGAAGGAGAGAAAAGAAGAAGGAAGAAAGGATAAAAAGAGAAAGGCAGACTCGGGAGCCTGACTCGCTGCCTCTTCACGCAGCCACCACACCGACTCAGCTCATCGTGCTGCTGAGCCGAGTTGGCTCGGATTTGGTTCATGCCTAGGGGTTTGCTAGAGTTCCAGCAAGGAGGAGAGAAAAAAAAAGGGAAAGGGAAGAAAAGAAAGGAAGAAAGAAGGAGAGTGGAAGTGGTGTCCCGAGTCACTGCTGAGTCGACTCGGCTGGGACCCACCGAGTCGAGCTGGGCTTGGGTCCAGTCCAGGTATGGCTGGATATTCCAACAGAAAGAAAGAGAGAAGGAGAGGAAGAGAAAGTAAAGGAGAGTTGGGTTTTTGGGTTGGTCGTGTTGAGCCGAGTCAACTCAACTCGAACTGAGTCGACTAGGTGAGCCCACGTTTTTATGTCCAGATTTGATTTATTCTAATTATCATTGCTATTGTCATTACCATTTTTTTTTGGAATTATAAACATTAGATATGATTGACCATTAGAAAATTGTTCATATGGGTATTAGTTGATTCATATAAAAATCTTCATTATTAAAATATTAATATTTTACCTTGTTATTCTTAAAATATTATTATTAATGCTAGAATACGCTATTTATTTTCATCAAAATGACTACTAGTGCTACATTAGCTAAATGTTAAGAATATTGTTAATATTACTAATTATTTTTGGAATTATTAGCAATATGATCCATCGTGGGTTGTTGTTAGGAAATTTAATATAATAGTAGCCATTGTTGATATTCCTAAATTAATAACTAATTTATTTGATTAGTCTTATTCATCTACTACTCTCTTTGATAAGTGGCCACACATAATAGAGTTCAAACTCCATAATCTAAACCCAAGGCGTATGCTTAAAATGTAAATAGTAAGTTGAGCATGAATCTAATTGTAAAATTTCGTAACTCATGGTAGGTCATAGTACCTATTATCTAGACTAGATTCATTATTAAAAATCATTAGAAAATACTATCACTTTCATTATGGGGCGAGTACAAGTATTATTAAAATGAGTGTCATTATTAGAAATCATCATATTTCATTTGTAAATACTCTATCATTATTACTTGTGTTATATAAGAGATTATTAGTCGTCATAGGAATACTAGATAATGTTGATACATTTAAATATGAATTTACAAACCATCATTATTAATATTGATAGATTAATGCTCCTATAACAAATACTATTCGATCCGTTGTACAATAATATTATTATTATTATTATTAATGATAATGTAGGATTCAAATCCTAGAATCTAAACCCTATAACTAAACCCTAGTGTGAAGCCCTAATTCTATAATAGAACCCTAAACGTAATCCAAACCCTTAGTTGCGTGAATCTCGGTCATAGACATTTGGTAGAAAACTAATCTCATGTGAAAACTTCATAATCTATGGTAGGACTCAACTTTGAGGGTGCACGCACTTCCTAGCAACATCAGTTAGCGATTCAAGTATAAGGTGATGACTCTTCCCCTTGAGCTTTCCATCTTCTCATTAGCTTAAGTTATAGTTTTTATTTAAATTCATAATTGATATCTCTCTCTTATAACCACATGTGTTAGCTGGTGGAAATTGAATTGCTGTATTGCCTGCTTAATGTTCATCCTGTATATTTATTCATGCTCGTGGATTATCTGTGTATTGCTTATAGACTTTAAAACTGGTACATTAATGGAGATTTCCCACATGTGAATGTATACCCATACTTGGGATGCAACTTGACTAGTTGTGATCGTAATGGACCTTCGACTTGGTGGTTAGTGAGTGGTGGTCTAGATAGATCATTGATGTGGGCCTACCATCCAGGGTTGTTGTGCTCAATGGTTTTTAAGGATGGTTTTCATCGTATGGTTTTGATATTCGCCCTATGTGGCATATTTTGATATTCGCCCTACGTGGTTTTATTTGATATTTTCCTTATATGGGTTTGATGTTTTATACTGTGCAACCATGCGATGGTAAGCCCCATATACAGTAATATGATTGACCACTAGTTGACAAGGTTCCATTAAACATCCTAAGATGGTAGTCTCATGAGCCGGGGATAGTGGTATGGAACCTATGCCCGAACTGTCGGCCTACGCTGGGCCATGTGCTCCCCGTAGTGACCTTTGAGCTTATCTAAATTGGCTGGTTGTAAATGGACTAATAATGACTTGGCTAATCATACATACATGGCACGCATTGTTCCAACTAGATGATGTTTCCCAGGTTCGATGATTCCGACTGGTTGATGTTTCCCAGGTTCGATGATTGCATGGGTGACGGCCCACTGTCCGCACGGATGAGCATCCCCGGGGCGATGATTGCATTCACGCATACATGCATCTAATAAGACCTGTATCATGTATTGTTTTGTATGCTTTGTTTCATAACTATGCTTACCTAATGTGGCGGTGTGTAATCTTGAGGGGAATTCACACTGAGTTGGCCACTCATCCATCAAATATACAACCGTACAGGTAGTACAGGTGCCTTTAATGATATGCATGTTCAGACTTAATGAGGAGTAGGGCACGATCGCTAGGGATGCATGACTGTACTTGCCTGGAGGAGCTGCGTGATCTTGCAGCTTATATTTATATGTTTTCTGCTATTCTTCATATATTAAACTCTTGTAAATCTTGTACTTGTCAATTTTGGAGACATTGGTTTGTATAAGTCATTATGGGCAGCTTCTTGTACATTTGAATGATAATGAAATTTTCCTTTCTGTCGATTTGTCCACACTACGCTCATTTGCTTACTCTGATAAAAGAAAAATATTATGTCTGACTATCCTTTAAGGTTAACACTCGGGTTTTCGGGAAACGGGTCGTGTACTCGAGTCCTGAAGATTCGGGTTGTTACAAGTTCGAATCGGGTTGGGTCTGTGGGTCAAACTATAAGGTATATGTTATATCCAAACCGTCCATCCAGTTGGAGAGTTCGTCTTAAGGCTTGAGCCGAAAAATAAGACAGATCTAAAAATCAGTTGGACCACACTGTAAAAAACTGTGAAGGATTGAACATTTACCAGTGAAACCTTTTTTGAGATTACGAAAGTTTCGGATTAATGTGAAATTTGTTTTTCCTCTTCATCCATGTATTTTTAACCTTGTTAACAGATTAGATTGAAAATAAACATTATGGTGGGCCCTATGAATTTTTCAATGGTGAAAATCATTATCCTCGCTGCAATTTTCGATGTGGTCCATTTGAGCTTTACATATGATTTAATTTTTTTTTCAAATACTCTAAAATGATCACGAAAAATGGATAAACTGTATGGATATAATAAATACATCATTGTGGGGCCCATGTAATTTTGATCTCATTTGAGCCGTTCCTACAAATCGTAGCTCGAGGCGCGTTGTAAGACCCGTGTCCTAGTTCGTACCGTTCCATAGGCTTTCGCGATCCTACCGGTCGAATTCTGGCAATCCTTGACCCATTTCTGACGTTTGCACGCGATCCTAAGCCGAGTCTCGCATACCGAAGTCATCTCGAATCGAAACCTGTACCTAGGTGACCGCGCTATCACCGCGATTCTAAAGCCGCGACTTGCGTACCGAACCGATACATAGGGTAGAAGATGTCAGTCTGCGTTCATTTCGAAAAGACACCGCGCGTTGCGAATTACGAGGGAATCTCTACGAGATGTCCATCAATCAATCAATGTCAAGTATAAGTCAAGTACAACCATACCTCAAGTACATCACCCATCCCTCCCTTTTCACAAGTCAACTCTCTCTCTCTCTCTCTCTTAACCATCCCTCTTTTACAAAAAATCAAACCAAACCATACCTCCACATCACCCTTTCTTACAACCACCACTCCACTCATCCCTACACCCATTAATTTCTATCTCCCTCTCTCATTCTCTAGCAAATATCCCAATCGCATGAGAAATTCCACACGTCCCAAGCCTTCCCAACTCTCCTAAGATCAACAAGTGAGGCCCACTTTTCTCACCCTCTCATCTCTCATCCCCACCATCAAAAGTACATCATCCACCGTTGAAAGTCAAGCAAAGGAGATAAGGAGGCTAAGGGAGCAAGGTGAAGGCTTAGAGGTGAGTGATCCACCGTTGAAATCTTATTTTAGGGCCCACTTATTGGTGGGACCCATTTTGATGTATGTGTTGTATCAATGGAGGGCCCATAGTGGCGGGGTCCCTCCCCTCCATCACCGTCTCTCTTGTCTCTTTCTCTCTCTCTCTCTCTCTCTTTGTATGGTGATGATGATGAAAGGGTGTGTGGCTCATCCGGTGTGTGTGTCCCACCACAAAGTATATATTTCAGTGGGACCCATCTGATGGAGGGATAGCACTACACTATCCAGCCAGTTGGCGGGCCTGGACGGTGGGAAAAGCACAAACATCTGGTTTATTCAAACAGGTGGGCCACATCCATGTGGGACCCACCGTGATGACTGTGTTGTATCCAGGCTGCACAACGCCCAGGGACGCTGGACGTCTCACTGTGAAGTGAGGGCTGACGGTGGAGTGTACCAACCAGCTTTAAAAATAATAATAATATATATATGGTGGGCCACTCATGCGGGCCCCAACGTGATGTATGTACTCAATCCAAGTCGTCCATCCCCTTCTTCAGATCATTTTAGGCGTTGAGCCGAAATTTGAGATCAATCCGACAATCAAGCGGGCCATACCAAAGAAAATAGTAGCGTAGACCCTTAAAACCCACTTCGATGTTTTATTTCGCCAAAATATATTGCATATTGGGCTCGATAGGATTGTATCGAGCCACGGGGACTAATGGCTGACTTGGATTCGTCCGAGGTGGGCCCCACCTGCCAAAAACCACGGTATTCGTGATTTTAAAATAAAATTTTAAAAAAAACAACAACAACAGCGCTGCTGCTGCTGCTGCTCTGACAGACGCATGCAGCGCCTGCGCTGCATGGGCGGCGGGCGGACGAGTTGGGCCTCACGGCTCAGCTGTGGGCTCCACCATGATGCTTTTCAAACATCAACACCGGGCATTTGATGGGTCCCCTTTGAATACGGGGTGTCCCCAAAAATCAGCGGTATACGGAACTCAGGTGGGCCATACCATCTAAAATCATGTGAAGACATGCCTAAACATATAAAATCACTTGGTGGGGCCTATCTGAAATTTGGATGCGGCTGAAACTTGGTCAGAACCCTCAGCCAAGTGGGACTCACATAATGGGTGGAGTGGATTAGTGAACCACATTGAGGTGGGCCCCTGGCCCATGTGACCTTGTAAACAGGTTGTATGGAAAAAAAAACATTACGGTGGGCCCTCCCTGACCGTGCGACCTTATGAACAGTTTGGGTGACAAATAAACATTCCAGTTCCCCCCCCCCCCCCCCCCCCCCGGTCCGAGTGACCATATAAACAGGTTGGGTAGCAAGTAACATTACAGTGGGCCCTAGGTCATGTGAGCCTATGAACAGCTTGGGTGGAAAATAAATATTATGGTGGGCCCTATGACCTTGTCAACGGACTGGATGGAAAATAAATATTATGGTAAGCCTCACATGGGACCCACCGATGTATGTCTTGTATCCACACCTTTCATTAATGTGGACCTCCATCATGAGGTAAGTGATTTATCTATGCCGTCCATCCCCACATGGGACCCACCATGATGTGTGCATTATTCACGCTGTTCATTTATTTTGTGGGGCCCATCCTATTTATGTGCCCCAAACATGGGCCACCTTAGGTAAGCCCACCGTGATGAATGTGTTGGACCTATTGTCCTTCTAATTTTTCCAATCATGGGCTGTCATATGAGGCCCATGTGATTAGGCCCATTTTGATGTATTTGTGGCCCGATGTTGAGGCCCACTTTGATATATATGAGGCCCATGTAACTAGGCCTATCTTGATGTACTTATGGCCTGTTGTTGAGGCCCACTTTAATATACATAAGCCCCATGATTATGTGGCCCATTTGATGTAATGAAGGCCCATGGGTTGAGGCCCAATAAGACGTACATAAGGCCCATTGTAGTGTGATTCCACCATGGTTTATATGTTGACCTTTATAGCAGGCTATACCTTGGGAGCAAATGTTGGTTTGATGTCCACATTGTGTGAATAATGTTAGTTAAATGTCCGCCTTATACTCTCCCTAAGGCCCACTGATAGGCCCATACTTGTAGTGAGTAGGCCGTCTAGGCCTATATCCGTTATGCACAAGCCCATCACTATATAACATGTTTAGTATGGATACATGATTCATGATCATATCCATCACATGTATGGTTGGTATGAGGAGTGACTGATCATAACATATGCCTTCAGGCAGACTGTTTACGGGCTCCCTGATAGGCAGAGTTGCCTACATGAGCGCGTGCCTCACGCAGGATGGTTGCATGACTGATAGTGTGATACATGCACTTGCATTTGTGTGATTGTGATATGCCCTAACGACATCAGGGCCATAGCCTCCACAGACACACCGTGGGTGGCTAGTTGGATACCAGAAACTATGTTCTAAGCAATTGGGGCGCCATAGATGTCCCTGGATGAAAGTCCCTGAACCCGATGGTACCAGAGGATGACTCCAATGTCGAGACCGAGTGGATATATGAGCGCATGAGAGTCGAATACCAGGAGGCCGCGTCTCCCACTGTGTCGTGATCGGTTGGAAAGGGGTATGACCTTACTCGCCCGAGAGTAGGGGCAATACTAGACTGAGTTTGACCAGCTCGTAAATGGATCCGCTATCAACGTGCCGGATAGGTATTGACAGACTATTGGCTAGGCAAATAGTGAGGTTTCTTATGCTCACTTGGACTGTGCGGCAAGGAGAGCAGCAGTGCTTTTTGAAGTGTACTAAACCCCGGTGATTATTCTAAATGAGAACTGTACTGATATATGATGAGGATTGACATGCTTGAGCTGCATCTCCCATCGCATGGTCTTGACATGGCCGATAGTATTCATATCTTGCACCGCATAGCCTTGGTACGACTGACTGCATTCATGTACTCATCAGCATGTTTCCGCATTACTCTGACCTTGCATTCTGAGCACGCTCATATTACGCACACACTTACACCACCCTCTAAGCTTTCTATAAGCTTATGCATGATTGATGCGTACAGGTGACGCCAAGACGCAGCCGTAGTCTCACCGCAGTTGGAGCGTGCAGCCGAGCTTTTGGAATTTTTGTCATTTTCAGTATATTGTATTTCCCCTTCATACGCCTTGTACTCCAAAGTTTTTAATCATAGTGAATTTTGTGATGGTATTCTTGTGGTTATTGGTTGTGAGTTATGCTTGTGGTTATGCTTATTACAAATCGAATCATGTTTGAAATCCTCCTTATAGCATCCCAGGATCGGAACCTGGTATATGGGTGCCGGGAGCCGAGAATGGGGTACTACGGAGGCTGTCGGCGCCAGATTCGGTGATCGAGAATTTTGTGAGCCCGGTTTCTGAGTTCGGGGAATGACAGAAGTTGGTATCAGAGCATAACTTGGGAATAACCAAGAACAGCATCACATGTTTGCTATGAGGTTAGGGCGGTTAGGTTCCGAGTGCGAAACCTTCCGAGTTAGTTCCCTAACGTGAGATTTTCAAGATTGATTGGCATCCTTATCTTTATCATAGGACATGTCACCCAGGAGAGTGACCCGAGCTCACCCCGCTCCACCACTTGAGGCTCCAGCTTTACCACATGCGCCTCCCATTCCACCCCCAGAGATCACTGCTCCCCAGCCTGAGGATGTCGTTCCTTCACATGAGGCCGGTGAGGATCCGACCGTGCCTGTGAGTGCCTCGCAGTTACAGCAGATGTTGCAGGCTGTGACTGCTGCGCTTCAGGGGCAGGGCAGGCGCCCAGTTGTTTCGCCAAAGTAGGCAGAGTAGGAGCGCGCGAGTGCCCTTCTTCGTGAGTTCAGACAGCTCGATCCTCCGCGTTTCCAGGGTGAGCCAGATCCGACTGCAACCGAGAGATGGCGCTCTGATGTGGAGAAGATTTTTATTACTATGTCATGTACGACCGAGCAGCGAGTCCGGTTGACAGTATTTCTTCTCCAGGGTGAGGCCGAGCACTTGTGGACCTCTGTTACCCGTGTCGCAGGGCCTGAGTATGTCTGGACATGGGATGATTTTATTGACCGATTCGAGGAGCAGTATTTTCCTGACCACATTCGTCGTCAAAGGGCACGAGAGTTCGAGACTCTAGTACAGGGGGACATGTCCGTGGCGCAGTACGTGGCCCGTTTCGTAGCACTATCGAGGTTTGCACCGTATTTAGTTGATGATGAGGGGCAAAAGGCTCGCCGTTTTGAGAGCGGCTTACGTTTCGGTCTTCGAGGCCGTGTTATTGGGCACGAGCTCCCGACTTTCAGGTGGTAGTACGGAGGGCCCATATCTACGAGACTGAGTGGGCTGACTCTCAGAGTGATCGAGATCAGAGGAGAGGCCGGAAGAGGTCATCCCAGTCCAGTAGCTCTCAGCAGCATCGACGACCACAGAGGTATAAGAGTCATTCACCTACTAGAGCGGCAGCAGTAGCTCCAGCGCCACCACAACAGTTGTTTTCCGGGACATGTTTTGGACGTGGCGGTTCTGGACACCGCATATCTGAGTACCCCCGTCCTCATCTACAGTAGTCTAGAGGGTCACAACAGTCTCCAGGACAGCCGCGACCACAGCAGCAGCGGCCCCATCAGCAGCGACCGCAGCCACCGCACCCACCGAGGCCCCAGCAGCACCAGCGACCGCAGCCACCTCACCCACCGAGGCCCCACCAGCAGCAGAGACAGCAGCATAGGCCGCCGCATAGGCAGCAACAGCACCAGGGACCTCAGAGGGGACAGGCACCTCCCCAGTCAGCTCAGGCTAGATTTTATGCGGCTCAGCAGGACCCGCAGACTTCCGGAGGAGTCGTTGAGGGTATACTTTCAGTTTCCTCATGCATCGCTCGAGTGCTATTTGATTCCGGCGCTTCGCACTCATTCATGTCTGAGGATTTTTACTGATCGACTGGATTGCCGACAGAGTTGCTAGTGAGGGATTGACCGTATCGACGCCCTTGGGAAAGACTACAGTATTAGGCCATTTTTATTCGTTTTGCCCTGTTCTGGTCGGTGATATCTTTTTGTCCGCTGACTTATTTGTACTGCCGATGTCAGATTTCGACGTTATATTGGGCATGAATTGGCTTGCCGAGTACCACGCCATCTTGGACTGTTCCGCGAGGACAGTCACGTTTTGCATACCAGGCTTGCCGCAGTATCAGTTCGTCGCCGAGCCTAGAGGAGAGCCGTTGTCATGTTTGATGTCTTGCGCCGTTGAGGAGCCTGTTGCCGCTTGTATCGAGCAGTTGCCGATTGTCTGTGATTTCCCCGACGTATTTCAGGAGATTCCGGGGTTGCTGTCACGTCGTCATATTAAGTTTCAGATTGACCTTGTGCCCGGTACCGCGCCTATCTCGAAGGCCCCGTACCGTATGACACCGATGGAGTTGTGCGAGCTGCAGCGGTAGTTGGACGAGTTACGTGAGTTGAGATTCATTCGTCCAAGCAGTTCTCCATGGGGAGCGCCAGTACTCTTCGTCAGGAAGAAGGATGGCTCGTTGAGGCTCTGCGTAGATTACCGCGAGCTCAACCAGGTCATGATTAAGAACAAGTACCCACTCCCGAGGATAGATGATTTGTTTGATAAGCTGTAGGGTGCACAGTTTTTTTCAAAGATTGACCTGCGTTCCGGTTATCATCAGATTCGTGTCCGAGAGGAGGACATCCCAAAGATAGCTTTCCGGACGCGTTACGGCCATTTTGAGTTTCAGGTCATGTCTTTTGGACTGACCAATGCACCTGCGGTCTTCATGCAGTTGATGAATGAGGTCTTTCATCCATATCTCGATCAGTTTGTTGTGGTCTTCATCGACGACATTCTGATATATTCGAGGACCCGTGAGGATCATATGCAGCACGTGGAGATCGCTTTGCAGACCCTCCGTGCCCACCAGCTGTATGCGAAGCTGGAGAAGAGCGAGTTTTGGTAGGAGGAGGTGAGATTCCTCGGTCACGTAGTGACGAGGGAGGGTGTCGCAGTGGACCCCTCGAAGGTTGAGGCAGTGCATCAGTGGGATCAGCCCACGACTGCGTCCGAGATCGCAGTTTCCTTGGTTTTACAGGCTATTATCGGCGTTTCATTGAGGGCTTCTCCCGTATTGCTGCCCCGATGACCAGGTTGACTCGGAAGGGCGCAGATTTTGTTTGGAATGACGCATGTGAGCAGGCATTCGTGGAGCTGAAGGACCGTCTGACGTCCGCTCCTGTCCTCACTCTTCCCTCTGGGAGTGATGGATTTGTTGTATTTACCGATGCTTCACGTATTGGTTTACGTGCTATCCTGATGCAGCACGGTAGGCCAGTAGCCTTCGCGTCTCGTCAGCTCAAGGTTCATGAGCTGAACTACCCCATGCATGATCTGGAGCTGGCAGCAGTCGTCTTCGCACTGAAGGTGTGGAGACACTATCTCTATGGGGTCAGGTTCGAGCTCTTCTCTGACCACAAGAGCTTGAAGTATTTATTCTCTCAGTCCGAGCTGAACATGAGGCAGAGGCGTTGGATGGAACTTCTGAAGGACTATGATTTTGACCTCCAGTACCACCTAGGTAAGGCAAACGTGGTGGCGGATGCCCTCAGCCGTCAGCCGCGAAGCCTGGTGGCACACATGATGATTCAGGAGTGGAGGATGCTCGAGGATATAGCAGAGTACGACTTTGATTTTGGTCCGTAGTCTTCTATTGTTCAGCTATCGAGCCTGTCGATTCAACCCTCTCTTGTCACAAGGGTGATCGAGGCTCAACAGACAGATGAGTCGTTACAGGATTACTGAGTAGAGGCAGCATCTGAGAGTCAGACAGATTGGCAGATTGGTTCTGATGGTGGACTTCGCTTTAGAGGCCAATTATGTGTCCCGGATATTCCCGAGTTGCGCAGAGATCTTATGACCGAGGCACATCGATCATGGTTTTCTATCCACCCTGGCTCGACGAAGATGTATCGTGATATGATGAGGCGGTATTTTTGGGCGGGGATGAAGCGCCAAATTGCCAGTTATGTGGCCGAGTGTGACACATGCCAGCGTGTCAAGGCCGATCATCAAAGACCCCCTGGTCTATTGCAGCCGTTGAGCGTCCCGATGTGGAAGTGGGAGCACGTATCTACCGATTTTATCATGTGTTTACCGAGGACTCAGCGCGGTCATGACGCCATCTGGGTCGTCGTTGATCGTCTGACGAAGTCGACACATTTTCTTATAATTCGTGCGACTTGGCCTTTGGACCGGCTTGCGAGATTATTCATCGAGGAGATCGTGAGACTACACGGCGTTCCAGTCTCGATCATTTCCAACCGAGACCCGAGGTTCACGTCTCAGTTCTAGAAGAGCTTTTAGAGAGAGATGGGGTCTATTTTGCAGCTCAACACCGCGTATCATCCGCAGACGGATGGCCAGACCGAGAGTGTTAACCAAATCCTTGAGGATATGCTTCGGGCCTGTGTGATAGACTTCGGGGGTAGCTGGGATGAGCATCTGCGATTGGTTAAGTTCGCATACAACAACAGCTATCAGGCGACCATTGGCATGGCTCCTTTCGAGGCATTGTATGGCAGACTGTGCAGTTCTCTGAGTTGTTGGACCGAGGTTGGAGAGCGGCGTCTCCTAGGTCCCGAGCTTGTGCAACAGACATCTGAGGCTATCGTATCATCAGGCAGAGGATGCACACAGATCAGAGCCGGCAGAAGAGTTTTACTGATCGCCGGCGTCGTCCCTTGGAGTTTGATGTAGGGGACCATGTGTATCTCAAGGTCTCGTCCATGAAGGGCATGGTTTGATTTGGAGCTAAGGGCAAGCTTGCCCCGAGATTCATAAGACCTTTCGAGATCACTGAGCGCATTGGCGCTGTGGCCTATTGGCTTGCCTTGCCATCTCAGTTGTCTGGCGTCCACAACATTTTCCACGTCTTTATGTTGAGGAAGTGTGGGTCAGACGTAGTTTCTGTTATTGATTGGCAGCCGTTGGAGGTTCATGAGGACGCTTCTTACATTGAGTAGCTAGTTCGTATCCTTGATCGAAAGGAGCAGGTCCTCTGGACCAAGGTCATTCTCTTGGTGAAAGTTCAGTGGGGTCACCATTCTGTTGATGAGGCATCTTGGGAGCGCGAGGCCGAGATTCGGGAGAGCTATCCCCATCTCTTTGATGATTGATCATGTGTTGTATCTTGTTTACTGTCTTCGATTTTATATACGATATCTTGTTTCCTCTTCTATTATGAGTTATGTTCACTTGCGATGATAGAGTAAATTTTAAGGACGAAATTTTTATTTGGAGGGGAGAGCTGTAAGACCCGTGCCCTAGTCTGTACCGTTTCGTAGGCTTCCGCGATGCTACCGGTTGAATTCCGGCAATCCTCGACCCGTTTCCGACGTTTGCGCGCGATCCTAAGCCGAATCCCGCATACCGAAGTCAGCTCGAATCGAAACCTGTACCTTGGCGACCATGCTATCGCCGCGATTCTAACGCCCCGACTCGCGTACCGAACCGATACCTAGGCTGAAAGATGTCAGTCTGCGTTCATTCCGAAGAGACACCGCTCGTTGCGAATTAAGAGGGAATCTCTACGAGATGTCCCATCAATCAATCAATCAATCAATGTCAAGTACAAGTCAAGTACAACCATACCTCAAGTACATCACTCATCCCTCCATTTTCACAAGTCAACTCTCTCTCTCTCTCTTAACCATCCCTCTTTTACAAAAAATCAAACCAAACCATACCTCCACATCACCCTTTCTTACAACCACCACTCCACCCATCCCTACACCCATTAATTTCTATCTCCCTCTCTCATTCTTTAGCAAATATCCCAATCCCATGAGAAATTCCACACGTCCCAAGCCTTCCCAACTCTCCTAAGATCAACAAGTGAGGCCCACTTTTCTCACCCTCTCATCTCTCATCCCCACCATCAAAAGTCCATCATCCACTGTTGAAAGTCAAGCAAAGGAGCTAAGGAGGCTAAGGGAGCAAGGTGAAGGCTTAGAGGTGGGTGATCCACCGTTGAAATCTTATTTTAGGGCCCACTTGTTGGTGGGACCCATTTTGATGTATGTGTTGTATCAATGGAGGGCCCATAGTGGCGGGGTCCCTCCCCTCCATCACCGTCTCTCTTGTCTCTTTCTCTCTCTCTCTCTCTCTCTCTCTCTCTCTCTCTCTTTGTATGGTGATGATGATAAAAGGGTATGTGGCTCATCCGGTGTGTGTGTGTCCCACCACAAAGTATATATTTCATGTGGGACCCATCTGATGGAGGGATGACACTACACTATCCAGCCAGTTGACGGGCCTGGACGGAGGGAAAAACACAAACATCTGGTTTATTCAAACAGGTGGGCCACATCCATGTGGGACCCACCATGATGACTGTGTTGTATCCAGGCTGCACAACGCCCAGGGACGCTGGACGTCTCACTGTGAAGTGAGGGCTGACGGTGGAGTGTACCAACCAGCTTTAAAAATAATATATATATATATGGTGGGCCACTTATGCGGGCCCCAACGTGATGTATGTACTCAATCCAAGCCGTTCATCCCCTTCTTCAGATCATTTTAGGCGTTGAGCCGAAATTTGAGATCAATCTGACAATCAAGCAGGCCATACCATAGAAAATAGTAGCGTATACCCTTAAAACCTACTTAGATGTTTTATTTCGCCAAAATATACTGCATATTGGTCTCGATAGGATTGTATCGAGCCACGGGGACTAATGGCTGACTTGGATTCGTCCGAGGTGGGCCCCACCTACAAAAAACCACGGTATTCGTGATTAAAAAAAAAACAACAACGGCAGCAGCGCTGCTGCTGCTGCTGCTCTGACAGATGCAGGCAGCGCCTGCACTGCATGGGCGGCGGGCGGACGAGCTGGGCCTCACGGCTCAGTTGTGGGCCCCACCATGATGCGTTTCGAACATCAATACCTGGCATTTGATGGGTCCCCTTTGAATACGGGGTGTCCCCAAAAATCAGCCGTATACAGAACTCAGGTGGGCCATACCATCTAAAATCATGTGAAGACATGCCTAAACATATAAAATCACTTGGTGGGGCCTATCTAAAATTTAGATGCGGCTGAAACTTGGTCAGATCCCTTAGTCAAGTGGACTCACATAATGGGTGGGCTGGATTGGTGAACCACATTGAGGTGGGCCCCAGGCCCACGTGACCTTGTAAACAGGTTGTATGGAAAATAAACATTACGGTGGGCCCTCCCTGATCGTGCAACCTTATGAATAGTTTGGGTGACAAATAAACATTCCAGTGCCCCCCCCCCCCCCCCCCCCTCGGTCTGAGTGACCTTATAAACAGGTTGGGTAGCAAGTAAACATTACAGTGGGCCCTAAGCGATGTGACCCTGTGAACAGCTTGGGTGGAAAATAAATATTATGGTGGGCCCTATGATCTTGTCAACGGACTGGATGGAAAATAAATATTATGGTAGGCCTCACATGGGACCCACCAATGTATGTCTTGTATCCACACCTTTCATTAATGTGGACCTCCATCATGAGGTAAGTGATTTATCTATGTCGTTCATCCCCACATGGGACCCACCATGATGTGTGCATTATTCACACTGTTCATTTATTTTGTGGAGCCCATCCTATTTATGTGCCCCAAACATGGGCCACCTTAGGCAAGCCCACCGTGATGAATGTGTTGGACCTATTGTCCTTCTAATTTTTCCAATCATGGATTGCCATATGAGGCCCATGTGATTAGGCCTATTTTGATGTATTTGTGGCCTGATGTTGAGGCCCACTTTGATATATATGAGGCCCATGTAACTAGGCCTATCTTGATGTACTTATGGCCTGTTGTTGAGGCCCACTTTAATATACATAATCCTCATGATTATGTGGCCCATTTGATGTAATGAAGGCCCATGGGTTGAGGCCCAATAGGACATACATAAGGCCCATTGTAGTGTGATTCCACCATGGTTTATATGTTGACCTTTATATCAGGCTATGCCTTGGGAGCAAATTTTGGTTTGATGTCCACATTGTGCGAATAATGTTGGTTAAATGTCCACCTTATACTCTCCCTAAGGCCCACTGATAGGCCCATACTTGTAGTGAGTAGGCCACCTAGGCCCATATCTATTATGCACAAGCCCATCACTATATAACATGTTTAGTATAGATACATGATTCATGATCATACGCATCACATGTATGGTTGGTATGAGGAGTGACTGATCATAGCATATGCCTTCAGGCAGACTGTTTACGGGCTCCCTGATAGGCAGAGTTGCCTACATGAGCGCGTGCCTCACGCAGGATGGTTGCATGACTGATAGTGTGATACATGCACTTGCATTTATGTGATTGTGATATGCCCTAGTGATATCAGGGCCATAGCCTCCACAGACACACCGTGGGTGGCTGGTTGGATACCGGAAACTATGTTCTAAGCAATTGGGGCGCCATAGATGTCCCTGGGTGAAAGTCCCTGAACCCGATGGTACCAGAGGATGACTCCAACGTCGAGACCGAGTGGATATATGAGCGCATGAGGGTCGAATACTAGGAGGCCACGTCTCCCACTGTGTCGTGGTCGGTTAGAAAGGGGTGTGGCCTTACTCGCCCGAGAGTAGGGGGCAATACTAGACTGAGT
The DNA here is from genome assembly GCA_021015155.1 of Magnolia officinalis. NCBI lineage: Eukaryota > Viridiplantae > Streptophyta > Magnoliopsida > Magnoliales > Magnoliaceae > Magnolia > Magnolia officinalis. The sequence goes on along the minus strand of JAJHSJ010000004.1, from coordinate 71,542,666 downwards.
TTACCAGCTCGTGAATGGATCCGCTATCGACGTGCCGGATAGGTATTGACAGACTATTGGCTAAGCGGATAGTGAGGTTTCTTACACTCACTTGAACTGTGCGGCAAGGAGAGCAGCAGTGCCTTTTGAAGTGTACTAAACCCCGGTGATTATCCTGAATGAGAAATGTACTGATATATGATGAGGATTGACATGCTTGAGCTGCATCTCCCATCGCATGGTCTTGACATGGCCGATAGTATTCATATCTTGCACCGCATAGCCTTGGTATGACTGACTACATTCATGTACTCATCAGCATGTTTCCTTATTACTCTGACCTTACATTCTGAGCACGCTCATATTGTGCACACACTTACACCACCCTCTAAGCTTTCTATAAGCTTATGCACGATTGATGCGTGCAGGTGACGCTAGGACGCAGCCGTAGTCTTGCCGCAGTTGGAGCGTGCAACCGAGCTTTTGGAGTTTTTGTCATTTTCAGTATATTGTATTTCCCCTTCATACGCCTTGTACTCCAAAGTTTTTGATCATAGTGGATTTTGTGATGCTGTTCTTGTGGTTATTGTTCATGGGTTATGCTTGTGGTTATGCTTGTTACAAATCGAATCATGTTTAAAATCCTCCTTATAGCATTCCAAGATCGGAACCTGGTATATGGGTGTCGGGAGCAGAGAATGGGGAACTACGGAGGCTGTCGGCGCCGGATTCGGTGATCGAGAATTTTGTGAGCCCGATTTTCGAGTTCGGGGCGTGACACGTGTCTCCACTCGTCTTTGCATGACACGTATCTACACCAGCTGTAAGCTGCGGTGTTGACGTGTCGTGCACGAAATTGAAATCGGATTGCGTACTGAGTTACTCAGTACGCTCTTATCATACTGAGTAAACTTAGTTGGGCCCACTGTGAATGTATGTGGTCTATCCACGCCGTCCATCCGTTTGTACACCTTATTTAAGGGGTTGGGCCCAAAATTGAAGCATATAAAAGGCTCAAGTGTATCATACCACAAGAAACAGTGGGAATAATGATTTCCACCGTTGAAACCCTGCTAGGCCCCACGGTGATATTTATTTGTCATCTAACTTGTTCATAAGATCATACTGAAGGGAAGATAAAAATATAATTGTAACACCCCGGATTTTTGCCAACCTGGAGTTAGACGTCCTTGGGCAATGAGTCGATCATAACACTTTAAATGACTTATCAGAACTCAATCCCAAAGCCTCAAATCCCCTTTTGTATCGCCTCGAAAAAATCCGTACAAAGACCCGAGCACCACCACAGGCAAAAATCACTCAGGACCAAAGCCTTTAGAAATTAGATGAAATTAACTGAGTGTTAAACTAGATTCGTTGTGAAATTCGTTTGAACCACTTTAAATATGAACTGCAAGACCCGAAACTTGTAGAATCATCGACGCTACATTACCCTATAATCTAGAATTAATCTCATTACCCAGTTGCTCTCGGGAGCATCACGAAACTCCGTATCGGACCTGGACCACACGTCGAAAGTCCGATTACCGCGAAACTAAACGATTATGACCGCCTTGCTGGGCTTGACTACCATCTCGGAAATCAAATCCAGATAGTGTCCAGAAATGCACAACATGAGCCCAGAGCGATGTGTGTGAGAAACGTGAATATATTTAGAAATGAAATCTAAATTTAAGTAATCTGAGACTTGTCGCTTGCGGGCCGAATATAAGAATTCAGACCGTCAGAATCTGATCCAAATACACCCTCGGATCAGGAGAAATTTTCCATAATGGCAGTGTACTTATGGCCCTGATCGAGTTTCGGTGACCGTCGAACTGAAACTGGTCCGCCGCGATCGATCTGTAAATCCGATCGGATCGAAAACTTAACTCGCCCTAGATCCATGGTCAGGGAGCTTAAGTCCGACCGTACATAGAAAGGGGGGCCTCCAAAAGTGCTCCGTTGAGCCGAAACAAATGGATTTTCGCTATAACCTAAGTATACCTTGGCCCTAGGGCCATTCCCATCAGTTCTGGGCCTATATAAGGGCCTTAAGCCCTTACTCTCTCATCCCATACGAATTTGGGAAACCCTAGGAGAGAGAAGAGAGGAAAGAGAGAGAAAGAGAGAGAAAGAAGTTGGGGTTGCTCCTGGGATTTGATCCCTGCCACTCCACGTGCTTAACCACCTCGTTTGTATCGTTAATCCGGCGATTCTGACTTCATTTTTATGTAAGAAAACCTAACCCTAATCTGTTCTAGGGTTTCAATTGTTGCAAATAGCGAAGTAGTTGACTTAACTCGTGTTATAGGTTGTCATTCCATCGTTGACGAAGGCTTAGAGTCTTTATCGAATTCGTTACGCTTCTACGGCGTAAGGTGCAGACTATAGACGTATAGGTTATGGTTTTCAAAGCTTTCAATGTCGGTTAATGATAGATTCCTGACGTGGATGCTATTTCACATGCAAAATGCAATGTCTGTTTTGCGTTTCGGTTATATACAAACTATGTGGAGTTTAGCGTATTCTTTGTATTTGTAGAAAGTCCCGTATACGTATAAAATTTGAAAGTGTGTTTGCCATGATTAATTGTCGTGTGTATATACTAGCTATGCGTGTAACAACTCCTTAGCGAAAGGATTAGCCCTAATACATGTTATATCAACATATGTTGTGTATGTTATTAAGTGTAATCTAAGTGTTTGTTGAAATGACTGAATGAAGATAAAATCATGATTTGTGCCTATCGTGGCTATGAAATGCATGTACATGATGGTTGTGTACATGACAACTCCTTATTGGAAGGATTTGTCCAAGTACGTGTTAAAAATCGCAACATGTCATGTAGGTTGATAAGTGTAGTATAAGTGTTTGATAAAATGTTTGTATGAGTAAGTATTTGGTGAATTGTACTGTATATGGGCGTTGAGATAGGATTCTCAACTACCTTAGGGATGTGTATGACTTCCTCCATACAAGTTATTTAGTTTCTTCGCTTTACTTGTGAAAGGCATGTGTATGGATTCTTGTTTATGTTGCATATTATAATATGCTTGATAATATGATTGGACTACTTGGTTACCTCTGTTCTGACTACTCCACATACTTTTTGGTTAAGGTTGAATGTGTATGGGACTATGTTATGGTCCAGGCAATCAGTAACTGGCTTTGAGTTCGTGGCTGAGATTTATTCGTCATGTAGGACGTGTTTGAAGAACCCGAGCCGTACTAGAGTTGTCGGCAGTGGTTAGGCCACGCGAAGTGTTTACGCACTTCATGTCGATCAACTTCAGGTGAGCTCGTAATAGTCTAGCTCATCAAGTAACCCAATTGACCCGATGTATGCTCACCATGTTTGGACGCTACTGCTTGAACCTAAGGTACCAAACTCATCAGTGAAAATCCCATTAACCTTGATACCTCGATCCGCTAAGACTCATGAGCCGGACATGGTGGTATGGGACACCGTGGTCGAGCTGTCGGCCTATGCTGGGGCGATGAGCTTCCCTGTAGTGACCAGTGAGCAACCCAGACTCGTGAGCCAAATACGGTGGTATGGGACACTGTATTCGAGCTGTCGGCCTACACTGATCAGGCGACGAGCCCTTTGTAGTGACCTCAAGCGTACTTTGAGTCTACGTGGAGGCGACGACCCTTCCATAACAACAAGAGTATAAATTAGGCCTGCACTGATCAGGCGACGATCCCATTGCAGCGACCTAGAACTGTAACATCGTATGAGATTTACTAGGACTGACGACCCTAGAATGGATCCTTGTTTGAGAATGATATAGGGAGGTATCTTAGTTTCCCAATCCTGCTGTATGAAAAGGACTAATAAAAACTTGGTAATCATGCTCATAACATCGCACTGCATGTGCCCCAGGTTGAAGAGCACAGAGGGAAGAAAGCATGCCGCGACCGTAAGATTGTGTCGCACGAGGGAGTGTAGGAGAGGGCATACATCATGAATACATTTTATCCTTGCATTAATAAGAATATTTAGGAATGTTTGATTGCACTGCTTGACTGAGTTGATAACATGTTAACCTCTGCTTTATAGTTCCACTGAGTTGATCACTCACTCCCATGTTACAGGACGGTGTTGTACACACCAACCAGACCCTGTCTTAGTTTCAGATGATGGCGATGCTTGCGAAGCGGAGCCGGACTTTTATGATGATGAGGAGGGTTTCTCCTGTGTGCAGCTATCAGGCGGGTCTATGTAGACCATCTTCTGATCGATGGGATTACAAGGTTGCTGATTAGACGCCATTACACTTTAGTTTGCACTTTTGGAACACCTATGTATATTCATTTTGTTCATTTTTGGTGTATACATGTCTATATTTAACCTGGTAACATGTTCATACTCTGGAGACTTATAACAGTTTATAAATTTTATATATCTATCACAGTCTTCCGCTTGTGTAATTTAACTGTCTCTAGAGTATGATATGCTGTTTTGGTCTAATCCCATTCATGTTTCAATGCACTCATCATAATCATCATTATCTATATTGCATAAGTGATGCGTTGGAACTCGGGAGCTGAACTTTGCTCGACCCCTGATTTTTAGGGTGTTACAATAAGCTTGATCCAAAACTTCTATGGCCCCCAAGAATTTTTCAATGGTACTTTCAATTCACATTGTTTCCCACGGTGTGGTTCATTTGAGATTTGGATATGCTTCATTTTTGGGCTTAAGCCCTAAAATTATCTTATAAAATGAATGGAAGGAGTGGATAAAATATATAAATCACAGTGGACCCCACAGAGTTTACTCAGTACGCTTAGCATAGTGAGTTACTCAGTACGCAACCCGCTTCCCATGAAATTGCATTGCGGGCTCTTATCATACTGAGTAAACTCTGTTGGGGCCCACCGTGAATGCGTGTGGTTTATCCACGTCGTCCATTCATTTTTCTAGATCATTTTAGTGGTTGAACCCAAATTTGATGCATATCCAAAGCTCAAGTGGACCATACCATAGGAAAAAGTAGAAGTATTGATTTCCACCATTGAAAAATTTATAAGGCCCCATTGATGTTTATTTGTCATCCAACCTGTTCATAAGATAAATATATGTGATAAATATCCATAAGAATCACTCCGGATCAGATCGGATCGATTCGGATTGGATCGATTCGGTTCGGATTAGTCCGGATTGACCACGATCCGAACTCGATCCGATGAACGGTTGGATCTAATTGATTCAACTCGAACTGCACCGATTCAGGCCTTTGGTTCGGTTCAGATTGGGTCGGATCCGCTGGATCGGGTCGGTTTGTGCCCAGCTCTAGATCACCTAATGAATATCAGCCCCATCTAATTATCTAGTTAGCCCAACCAAAGAAAATAACTTCAACCATTGATAAATTGTATAATACAAGTGAGGTTCAATGGATGAGTAAAAGTGATCAATTTTTGCACGAAGAAATCATCATGGTGATTCTAACCATTGGATAGGATTGGATGTTGCATGCATATGAAAAAGATTGGAATGCATCTTTTGAATGGACCATAATTTGTGGTCCGACTAAGCAACCTTCTCTTTTTCCAATATACCAAAGGAAATTTATTAACTGTTGAGAGATGGTCTACTGCTAATGATTTTTTAAGAGGCCCACCATATTATATATGTGAAATCCATTCTAATTATTAGATTTGTAATCCCACTTTTGGCCTTGGATAAGAAAAAAATTAGGTAGACCTGTGATTTCGGGTGAGCCACACCAACAGAAACAGTTAAGAGATGGACATCCAACCTTGGTTTTTTACTTGGTCCATTATGATGATTATATAAAATCCATTCCAACCATTAGATTCTAGACCAAAATTTAAGCATACGGCCCTAAAATTAGACCCATTCGTGATTTAGGTGGCTACACCAAGAGAAATAGTGTGGAGGGTGAGTGTTGTCCCGCATACTGTTTCCAATCGTGTAATCCACTAGAATCATGGATGGTGCTGATTTTTGGGCCCTAAACCTAACACTAGGTAACACACACTGTGGCAAGAGTATTTTCATTAAAAAAAAAAAAAAAAACATAGTGGGATCCACCCAAGCTACGGCCCCTCGCTCACAACACGGAATCCCAACTTGGTTAAAGAAAACAGAAGGTACCAGAATTGAGTAACTCATAAAAAACTTTTTAGAAAAAAATACCAGAATATAAATATCTAATTAATTAGATAGTAATTTATAAAATTCCCTTGTTATTATTATAATATATAGGTTAGACCAGCATGACCTTAGATGAAGGGTCAATGTACTTTAATCTACAACAATGACCAACTCACGTTAGTAATACCATGTTGGTCCACTTTGATCCTGTTTTGGAAAGCCCAAACAACACTAGAAAAATAAATAAATATGCAAAAGGTTTATTATTATTATTATTATTATTTTTTAGTATACTGTTTCTAAAAGGAGATTTTTTTTTTTTTTTTTAAATTTTGGGCTGGTAATTATGCTGTACATCAAATATATTTATCCTCTGAATCAGTAAAAATGAGATTAAGTACTAAAAGGCATAAATAGCCAAAGCAAAGCAACTTTGCAATCCAAATGCAGCCTTAGCTTGTGGAACTAAAATTGTTGATTATTTTTATGTTTAATTATCTAATAAATCTCCACTAATCCGATAGTTAGATAACCAGATACGATTAAGTTTTGATTCTCGAAACATCTGAACTAATACATATAATTTTGAACGGTCTAAATTAGATTATTTATATGCCACTCGGCCAAAGTATCAATTTTTTTTCTTTGAAATATTTTATGGGCCTATATCTATGTCTTGGAAAGACCGACCATGGGCACCGCATGCATAAAAGAGTGCATCCAAACAGGCCATATTATTCATTTTTATTATGTTCCGATATATAGGTTAGATGAGTTAAGCTTTGACAAATCCGGAAGTATGACCATAGATGAAGGTGGGTGTATTTTAATCTACAAGGACGACTGGCTCACGCTAGCAACGCCACGTGAGTCCACACCGATAAAAAAGAAAAATAAATAAATACAAATATACGATAATAAAAGGTCAAGATTTCAACGTTTCAAAATGGAAGAATCGGAGTTGATTATCAGAAAGGATAGAATTCAAAGCATATGAGGCTCTCACCCCTACAAGGAAATTTTCAATACGCCAATGCAGAATAGTAAATAGAGCAAATCCAAAGGGTCGGTTCGAATTTCCGTCGTTACTATTGCAGTAACATTTTCATCGTTCCCTCTCCCTCTCTCCCTCTCTCTCTCTCTCTCTCTCTCTCTCTCTCTCTCTCTCTCTCTCTCTCTCTCTTATCTGAACTGTTCGTTTTCGTTTAAAAACGACTCCAAGCCCCACCACATGCGTTACCGACAGTTCCCCATTTTCCCCTTTTTTATGAGGAAGGATTGCTGAATAAATGCTCTTGATGATGGGCCCACCGATAAAGGCGATTTAAATCGATCTGAGTGGAAGAAGGTTTTCTTTTCTTGGAATTTTGTATCTGTGTTTTTTCTTTCCTTTCAAGAAGAGTTGGGATTTGGGAGATTTTTGGGAGCGGACTTTGAGATGGGTTGTCGGCGTCCAAAGGCATTTTGAATCTTTCCAGGAATAGAAGAAGGGCTTTGGCATTGTTTGCGATTTTGGAACTGGGTTTTCTATTTTGATGCCGTGGGAGTTGGCGTTTGGATGTTTTCTGCAAGAGGAATTGGTGGTGAAAGACGCTTTGGATTGATACGAGAAGAGAAGGGTCTTGGCTTATTGTGATTTTATATTTGGGGTTTCGATCTTGATGCAAGAAGTGTTGAGATTTGGGTGATTTTGGGAGAGGATTTGAGATGGGTATTTTGAGTGCTTTGTTTGGTTTTTGTGGATTTGGGGTCGGGATCTCTGTTGGACTTATTGCTGGGTATTTTCTCTTCATCTACTTTCAACCCAATGATGTTAAGGTGAGTCTCTCTCTCTCACTTATTTTTTTGCATTTTATTTCAGTATTGTTTTCGGTTGCCTTTTCTTTTTAGATAATCATGTGGATGCTTCTTCTATTGATTTACTTTTCTTTGGTTTAAAGGGTTAATTCTCTGAGATTTGGGGGCTTGTGTATTCTTTTGTCTTCTGGCGGCTTCTTAATAAAATTTCAGTTACTTCTCAAAATAATAATAAAAATAAAATAAAATAAAAAAATCTCTGAGATTTGTGATTTCCGAAGATTTGGTTTTAATTTTTTGTATTCAATTTTAGTTTATGGGTGATTAGAATACTGCAGAGATTAAATTGAAGATTAAAAAAATCCCTGTTGGGAATAAAGAATTTCAAGTAAGCATTTGGAATTTTCTTGGAGGAAACTCATGTCAGGGTAGTTTGTTGTTTTTACATTCTTAGGGTGATTTATGATGTACCCTGAAATGCAAGTGGAATAGGTATTTTGGCTGAACAAATGGTCATCTATGCATTTTGGGTGGAATGGGAAAGGGAAACTGAATAATGCAAGATACCACTTCGCCACCCTTTCCACCCCAAATCAGCATCCCGAACCTTTTGGGACCGACGTGAAATGCTCTTGAATATTATTTTAGTCACATTCAACAGTCTGTGAAGGCATCCATATATGCCCTCATTTGATGTAATGTAATGTACTTTTAAAAAAAATTAACATGTTATTAGTAACACCTTGATTTGAATTTCTAGAGGATGTTGAAGATTTCTCTGCCAAATTCTTTCCTTCGTTTTTTTCCTTTGTGGGAATTTTTGCTTCTTTATGTTCTTTTCTTTTGGACTGTACAGAAATTGGGTTTTTCGAATGACATTAAATGCAAAATGTCAGACAAGGTAGCCTTGGATTTATTGCAGATGCATCAAAACTTTCCTTATAATATGTGAGCAGTCATGCTAAATTGTGATCCTTTGGTTTCATGAGTGCTGCCAGATCAATCATTGGATCAAACACCTGGTCGAGTTGTTTGTTTGTATTTTGAATGTGGTAGGGAGTTAAAGAGAATATATTTCAGGTTGACAATTGGGTTTCCAAAGTAATCTCAAGACAGACAACTTGATTGTCTAAACTTAGGGGTCGTTTGGCACTGGTTTGACAGCATAAAGTAACTGGGGGTTTCAAATCCAAGGGGTTTCCAATCCCCTCTTGAGGGGCTTTGTAATCCACGGTGAGAGCTTGGATTACACCTAAAATCATTTCAATAGTTGCAGGTGTAACATGTGTGTCACTATACACTATCATTCTATTGGGCACATGACCCACTAATGATGATCAACACCGTCCAAACATTGTCCATGTAAATCAGCACCGTCCAAACATTGTCCATGTAAATCAACAATTAAAAATCGTTGGTTAGTCACTCAAACATGATCTTGTGCTTGTGGCCCATCTGAGACTTGGAATTTCATCATTTTCGGGCAAAGCATATATTTCAGCGGGCTTATCACAACCATTGTGTCAAAAATTACATATCTCACTAATTAGAGATATTAAAGTTGATTTAGTAATTAAATTCAAACCCCTATAAATATACCATGGATAGGTACTTTTGGATTAAAGTTGATTCACACTCCAGGGTGCCAAACACACTGGGAGGATTGCAAATCCAGGGGGTTTCTAATCCCGGGGGTTCCGAATCCGGGGGTTCCAAATCTACGCTCCCAAACAGGTACTTAGGATTTAGTTGTTGAGAGTCTTTGTTGAGGTGGGGGGGATGTAAGAAGAAAGGTATGAGTGGACAGAATAGAGTTTGTGTGGCAATTAAAATTCCAAAGTTGAGTGATTTATAGGGAGCCGTTTGTGTGCACACACGCATGAGAGAGAGAGAGAGAGAGAGAGAGAGAGAGAGAGAGAGAGAGAGAGAGAGAGAGAGAGAGAGAGAGAGAGAGAGAGAGAGAGAGAGAGAGAGAGAGAGAGAGAGAGAGAGATATGGCATGAATACTTGGCTAGGTTATGTTCTCAGTGGCCACACTTGATGAGTGGCTAGGATCTCACACACGTGGTAAGTTGGGCATGTATGCCACAAATCAACCCTTCAATATCCTTAACTAAACACGCGACAAATCCATAAGACGACTCTTTTTCTCATGCTTATGCAGCCCACCAAGTACTTGACCCATTTGCAGTCCACTAATAGCCTTTTTAACATCCTACATTAATTGTATGAGTGGGCCTTGCTATATCTTAACAATTTAATGTAACTAATGATCCATGTGCGACGACCCCAAAATAGTTGGGATAAGGCTCAGATGATGCCGATGATGTGCATGCCATGTTTGCAATTGCTGGGGCATGTGTATGGAGAATTATATGGTGCAGGAACATTATTGATAAAAAAGGCATCCGTAAAAATATTACAGTCTTTCTCTTTGCGTTTTTATTTATTTATTTATTTTATTTAAATGATGATAGGGTGTCCCCGCCCCCTTTTGAGGTGAGACTAATCTCTGCGGATGCACGCAACACCCACAAATCACGTGCGTCGAGTAAAGAACAAGGGAATCGAATCTGCGTCTTTGCATATTTTATATTGCTTAAATGTCAAATACCTTGAAAATGAGCTCTATTTTACATTCTCTCCTTTCCCTTTTTTATTTCTTATCTATGCCAAAGTGTATCTTGTGTGCACTTCTTCTTGGATGTTGATAAAATGGCAACATTTGCTAATAAGATCACAATGCATGTCATTGTAGCATTACTCATCTTCAGTAATGGAGCATGCCTTCTTATCTCTTATCTCTGCCTCAATGCAAGTCTTTTTATTTCTTCCTCTTATCCTCTTTTCAGGTCCTTCAACCTTAATCAATGTTCCCCTTCTTACCCCGAGACATCTCCAAACTTCATTACACATGACCATTTGTTGTTTATTGTTATTCTCAATCTTATCTCGTACTGGGACTATTTTTAGATTCCCTTGGATGATCTAATTGTTAATTTCCTTTTCCCTATTTGTGTATTTCTTAAATATGCCAAAGTGCAAACTTTTTGCACTTTTCTCAGATAGGATCAAGTAGCTATGTGTCACTAAAGAGCGTAGATCACCCCTAAGTGCAAGCATGAATCCAAAGTGCGTTCAAAGCTAGAGTGGTACCTAGGTGGATAAGGCTTAGATGACATTGATGACGTGTATGCCATGTTTGCAATACCTAGGTGAATGTGTATGGAGAATCGTATAGTGCGAGAACATTATTCATAAAAAAAGCCTCTAGAAAAATATTACAGTTTTGCTTTGTGTATTTTATATTTCTTAAATGTCAAATACCTTGAGAATGAACTCTATTTTACATTCTCTCATTGCCCTTTTTTATTTCTTAACTATGCCAAAGTGTATCCTGGGTGCACTTCTTCTTGGATGTGGACAAAATGGCGACATTTGCCAATAACAGCACAATGTACGTTGTTATAGAATTGCCCATCCTCAGTAATGGAACATGCCTTCATATCTCCTCTCCACCTTAAATCTCAATGCTAGTCTAATACGGGGGCATTTTCACACCGGGCTCGAGTGGGGTGGCCTGTGGGATGTAGGGGCACACTCAGGGTGGGCGACCTGCGGAACCCATTGATTTGGGGCCCGTGTGAGGCGGAACCCATGGATTTTGGGGCCCACGAGGAGGGTTCGACCGAGGACCTAACCCATGAATTTGGGGCTTGTACTATGAGATAAAGGGATTAATTCGTCATGCTCTATCAATTCGAGCTTTTAGAGCAAGTGGTTAATTGTCCAGCATCAAATTGTATTAATGCAGGGGCATTTACACACCAGGCTTGAGTGGGGTGGCTTGTGGGATGCGGGGGCACACTCGGGGTGAGCAACCCATTTGAGGCGGGTGGCTGGTGTGAGGCAAGCCTAACTCGAGTGAAGCGGGTGGCTCATGTGAAGCAGAACCCATGTGAAGTGGGGCCCACGAGGGGGTTCGGCCGAGGTCCTAACCCATGGGATGTGGGGCCTGGGCTATGAGATAAAGGGATTGATTTGTCATGCTCTCTATCAGTTCAAGCTTTTAGAGCAAGTGGTTAATTGTCCTGCATCAAAGTGGTATCAAAGTGGGAGGTCTCGTGTTCGAGACTCCTCATCGGGAGTGATAAATGCAGGGGCATTTTCACACCGGGCTCGAGTGGGGTGGTATGTGGGGTGCAGGGGCACACCCGGGGTGGGCGGCCCATGTGAGGATGGTGGCTCGTGTGAAGCAGAACCCATGTGAAGTGGGACCCACGAGGGGGGTTTGGCCGAGGTCCTCACCCATGGGATGTGGGGCTTGGGCTATGAGACGAAGGGATTGATTCACCATGCTCTATCAGTTCAAGCTTTTAGAGCAAGTGGTTAATTGTCCTGCATCATAGTTTTTTTTAGGTCTTCCCCTCGTCCTCATTTTGGGTCCTTCAACCTTAATCAATTGTTCCCCTTTACTTGTATTGACTTATCCCGACACATCCTTATGCTTTGTCTCTTAATTGAACACTGTCATACATTGCTTGTCTCTATTGCTATCATGGCACAACCTTGCACTTACATTATTTCATTTGCATGATGGTTACTTTGTACCAGTTGATTTTAAGAGGAAGTTACACATGAGCTTCCCATTGCTTGACTGAGTGATCACTTGACTTTCAAGTATTCTTAAAGCCCTGTGCTCTTTGATAAGGTGGTGAGCACTTGTTAATTAGTTGGATGGAACATGATGCTAAGGCTGATGATTCTTTGGTAACATAAAACTAGTTTGATCCATTAACACACGTCAGTTCCATCTTGCTTGTTATAAATATTACAACCCTCTTGTATTATTACTTTAGAATCAAGGGTACTTCAACTGTAATGTAATTAAGGGCTGTGCCAAACCACAACGTGGAATGTAATTAGATTCCGAATTAATAAGAACAACCTTTTAATGTAGCGTGCCATCATTCTTGTGTGTGTTCGACAATATCTACGAATGTACTACAAATGTCTAAAAATTATCAAATATTAATATTGATAAAATCACATAAACAAAGAGGCAACTCCATTGGGGACCGAACTTAGAATCTCTAGTTCTGTTTCTCCAAGTAGTGCCAAAGGTTCTCGTTAAGTCCTCTTTATAGACATTCTTAGACGATGCCAATGTGCTTAGAGCTCACTATCTTGAAAGGCCTTTCGACGTCGCTCGTAGTGCCGAAGAGGTGACTTCTGACGAGGACATTCCTCCCTTCATCCCTAAGGAAAAATTCAATATAGTCCATAGGCGCATATCACCTTTATAATCTATCCCTCAAACATAATGTTGGCTTTTGTCCTCTAGGTGTTTGTACGGGACATCAATTTGACTCATTACAATCACACGCCGTTTGCTTCTTTTTTACTACAGGTGGGTTCGCCATCGCCTACCTCCCAAAGGCGATAACGCCGGTTGTCTGTAGGTCCCTGCCTAGATTTCCATGACCACAAAGGCAGCAATTGTCGAGCATAGCGCCAAGGTTGGCCCCAAAACCAAGGCTCCCCGCTTTATTAAAACTGCCTCAGCAACAAGACAATGAGGTCTGAACTCCCTATATCCCTAGAGGCTTCCTGACTTAAGGTCCCTTCCTAGACTAAAACATTTGTTGGGGTTGTTTTTGCCTTGTTCATAGTACGTCCAACTAACTCACAAGGGCTGATGCCACCTAATGCTTCGGGCGCATTGTACTAGGGGACTCGAATCTTTGCAAGCCACTATCCCTCCTGGCAAGAAAACATACATGACAAGCTTGGCTCGCTCCATTGTTGAAGGCACTATCACTCTTGAGTGCGGCATGCCGCAACCTCGAAGTAGCACCCCGCCTAATACAACAAAAGTTGGCTGCTTTGACTCAATCACGCTCAACTCCCATGGTGGATGAGTTCCCGATGCTCCAATCACGAAGCCATTCAACATCCTCTCTTGCAAGTAGTTCCTTGAGCATGTGGGTTTCGACACCCAGGTCGAGCAATACTTTGTCTCGGCTACATTGTGAATGCTAGTCCAAACTCGTCTATCCCACTATACACCCAATAACCCCTTTATATGCTCGTGCACAATTGCGGTGTATATGGCGGGGACGAGCTAGTCTGACCCATCCCCGTCCAAAGACCCTTTAGCCAGAGTCATACATGTTTAGGCCAACATGTTAGAGGAGTTTAAAGCTTTTCGGGATACGCTGCCTTTACTTGGAACATGGCTCAACTAATGGATCCTCCTGTGAATAAGGACGCGGCGCTTGCCCGTTAGCATGAAGGGACGATGGACGTGACTCACACTTCCCACCAGGACATGTTGCTGTTGCAACTGCACAAGACCGATTACCACGGTTCCGCCCCAACCCCGGTTCACAAGACAATGCACGGTGATCTAAGACAAATTGTTGCAGACATGTTTCGTCGAGAATGAGAGGGAAGTTCGCTTAACAGATTCCATACCTTGCGAGGTTGAAGGACCAAATTTTCAAGTACAAGTGCCTAGATTTTCAAAAGTTTGATAGGACTAGTTCTATAGAAGAACATTTGATTCATTTTCTCACGGCAATGGGGAACTTCTCATCCATGCCTCAATATTGTTTGCCATTGTTCTGTTTGTCCATCACTGGAAAGGCCTCAATATTGATTCAAGCAGCTGGCTCCATTTAGTCTTGGGAGTAGATGCAGAATGCATTCCTTGCTAGAGTTTCTTCTTGTTTTAGCAAGACGTCAGGTCGGCTGACTTGGCTCTTACTTGACAAAGGCGGAATGAAACGACATAGTAGTTCATAGCTCTATGGAGGTCGTTGGGACTCGCTTGTCGCCAGGTCCATTCGGAAGAGGAATTGGTGCAACTATGCCTCACTAGCAGGCACATCAAAGTAGCCTTTGGGTTGGACGACGCCACTATCACAATGTTTTGAGGGATTGCTGTGAAAACATACATCATTGAGCAAGTGTCATTTAGAGGTGTCCCACCATGCCTAGATGGACAGTGTTGTGATGCAACCAAGACGACTATGTCCAATGATGTAGACAAAGCAAAGAGGGCTGTCAAGGCTAAAGTTAAGGCCGGCCCTCGTGGCAATAGAAGTTCTAATACGCCAATCCTTGACAAGATACAGAGGAGAGACAAACCTCAAAGAGTACAAATCCCCCATGGAGGACTTGATCCCCATGATGGAGCAGTTAGTCGTTGAAGGAACTATTGTGCCAATAGAGCTTCAATTGCCCGCCGAGGTCAATAAAACCAATGATCCCAAATATTGTTGTTATCATCGAATTATTGGGCACAAGACAGGATTGTTATGTCCTTAAAAACTTAATCTAGAAAGCGGTGGACGATGGAGACATTGTTGTTGACAAAGAAAAAGATAAAAGGAAAAAAGGCTGCCACCAACCCTATATCTTCCAAGCCAGCTTGTGGTGTAGCCATTCCCCCATCCACATCCTTTGTCAAAACCCAGTCGACAAGGCAAGGCCAGCTTGTGATGCAGCCGTTTCCCCATCCACAACCTCTATCAAAACCCAGGCGACTAGGCAAGGCTCGATGGCATGCGCTTGTGAAGTCAACCAAGTGTTAGAAGCTTCTCAGCCAATTGACGAATTGGGCGCGGATGTTGAAGTGGTTAAGCAAAGTGTAGTGCTCGCACAAACTAAAGATGGTGGCAACCAATGGTTGATGAATTATGAAGTGAATCTCGGTTCTTAGGAAGAATTGTGGTCACCTACCTGAGAACCAATATCCCTTCAGTTGAGGTCGATAAGCTCGTCGAATTCTTGAAGGAGTTCAAAGGTACATTGGCCTGGACGTATTTTGAGATGATTGGCTAGGACCCTGTAACAACGATGCACTAAATGGGCATCTTCAAAGAGAAAGAGCCTGTTAAGCAAGCGTAGAGATGCTTTCATCTGGAGTTGGCCTCGTAGATTGAAGAGGAGGTCAATAAGCTTATTAAGGTTAGATTTGTACGGGAAGTCAAGTACCTCCGATGGATCTCCAATATGTGCTTGTGAAGAAGAAAAACGGACAAATACAGGTTTGTGTCAATTTTCGTGACCTTGGTGCATATGCATTTTCATTTTTAGGAATGCTAAGTCGAATTGTGGCAATTAAGTGTTGCATGTTTGTGATTAAGGTCACATGGCTGGTAGTCTAGGCTACACAAATACTTATGAATGGCTTCGTGCCTATTTCTACGGCTAAGGCCTATTGCTATGTCTATGTGCCTATTTTTACGGCTCCGCACCTATCTCTAGTCTCTACGGCTAAGGCCTACGTTTGTCGTGACTAAGTGTCACTATAAATGGTAAAGTGAAGGACCACAAAACTAAGACCTACCAACACCGTGGCTAGGTGTCGTGTGGTATGCTCAAACACCCCATGATTAAGTGTCACATTTTATGGCCAAGCGCCATTAGACTAAGATTTATCCCACTTATGGCCATGCACCATGTCCAATGGGTGAAGAGTGATTAATTCGATGAGGCTAAAAGCATGGCCAAGAGTCATCTACGGCTCGGTCCCTATCTTTATGGCTGATGCCCACATTTGTTGTCACTAAGAAATTGTTATTAATGGTTAAATGATGGACTACAAAACTAAGACCTACCTACACCGTGGCTAGGTGTTGTATGACATGCTCAAACGCCCCATTAAGCGTCACATTTTATGGCCAAGTGCCATTATACTAAGGTCTGCCTTGGTACATAGACTAAAATTTATCCCACTTACGGCTAGGCACCCATAACCAGTGACGCAGGACAACCCTAATTATGATGCATGCTCATGAACATAATTAAACAGCGGAAATAAAAGGAATAAATGATCTAAAATTCTAGCAGTAATCATCATAACTGAGAAAATCATAAAGGAAACATGCAATGGAGCGGACCATCATCACAACCACGGAGTATGACATTCAATTATTACTTAGGTTGGATCCGGCGAGGGATGAGACCTCCCGATCTTGCATGGTCACACCCAATCGATCAATGAAGATCACTAGTCCAAAGAACCAAGAAGTTTCTCGGATTAGGGATTTGAGAATTTGGGGGTTTAGGGTTTAGATCGGTTCTCAAGATTTTGATCGAAGAAGGATTAGCCAAAACTGGAAAATAAAAAGAAGAGAATAATTACCTTGAAGAAGTTGGAGGGGCACAAGAAGAAATTAGAAGAGGAAGATCAAGGGAAGAGAAGAAGCACTATTAGAGAGAAGAGAGGAAGGAGGCAACCAAAGAGTTTGCTTTTCATTAATCAATAGTTAAAAAATTCGAGTTTAGGGCTTTAGCCCACTTAAATAAGCAAATAAAGACATAAAATTACTAAAATACCCCTAGAATAGGCAAATAAAGACATAAAATTACTAAAAGACCCCTAACTAAGCAAAAACGCGCAAATAACATAAGTACGGGAAAGTTCGGGCGCTCGGTCTTCTTTCTCCAATCTTCCTTCACATGTGTCTTCCCTGAGTGGGGTCTTCTATATGTCCAATCACATGTGAAAGGTCTTCAGCTCCTCAATAGTCACCTATCCACAAGAACGATACTTGTGGTTGACGCTTTCTTCGTTGGTACACCTTGAATGCGCTTGTGTCCGCATCAATTCTCCTCAGGTGAGAAAAACTCGACTCCGACGAGTTGAAACTTTTGTAGCGCTCTAGTAGATCTGGATCAATACCCCGCAATGCGTCGCCCGACAGCCACGTAGATTCAGATGATGGTTTGTTCTTCCACTTGACAAGATACCTTTGGAAACCTCCATCTCTCGTGGATACTATCTCGTCATCCAAGATTTTCTCAATTTCTTCTTTATGGGAAATGGGTGGAGGGGGTGGAAGGGGTTGGGTAGCAAACTCAGAAAAAGGCCATGAAAGGGACGATGTATCAACAATGGGAGTATGGGCACGGACTAGATCTTCCACATTAAAAGTTGGATTAATGCTCATTTCAGGTGGAAGGTCAATCCAATACGCGTTGTACCCAACCTTTTGTAATATCTTGAATGGTCTAGCACTACGCGCTTGTAATTTTTTAGCAGATCCTGGAGAGAATCGCTCTGGCCTTATTCGCACCATTACATAGTCTCCTTCTTGAAATTCTTGCATTTTACGATGAGAATCGGCTGAAACTTTATAATCATCATTGCTCTTATTTAACCGCTGTCTAATATGTGTATGCAAATCATGAATATGGCGTGCAAATGCATCGGCTGACTCAGAAGACCTTTGGGTAACAGACATAGGTAAGAGATCTATGGGCATTCTAGGTTTATAACCACTTACAATTTCAAAAGGACAACCCTGTAGATCTATTAACTGACCCATTATAAGCAAGTTCAGCATTGGTAAAATTAGGTCCCAAGTCTTAACATGTTCACCCACTAGACAACGTAGAAGATTTCCAAGGCTGCGGTTTACCACTTCAGTTTGACCATCTGTTTGTGGGTGGTAAGCAGTAGAAAATTGCAAACGAGTTCCCATAATGTGCCACAGTGTCTTCCAAAAATAGCTAGTAAATCGAACATTACGATCAGACACTATGGTTTTAGGTAACCCATGAAGATGCACCACACCATCAAAAAAGAGACGAGCAACATGAGATGCATCTGACGTCTTCGAACATGGGAGGAAATGCGCCATTTTAGAAAAACGGTCCATAATGACAAAAACGGAATCGTGCTTTTTTATAGTCTTGGGAAGCCCAAGCACGAAGTCCATACTAATGTCCTGCCACGGAGCATGTGGCACTGGCAATGGTGTGTACAGCCCGGTATTTTGCTTTCTATGCTTTGCCAGCTGACATGTTCGACACTGCCTTAAAACTTTGGCTACGTCTCGCTTGAGACTTGGCCAATAGAAATGATCTTCCACAAGGGCAATGGTCTTATCACGACCAAAATGGCCAGCTATCCCTCCTGAATGAAGCTCCCAGATAAGGAATTCACGGAGGGACATACGGGGAATACAAAGTCTGTCTCCCTTGAAAAGTAAGCCATCTTTAAGAACATAATTACCCATAATATGCTGGTCACTAGCGAGCGACGCGTAAGTACCCCCAAAATCAGGACATGGGGTATTCATCTTTCAGTTGCTCAAATCCGACTACCTCTACACTCAAGGAGTTGAGCCACGCCACTCTCCTACTAAGGGCATCCGCTGGTTTGTTTTCAACCCTGGCCTTGTGTTTCAAAACAAACGAATATTCCTGAAGAAATGCTACCCACTTGGCATGCCTTGGGTTGAGTTTCTTCTGAGAATGCAAATATCTCAAAGCCTCATGGTCAGAAAACAAAACGAATTCTTGCGGTAGGAGATAATGTCGCCAATGTCTCAGGGATTGCACTACCGCATAAAATTCTTTGTCGTAAGTGGGGGATTTTTGTTTTGCCTCATTGAGTTTCTCACTGAAATAGGCTACTGGGTGTCTTTCTTGACTCAACACTCCACCTATACCGACACCAGACGTATCACACGCTACTTCAAAGACTTTAGAAAAGTCAGGTAGACGCATGATAGGAGCTTCCACCATCTTGCCCTTAATTTCTTTAAAAGCCTTGACTGCGGCTTTAGACCACACGAACTCTCCCTTTTTCATGCACTCGGTAATGGGAGCCATGATCGTGCTAAAACGCCTAACCGATGATAAAAAGTTGCTAGGCTGTGAAAGCTTCGCACCTCATGAATGTTCCTTGGTTCTGGCCACTTAACTATAGCCCTGACTTTTTCAGGGTCTGCGCGCATCCCTTCAGATGACACTATAAATCCTAAGAACACAACTTGGCTAGACATGAATGCACATTTCTTAAGATTAAATTACAACTTTTCCTTCCTAAGGACACTACAGACCTTCTTTAAATGTTCAAGGTGTGATTCCTTAGTGGTACTATAAATAAGAATATCGTCAAAGTACACCACTAGGAATTTTTCCATGAACGGCCTCAAAGCTTGTGTCATCACCCGCATGAAAGTACTAGGTGCGTTAGTCAAGCAGAAGGGCATGACCAACCACTCATACAACCCATCTTTCGTCTTAAACGCCGTCTTCCACTCATCTCCTGGGCGTATACGGATTTGGTGATATCCACTCTTGAGGTCTATCTTAGAGAATATAGTGGACCTGGCCATCATGTCAAGCATATCATCAAGTCTAGGTATAAGGAACCTATACTTGACAGTAATTTTGTTTATGGCACGACTATCCACACACATGCGCCACGTGCCGTCTTTTTTTGGCGTCAACAATGCAGGCACGACACACGGGCTCATACTCTCTCGGATGAAACCCTTTTGCAGAAGCTCATCAACTTGCTTCTTCAACTCTGCATGCTCTGCAGGGTTCATCTTGTAGTGAGGAAGGTTCGGTAGAGTAGACCCTGGGACAAGATCAATGGCATGCTGTATGTCCCTCATAGGTGACAACTCATTCGGTAAGTCTTCAGGAAATACATCACTGTATTCCTTCAGGACCGAGGTCACCTCACGGGGCAACTCTGATGGAACCTCAGGTGTAATCTCTTTAGCCACAAGGGCATACACCATAGAATCCTCCTTAGCCTTTTTTTCAAACTCTCTTGCGCTGATTATATGTAGAGACTTAGGTTTGGATTTCCCCATTTCTTTAGGCTCACTTGCCTTCTCATCCTTCTTCTTCCCTAGTGTATTCTTAGGTGGCATGGGATTAAGTTTGATCTTTCTACCGTTATACATAAAAGTACACGCATTCGAACGGTCAAAGATCGTGACATCATTATCGAATAGCCACGGTCTACCTAGGATAACATGTCCCACATCCATAGGTAAAACATCACACCACAGGGACTCTTTGTATGACCCAAACTCGATGGGGACTGGACATTGCTGGGTGACAGGTAGGGATGTCTTGTCAACCCAAGAAACTTTATACGGGTCTGGATGAGGTGTGGATTTCAGTTTTAAGCGATCTAAGGTGCTAGTGGAAATCACATTCTGACAACTTCCACTGTCCACTATCACCTTACAATTCTTTTCACCACACTTGGCAATAGTGTAGAAGATAGTACTTCGACGCCAGTCAGTACTACTTCTAGACTGAGCTAGCACACACCTGACTACTGCAAGCGTTGCTTCTCCATCCACTTCTTTTTCATCAGTAAGTCCTCCTTCAGGGTGATACTCTTCAACTTCATAATCACCCTGGTCATCTCCACCCTCGTGGGACTCGCCTATAACTAAGGTTCTCCCACGGCTCTTCGTAGGACACTGATTAGACATGTGGCCAAGATTGCCACACTCATAGCACCTCACTTGGCTCATGTTAGTAGGACCGGCATCAAGAACCCCTTTGCCCTTGTCCTCCCTAGGCCTAGGCGGAATGATCGCCTGTGCCCTAGGTTGACTACCAATATTAGGTCTAGTTCCCTGGGAACTAGATCTAGCACTGGAGTCTCGGGACTCAAAACGACGAACGACAGGAGCCTTCAAATATCGCTCTAACTCCTGCACGACTTGATATACTTCGTCTAAGTCCGTTAAGGGCCGAGTCATAAGTTCGCGCTGAAGATCCGCACGAAGGCCCGTCTTGAAACGTGAGAGCGTTACTAGAGAGTCTTCTCGGATATCACATCGCATCACATATTCTTCAAATTTAGCGATGTAGTCAGCGGCAGACATTGACCCTTGGCGTGGTCAAGGAGCTTTTGACGATATGAGAGAGAAAGATACTTCTCCTTCAACTTCTCTTTCATCTCATACCAATGTGTGATAGGGGCTCTACCAACTCTCTCTATCCTACGCTCGGTGTTGGTCCAGAAGAACTTGGCTTGACCCACAAGCTTCATCTTAGCAAACCGCATTTGATGGTTTTCCAACATGCCATACCACTCAAAGTAGTGGTCCATGTCAGCAACCCAGTCAAGGAATGCCTTGGGATCCAAGCGTCCATCAAAACTCAGGGCTTCAACTCTCACACTCTTCATCGCATGCTCATCTGGATCATAGCGGTCTTGATGATCACATGTGGCTCGTGCCTCTCGCATCACACCACGACCGTTACCATGATCTCTATCCTCACTACCACCACGTGTGGCAGCGCGTTCTTCAATGATTCCTCCCACTTGGGAGTGCGCATCATCCCCTACAACGGGGTTTTCCTTTTGGGACGCTTCTAGTTGCTCGACCTTAGTCACGGTAGTGGTAATTTGGTTCTCAAGGCGGGCAAACTCACGCTTTTGACCCGCTTCTAAGGCGGTTATCTTTTGTATCAATTGAGTAAGCTGCTCAGATAACTGCTCGTTATTCATGGTAGGTTGAAGTCCGAAACCTCTACCTCTTCTCGTGGGCATACAATGAAGACTTGAACCAAACTCTATCCAACTAGACTACTAGGTGTTATGACTTTCAAGATGAATGCGATGAATGCAAAACTATTATGAACTGACACAATTAAATTGAAACAGGAAACAACTCAAATCTGGAAATTTTTCAGATTAATAACTTTCTAAAATTGGAAATTTTCTAAAATTGAAAACTTTCTAAATCTGGAACTTTCCTAAATTAAACCTAAAAATCAAAATCCTAATTTGATAACTCGATCTAGACAAAAACCATGCAAGCCTATTCTCTGATACCAAATTTGACGCAGGACAGCCCTAATTATGATGCATGCTCATGAACATAATTAAACAGCGGAAATAAAAAGAATAAATGATCTAAAATTCTAGCAGTAATCATCATAACTGAGAAAATCATAAAGGAAACATGCAATGGAGCGGACCATCATCACAACTATGGAGTATGACATTCAATTATTACTTAGGTTGGATCCGGCGAGGGATGAGACTTCCCGATCTTGTATGGTCACACCCAATCGATCAATGAAGATCACTAGTCCGAAGAACCAAGAAGTTTCTCGGATTAGGGATTTGAGAATTTGGGGGTTTAGGGTTTAGATCGGTTCTCAAGATTTTGATCAAAGAAGGATTAGCCAAAACTGGAAAATAGAAAGAAGAAAATAATTACCTTGAAGAAGTTGGAGGGGCACAAGAAGAAATTAGAAGAGGAAGATCAAGGGAAGAGAAGAAGCACCATTAGAGAGAAGAGAGGAAGGGGGCAACCAAAGGGTTTGCTTTTCATTAATCAATAGTTAAAAAATTCGAGTTTAGGGCTTTAGCCCACTTAAATAAGCAAATAAAGACATAAAATTACTAAAATACCCCTAGAATAAGCAAATAAAGACATAAAATTACTAAAAGACCCCTAACTAAGCAAAAACGCGCAAATAACTTAAGTACGGGAAAGTTCGGGCGCTTGGTCTTCATTCTCCAATCTTCCTTCACATGTGTCTTCCCTGAGTGGGGTCTTCTATATGTCCAATCACTTGTGAAAGGTCTTCAGCTCCTCAATAATCGCCTATCCATAAGGACGACACTTGTGGTTGACACTTTCTTCGTTGGTACACCTTGAATGCGCTTGTGTTCGCATCAACCAGTGTTTAAAGTATCGGTATCGCTACGAGTTTCATTGGCCAGGGATACGGAAACAATATCGATATCGCCGATAATATCGCTGATAACCGGAAATGTGGGGAACATGGGAAAAACGGTGGAATTTTCAGCGAAACTTCAGGAGATGTTAAAATGGACATATTTGCATATTTAGAAATAAAAAAATTGTAAAAAGAATGCATATACAAGTTTCCATATAATGGGGCCTTAAAAGTATGTGCTATTGTAAGAAATCAGTCCAACCATCCCATCCGGCCTATTTAACCATCCAACCCTTCATCGATATTGCAAAATATCAACAAATGATATTTCACCAAGAAATCATCAACAATTGGAAAGGAAACGAAAGATTGTGGTCTCAATATCGCGCATGTTGCAATATTGATAATATCAAGATATTATCAATATTATCAATGGCAAATTGAACACTACATACATCCATGTGCCCATGAAAAAAAAAAAAATTGAAATAAAAATGTACTATTAAAATATCGTCGATACACTTATGATACAAGCAGTACCTAGAATTTTCATTGTCGAAAATATTGGCGATACATCGGCGATATTGATGCATTAGAAATACAAGCGACACCTAGAATTTACATAGTTGAAAATATTGGCAAATACATTAGCGATATTCTTACATTGGCGATGCTTAGCGATACATTGCTATTACCTGGAATTTCTGATCCTACTAGCGTTATCGGTATCGCTGAGCTGGAGATAAAGATAATATCAGAGATAATTCGAACACTGCCCATAACTAAGATTATCCCACTCATGGCTAGGCACCGTGTCCAATTGGTGAAGTGCGATTAATTCGATGAGGCTGAAAGCATGACCAAGTGTCATCTCTGCTGTGGAATTTCCCAAGCAGGGTAAAGGTCTGTCTTGATTAGCTAAAATTGCTATGGCTAAGGGCACACACAACAGCCAAGCATTGCCTAGCTAAGGCCTGTTAGTTCACCTAATGCATTATTTGATTAAAGCCTGTCTATTACAATCAAGTAATGGTCAAATACTGCATATTGTAATGGTATAAGACACCAAAGTAAAAATAAAATAAAAATAAATCATGCCACACATCATGCCACGCATCATGTCATGCATCATGTTGTGCATTATCATCTCATTCATACACAGCACTGGTTATGAAACATTCCATTTTATTCACCCGTTTCAGTAAAAATGCCGTATAACATATGATTTCTTGACAAACGAAATAGATAAGTCCAACATGGGGGAAGATGAGAGCTGACTTGAGACCTATTTGGACATTCTCCACAATACTTGAGTGAGCTGTCCTTTTAGATCAGCCACTTCCGCTTCACAGAACACCAAGGTTTGAGAGTTATCAGCGATGGCTTCTAAACTGGCCTTAGGTTGACCAATTTTAGTGTTTATCTTGGCGACCTTTTATTGTTCTTGAAGGTTGATATCTTGAGTATCTCTCTCCACATTCCGTGCTGAGTTGACCTCGATTGTGGCAACCTTCTCTTCAGCTTTGTTGCTTCTAGCATTTGCTCAAGGTCTTGTACTTTGCGACGGGCTGCAGCATGCAGTTTTGCCTGATCCACGGCATTCCACTTGGAGGGCGATGGTGTACTTGTTGACAGGAAAAGATCCCATGGTGTATGTTGTTTGCTAATGACATAATTTTGATTGACAAGATGAGGGAGGGCATAGACACAACTAGATTTATGGAGGGGTGCTTTAGAATCTAAAGGATTTAAAATTAGTTGGACTAAAACAGAGTATATGGAGTGCAATTTTAGTAACAAAAGGAGTGAAAATGAAGAATTAGTTAAGATTGCTGACGAAGAAGTTTCTCAAAATGACCATTTTTGATACCTTCAGTATATAATCCATGAGTGGAGAGATTGAGAAGGATGTTGCCCATAGATTTCAAGCTAGGAGGAAAAAATAGAGACGTGCCTCTGGAGTTTCACATGATTGTTGTGTACCACTCGAACTAAAAAGGGAATTTTATAGGATGGCTATAAGACCAGCCATGCTTTATGGGACAAAATGTTGGGTTGTTAATAAACAACATGTTCATAGGATGAGTGTAGCTGAAAGGAGGATGCTGGGGTGGATGAGTGTCAAGATGAGGAAGGATAGAATTGGAAATGAATGCATTCGAGGGAACTTAGGAGTAGCACCAATAGGTAATGAAATGAGGGAAAGTAGACTTTAGATGGTTTGGTCATGTGCAACGGAGACGAAGAACCATGCCGGTCAGAAGTGAGTTGGTACAAGATGAAGAGCTCTAAAAGGGCAAGGGTAAGACCCAAAAGGACGTGTATGGAGGTAGTAAGCAAAGACTTAATGACCTATGATCTAACTGAAGGTACCCTTGATAGAGTGGAATGGCGTAATAGGATCTATGTAGCTAGCCCATTTAATTGGGATAAGGCTTAGATGATGATGATGGTTGTTTTGTGTACATTTCCGTTGTCTTCTGCATGGTTTTTGTCATCTTATCTCGGGTTTTACCCTCCATTTGGGGACTAGGAAGTACCGTTTCTCATGTGCATGCAATTCCCAAAACATTAGATGTGACACATAGATTGTTTCTGCAATGGATCTGAACGTAGATCTGGTGTTCAAGATGCCCCAGTGCTAGATCTATTTCATTGATTTGGCACATGGAACGTATCTAACAACAAATCTTACCACAGAACAATTTCACCAGCAAATCTAAAATGTGGATCGACAGATCTAAATGCAGATCTGGAACACCAAAACATATCAGCAGCAAACCGATCTCAATATTATCTCAGAATGCTTTCAACAATAGACCCGAACGCATCTAAGATACAATACGCTTCAGTAGTAGATAAAAAACACATGCTGTCTCTAACAGTAGATACCCATGAAATCTGGAACACGAAACTCTTCCAATGGCAGATCTGAAGTGTAGTACTTCTTTAGCAACAGATTTGCATATACAGTTCTTGAGTGATGTCTCCTATCAACAAATCTGAAAAACAGATCTCCAATCACAGATCTGGAATACAAATGTGTCCAATCAACGGATCTCTACACAAAAAATGTTTCTAGGCACTGACGTGAAGGAAGATGCACAAATTTAGAATTCAAGAGCTGAACGGCTGAGCTCTGAAGGCTGGTTTGGACGCTGGTGAAGATGTAAAGGCTTTGAGTGTGTTTGGTTGAGATTTGTGAGGGTTGGATGGGCTGTATTTTTATGTTGGAAGGTAGACGTAAAAGTTTTCGGGTTACAGTCAAGATTTTGGGCTAGATCTAAAATTTAGAGTAGGGATTAGGGTTTTTATGATCCGAGTCTAATGATCATTCAGTTGATAGCTAGGGTTTCTGAGATTGAAGGGGTTGGCCAGTCTTGGGTTGTGTTGAAAAGGTGGCAGCTAGTGTTTATAATAAAGAAAGAGATTTACACTCCAAAAGAGAGGTTATGGTGTGTTGCTTATAATAAAGAAGCCATAATGTAATCTGAGAGAGTCCAAATTACGCTTGAATACTGTTCTCTAGCAACCCTCAAGTGGGGGAATTTTGACTTTCCTTTTATTTTAAAACATTTAAAAAAGCAACTTCACACTTATTTCACACTTATTTCTCCCACATGTTTGGCCATGTGGGGCTACACATGTCATTATGTAGCTCACACATGTGATCAAGTGTGATACACATTTGTGATTAGAGATCTACTTGCTTCAGTTGGCACCGCAAAATTACGGGAAGTATTAAGTTTCCCTGTAAGACTGGCGCTCACACATCTTTATACATGTGTGCAAGTTGAATCAACCACCGTCTTATGCATTCTGCATTCTTGTCATTTGGTATCTGTTTGGAGGCACCCTCAAAAGGGGCATTTGATGCCCAAATGCCGTTTTGTGTCAGGCTCCTTTTTGTGGTGTGATTCGAGGCACTTTTCACAAACCCTGTTTGGCCCTCCACTCGTCAAAACAGGTGCTAAAAAGCCCACTTGCCTCAGATTAGTTTTCAGAAAATCACCTTGACAAAATTCTGACTTGCCTCAGATTCATTTTTGGAAAATTGACCAACAAAGTTGAAACAGATTTGCTTTTGCAAGAAAACATGTTTTGTGGAAGTTGCCTCCAAATGGACCCTTGAATTGACTGATGCTAGTTTCAAGAACAATTCAATTATGCATGTTGAGGTTTTGTTTACTCTAATCAGATTTTCACTGTTGACTTGATTAGGATCCTACGATTCGGCCACTTGTCGAACTAGACTCCCAAACTTTGCAGAGCATGATGCTTGAAATACCATTATGGGTGAAAAGTCCAGACTTTGATCGAGTATGTCTTTTAGTTTTAGTGCTTCTTTGTCTAGTTCATTTTTATTATGCTTTTCATATGAGAAATTCCATGTTTATATCTGTCTTATACTGTAGTTTCGAATAATCACATCCTTTGTTTTGCTTCTTGAAGATTGATTGGCTAAACAAATTTATTGAAACTATGTGGCCTTATCTGGACAAGGTATGTGGGTTTGGTCCTGTTCTTCCAATTTATTTAACTATGTTCAAATCAGCACTAGCTGTCAACATGGTTTTCATTATGTCTAATGTTTTTCTTATTTAGGCAATCTGCAATACTGCAAAGGAAATTGCCAAGCCAATTATTGCTGAGAATGTTGCTAAGTATAAACTTGAATCAGTTGAATTTGAAGCCCTAACATTGGGAACCCTGCCGCCAACTTTTCAAGGTTTGTTTGTCCTTTTTTTTTTTTTTTTTTTTTTTTTTTTTATAATTTCTTTTTCCCAAGTTTTCTGCTCTCTGTTCTTGGATTTAGAAGTTTATTCCAACACAAGTCGATGCTAGTTTCATAATTGAAATGAAAAAGCTCTAATATCAGGCATCATTGTTAAGCCTCTGACATGTAAGCTATTTTTGAAGGAAATAGCAATTTCCAGGCATTAATACTTATTAACCTTTTCCTACCATTTTATGGGTGATAAAACAAGCAAAGGAGAAGTTTAAGATAGAGTGGGTGTAACTTCTTCTTATGATGATTTTGAAAAGGAATAGTTTTTTTTAATTGATTTCTTCTCTATCTTGATATATGTTGTGGGCCTCTTTGACTCGTTTTACATTATCCCTCTCTAGCTGATGTTTATTTTCTGGCTTTTATTGGTGGACATGCCTCTTCTCCTTAGCAGTGTTCGTAATACCGATACTATCGGCCGATATTATCGGTATCGATGGCGAGCGATACGAAACCCCTAAGAAATACAAAAAATTCGAAGAATTTTGTGTATCGTGCGATATTTTGCAAAATATCGTGAGATATCGTGAAATATCGTGCGATATAGACGGATATTATCACTTCTACCATTTTTATCGGGAATTTTAACGTTTTCTTTGCAATTAAAGGGCCGGGAATGTTGAAAAATCAGGCAAAAAAAAAAAAAACGGGACAACCGTAGAAAATTAAAAAAAAGGAAAAAAAAAAAAAAACTCAAGAGTGTATTTCGGTACCTGTAGAAGTGATTGCCTAATCAGAAGTTGCATTTGGTGGGCCAATCAATCGATGGTGCACCGTTCATAGGTAAGTGCGAAAAAATCTTCCATTACCTTTGATTTCGGAGTGTATTCCAGAGAGAGATTTTCGGGTTTAGGGTTCCGGGCAGGAAGGAATGAAATCCTCTGACCTCTCTGATTTTTAAAAAAAAAGGCTTGAATGCTTTTTATGTTGACAGATTGGTGGTCGGTGCTCTGTGGGCCCCACCATGATGGATGTGTTTCATCCATGCCATCCACCCATTCTTACAGATCATTTTATGGTATCAGCCCAAAAATTAGGTCGATCCAAATCTCAAGTGGACCGCACAGTGTTGATTGAACGCTCACCATTAAAAACTTCTTGGGGCAGCAAAAGTTTTGGTTAAGCTTATATATGTTTTTTCCCTTCATCCAAGTTTGTATGACCTAATCAACAGGTTAGATATCAAATCATCATTACGGTGGGCCCTAGAAGTTTTTAATGGTGGACATTCAATCAATGTTGTTTTCCCATGGTGTGGTCCACCTAAGATTTATATCTACCTAATTTTTGGGATCAAACACTAAAATTATCTTTTAAAATGGATGGACAGCATGGATAAAGCACATACATCCAGTGTTTTAAATAGCGGTAGCGTGTTGCGTAGCGTTCAACCCTCCGTAGCGTGTAGCGAAATAGCGTAGCGTGTAGCGTAAGCTACACAATATACGCTACACAATACTCCTATTATATATATATATATATATATATATATATATATATATATATATATATATATATATATATATATATATATATATTAAATAGTAAGAAAAAAACAAAATATTTTGGCATTTTGAGTTAGCAATTACAGTCGATAATTTAATTGGTAAATTTTAAGTTA
Organism: Magnolia officinalis; assembly: GCA_021015155.1. Taxonomy (NCBI): domain Eukaryota; kingdom Viridiplantae; phylum Streptophyta; class Magnoliopsida; order Magnoliales; family Magnoliaceae; genus Magnolia; species Magnolia officinalis. The sequence continues at coordinate 71,512,873 of JAJHSJ010000004.1, read as the reverse complement.
ATACATGTCTTGTGTACAATTTTTTAAGGGCCTGAATTAGGTAAGACTCAGATTGTGAAGTGTAGCACACGAGTGTTAAAGTTTTTTGGACCCCACTCGTGATGAATGTGTTATATCCATACCATCCATCCATTTTGCCAAATAATTTTAGGGCATGAGCCTAAAAATGAGGCAGATCCAAAGCTCAGGTGGACCGCACCATAAGAAACAATAATAATCAAACGATTATCATTAAAAATTTATCGGGGCTACAAAAGTTTTAGATCAAGCTGACATGTGTGTTTTCCCTTCATCCACGTTAGTGTGACCCTATTAGCAGGTTAGATGGAAAATAAACATTACAATGGACCCTAAGAAATTTTTAATCGTGAGCATTTTATAACCACTGTTTCCTATGCTGTGGTCCACCTGAGATTTGGATCTTACTAATTTTTTGAATCATAATCTAAAATGATGTGGCAAAATGGATGGACGGCATGGATAAAATACATACAGCATAGTGGGGCCCATGTGGCACGTGTACATTTTATTAAATTGTGCAACGTGCTGCGTAACGCGGGTACCAGTCCATTCATTTAATGCAAGCAAGTCCTGTGGGTCCGATCATGAGGTATGTGTTATATCTAAACCGTCCATTCATTTGAAGAGCTCGTCTTAAGGCTTGACACGAAAAATAATACAGATCTAATTATCAGGTGGACCACACTGCAAAAAGCAGTGGGGGATTGAACGTCTACCATTGAAACCCTTTTTGGGAGCACAAAACTTTTGGATCAATATGAAATTTGTTTTTCCTCTTCATTCAGGTCTTTTAGACCTTTTGAACAGATTGGATGAAAAATAAACGTTATGGTGGGCCTACGAATTTTTTCACGGTAAAAAATCATCATCTCGCTGCTATTTTTGGTGTGGTCCAGACGATCTTTGGATACGATTCATTTTTTGGCTAATGCTCTAAAATGATATTTAAAAATAGATGAATGGTGTAGATATAATAAATACATAGCTGTGGGGCCCATGTAACTTGATCTGCTTTGAACCGTTCGTACAACTCGGAGCTCGAGGAGTGTCAGCGCTCGTCTTAGCTTGACACGTACCTCCAGCAGCAGTCAAACCGCGTCCGATAAAAAAAAAAAAAAACGGGAGAGGGAAACCGAAAAGAAAAGGAGGGAAAGAAGAGGGAGGGAGAGAGAGCGAGAGAGAGAGAGAGAGAGAGAGAGAGAGAGAGAGAGAGGAGGCCGGGGCCGCAACCAGAGAGAGGAGGAGGAGGCCCGGGCCGCAGCCGCAGCCGCAGCCGCAGCAGGGCGAGAAGAAGAAGAAGAAGAAGAAGAAGAACGCCGCAGTAGGGCGAGAAGAAGAAGAAGAAGAAGAAGAAGAAGAAGAAGAAGAAGAAAAGAAAAAAATAAAATAAAAAGGTATGTTTTTTTTTTTTTTTTTTCATTTTTTACGCTATTTTAAGCGCTACGTAGCGTTTTTTATACGCTACGCTACGTAGCGTACGCTACACGCTACGCTACCGCGCTATTTAATACACTGCATACATCATGTTGGGGTCCACATAGCACCAAGCACTAGCCACCTAGTTGGTGGCAGCGTAACTAGCCAAACCGCGTCCCCTTTTTTCCTTTTTATAGACGCGGATTAGCTACGGTAGGTTTGAGTAGCGGGACTAGCTACTGAAGTGACGCACCAATTTATGTGGGCCCCACCATGATTTATGTGTTGTATCCACACCGTCCATACATTTAGAGAGATCATTTTAAGGTATGATACAGAGAACGATTCAGATACAAAGCTCCAGTGGACCTCACCACAGAAAACAATGGGGAGAGTGACGCCCACCATTAAAGACTTCTAAGGGCTACAAAAGTTTTCGATCAATATTTGTTTTTTCCCTTAGTTCATGCTTGTGTTAACTTATGAAAAGGTTGGATCTCAAATAAACATCATGGTGGACCTTAGGAAGGTTTCAATGATGGGCGTCACTCTCACTACTGTTTTCTATGGTGGGGTCCACTATTGCTCTGAATCTGCCTCATTCTTTTTCTCATACCCTAAAATGATCTCTCCAAATGGATGGACGGTGCGGATACAACACATACATCATGGTGGGGCCCACAGAACTTGGCTACGTCACTTTAGTAGAGAGTCTGACCACTCAACTGATCAATAGCTAATCCATTTCCTTTATATGGCGCAAGCAGAATGACAGCCGAAGATGGACGGTTTTGTCGGGGGCTTTGTAGGGCCACCATGACGTGTGTTTTATCCACGCCGTCTATCCATTTTGATAGTTTTTTTTTTTATGGCATGAGCCCAAAAAGGAGTCAGATCTGAGGCTTAAGTGGACCACACCACGGGAAGCCATGATGACAATGATGCCCACCGTTGAAACTTTCCTAGAGCCCACCGTGATGTTTATTTTCCATCCAATATGTTCACAAGGTCTGACAGACCTAGATGAAGAGAAACCATAAATATAACCTTGATCCAAAAATTATGTGGCCCCCAAAACATTTTCAACTGCAACCATTCAATCCTCACTTCTTCCTATGGTGTGGTCCACTTGAGCCTTAGGTCTCTCTACTTTCTTACCTCATGCTCTAAAATTATCTGTTAAAATGAATGGACGGCGTGGATAAAACACATACATCACAGTGGGCCCCATAAACTCCTGACAGACCGTCCGTCTCTACTAGCTATGTATTCACGCTCTAGAACCCTAGATGTGAGGAAGCAGATTGCATATTTGTCTTTGGATTTTGGGAAAGCTGCATATGTGGTCCACATGAGATTTCAATCTGCCTCATATTTTGGATTATGGTCTAAAACTATTTGAAAAAATAGATGGACAAAGTGGATAAAATGCATATATTATGGTGGGGCCGTCAGATTTGGATCCAGTATCTACTGCCAATCCATATCCCGCCAGGACCTAGTTAGAGATTGATTGTCCTATGGGGTTCATGGTGGGGCCCACATTGATGTTTATTAAAAATCCACTTTGTTCATCCATTTTTCCATAGCATATTAGGGCATGAGACCAAAAATCAGGTAAATCCTAAGATCAAGTGAGCCGCACAACATGAAACATTGATGATTAAACGTCCATCATGCCCCAAAAATCAGTCGGTCATATCATTGATGGGTATGTTTACAATTTTTACTTACAAAAAAAAAAAAACTTTTGAATGAATTAATTGTCTTCATACATGTTTTAATATATTTATTAATGTTACATATTCAATATGAATATAATTGCATTAGTTCAGTTAGCCAGCGCATAACTTAGGATCTTTTACAAAGGAAATCTATTATGTGCAATTCTTTTTTGAGATTTTATAATTTAAAAGTGTGTATTAAGATCTTTTTTAATAATCCCTGAAGTTTCATTAAAAAATTCAACAATTTTTCCAATGTTTCCCATGTTTCCCAAAAAAGTGCGATAAATTACGTGATACAAACGATATATCCCGTGCGATAACCGATACGTATCTGTATCCCAAGGGTGCAATACATGGTGCGATACCGAGAGTTTTTCAATACATGTTTCATGATAGTTAATACTAATCTTCATTTTGTAGTTGCTGTTGTGCAGTTTATTTTAGATTTCTTTCTGGTGATTACTGCATACACAATTTAGTTTCATTTGCTTGACAAAATCCTAGTTTCTATGTTTTAAATGTTCAACCTTGATTGCTTGTGTGGTGTCTGTTTCTCTTTTCTTTATTGCTTTGGTTTTTCACATGTTCAGTGAGACTATGCACACTCATCTATTTGATTTAATTCTGTCCAGGGATGAAAGTTTACACCACCGATGAGAAAGAGCTAATCATGGAGCCATCTTTAAAATGGGCTGCAAATCCAAATGTCATTGTTGCAGTTAAAGCATTTGGACTGAAAGCAACTGTTCAGGTTATTGATGTATTTGATGTCTCATGAAGATCAATTCGATATTTAATCTTTATCATAGCAGATGTTTGGAATTCCTTGATACTAATTGTAATGGCCTAAACTTGCCAACTTGAAGGTGTAGCTGTAGCTGTACATTCTCTTTTGAAGAAGAATATTGCTATGCATTATTATTAGCATTTTAATTACTTGTTGCTAGTAAATTTCAGGTTATTGATTTGCAAGTCTTTGCTGTTCCACGTATTACCCTGAAACCATTGGTCCCAAGCTTTCCTTGCTTTGCAAAAATACTGGTGTCTCTTATGGATAAGGTGTGTGAAAATTGGTAAATCAATTTGATGCTTTTGATATTTAATGTTTAATTCTTGCTGGACTTTTTTATTTTTATTTTTAATTTAGCTTTTCCTTTTGATTTGTTGCCTTTGTTGACAGCCACATGTTGATTTTGGACTGAAACTTCTGGGGGCAGATGTTATGGCAATTCCGGGTCTGTACAGCTTTGTTCAGGCATGTTCCTTTCTATTGTTATGTGTCATGGTATTTCTGTACTGTAATTGCTGGCCTTACAATTCTCTTGCTTCATAGCTACTGATTGTGTATGGAATTTGTTATATGCAATCTTAATCAAATTGTCTAAATTAGATGTTATTGCTTATACCACTTCAAAATGCTGTTGATTCAGATTTATTTTTCTTAGAGCAAGTTTGGTTCCTTTGCTGTTTATTTACCTCTTTAAGACAGTTTGGATGTCCAATTGATAGATTTTGAGAACTAGCAAACAAATAAGGATTTCAAAAGTTCAGTTAGTCCCACTTTTATTTAGAGTAGAATGTAGCTCTCAGACTATCTAGGACATGAGGTGAGGCTAACAATGTTAATTTGTACTGGTTGATGCATCGAATAATCAAAAGATGTTCTGTTTATACACCATATTTGGATTTTGGCAATTGTATAAAATAGAACGTATTCTGTTGCAATGAAAAATACAGTGAGAGGAGAAGCAGGAAAATATTAGACATCAATAAAGAAAAATAGAAAGAAAGTGGGAAGAAAAATTTTATTAGATACTAGGGAAATCCCCTAGTATACAACATTCCATTAGTTGTATGGGATTCACCTACCTCCCATTACCTTAGTAACTTCAAAGGAGCACTGATGCAGGACATGAAATTCAAGTATGATGTGCAAGATGTTCAGGCTTTAGAACACACTAGTTTAGAAACAATTACACAATTCCACATCCCATACAAAAAGTTCAAAGACTCAATCAAGGGAAATTTTATGCGGATTCAGGCCTACACATGCTAGGGCCGGATCAATCAAAATTATAGACCAAACAAGAATCAAAGGAGGGTAAATTCATCCACACATGCATAGAAATAATACCTTCGATCCAAGGGATTCAGAAATTTCAATTCGGGGAACCCTAAGGTTGAAGAAAATGTATAAAATTGGAGATTTGAGTAATTTAGGATTAGGTTTAGGGATTTTGGGTGAAAGAGGAGTAAAAGAGAGGAGAGAGACAAACCAAAGAAGTACCGCACATGTGGACAACAGTAATAGCCCAGACGCACGTGCTTGTGATCCCGGTCGCATGTGTGTGGGGCCCACTATTTAGAAAAAGGCCACCTTGGCCCCTGGTCGGCCAGGGATGGACTCCAAAAAGCTCAAATCTCAGCTCGATCCGATGCACGGTTTGTGCGTGGTACTTCGCCGAAGTTTCAGCCCTCCTGCAGGTCCAGATTTTGGAAATCTGCTGTAGATGGAGAAACACCTGCAAATATTGATGGATTTGCAGATTGAATGCTTGTAGGAGAAGAAAAATATGGATGGAAGGTGGTGGCGAATCGGGATAGGTGTGGCTTCGCACCACGGTAGTCAGTCATTCGAGGAAGGGAGGGTTTCGCACCCAATTGAATCTCCACAACTCAGAAATTTAGAGCAGCAAAAAAATGCAGCAATTTAGAAAAACACAACAATTTTATTAATCTTCATTCAATGAAAAAGACTACAAGGGGTGCCTATTTGTAATAAAACCCTATACCCCAAAACTCGTTCCATGTTCGCAACCTATTACTTGGTGACGAAGTAATAAAAAATAACTACTAATCAAAGCAATCTAAACCATCCATGATTTCCTAATAACAATAATCAGCAAAACCCAATGTACTAGATTAATTAGAATAGTGGGCCACGATCATGAGAACCCATGGTGGGATTCACATGACTATCGGGTCCACAAAAACGAACCAAAATGCAGCCCTCTAACTAGGAGGCCCTCACTGGATGTCGTCATCGATCCAGATCGATGGTGGGGCCCTCCTTGCATACGTGCATTAGGGGGGGGGGGGGGGGGGGGGGGGGGGGGGAGGGGGGGGACAACTCCTAGACTGCTCCGAGATGCAAGGATCAAGTCTCTGAAGCTCCTCAGCGAGCCACGTACTGTCTGAAGCTGGGCGTGACATCCACTTAATCAAGAACTTCTGAAACCCGCTGTCCGATGTGGATATTATTTGATGGTCCAGAATATCCTCTATCTCCTCTCTGGGTGTGGGAATGGTAGGTATGAGATGTAGAGGCTGCGAAGATGAGTCGGGAGGGGGCCATGGATTAAGGGAAAGGTTTGGGGAATCAGGATGGTTAGGTGACAGGTTGGACGATGTATCAATGGTCCCCTGAAATGCAACTAGATCCTTCACATTGAATGTGGAACTAATTCTCATGGAAGGTGGAAGATCTACCACATATGCATTGAGACTATTTCGTTTTATAATTTTGAATGGTCCAGCGCTACACCCGTGTAATTTACGAATGACTCCCTGAGGGTACCGCTCTGGCTTGATGCGGACCATCACAGTCCCTTATATTGAATTCCTTGAAACGTTTATGTTGGTCTGCAGAAAACGTGTAATGTTCATTACTAGTCATGATCTTCTGCCTGATTTCTTGATGCCATGAATGAATGTGATGTGCAAAAGACTCTATAGACTCTGACGGCCTATGAGACAGTGACATAGGGACAAGATCAATAGGTTTCCTAGGTTTATAATCAGTAACGACTTCAAAAGGACTTAGACCTGTGGGCCTATCAACAGAACTATTAAACGCAAACTCGACTATAGGTAGTACGATGTCCCACGTCCTGGTGTGCTGTATATCCTTCATAGGAGGAAACTCATCTGGTAGATCATCAGGAAAGATATTACGAAACTCATCCACTACCGGAATGGCCTCAGTGGGTAACTCTACATTAGCCTCTGGTGCACTCTCTCTAGCCACAAGGCTGTACATGTTGTACCACTCAAAAAGGTGGTCCATGTCTGCTAACCAATCTTGAAAAACTTTAGGGTCCTAGTGGTCATCAAACGTGGGGGCATCTACTCTAACTCCTTTGAGAAGTTGCGCATCGGGGTCATAGTGGTCTTGATGTCCCTCACGGGGTGGGTGCACGGGTGCGCTCCCATAACTGATTCTCTGGCTACCTCCATTCTTTGGTCCATCCTCCTGACCACCTGCGTGAGATTGGGCATCTTCCCCAATGGTGGGGTTTGCCTTAGCGGAGGTCTCTAGTTGGGTAATGCGCACGTCAAGCTGTTCAAAGCGTTGGTCCATACGTTGTTCCAAGCGCCTACCCAAAGACTCAAACTGCAGGGTCAGCTTGTTCATTGACTCTTGCAATTGCTCCATGTTTAGTGTAGGGTGCAAGCCAAAACCACAACCCCTACGTGTGGGTATACAACTACTAACTCAATCTAAGGACCTACTACGACTATATGCGCCTAGATAGGACTAAATGCTCCTATACTATATGGATAAACGACACAATACTACTCAATTTTCAGCAACCTATTTGCCCAAAAAAATCTGTCAACAGAAAATCCAGCAAAGAGATGCGGATTTTCTGATAGCAGAAAATTTAGCAGCTTATATCAGAAATTATGGACCTCTAAACAACTCTATCTGATGATACTTGATGCATAATGGACACAAATAAACTAAACCCTAAACATGCAATGCATTCCCCTATGGAAAAACTTGGCTCTGATACCAAATTTGATGTAGGACATGAAATTCAAGTATGATGTGCAAGATGTTCAGGCTTTAGAACACACTAGTTTAGAAACAATTACACAAAATTCCACATCCCACACAAAAAGTTCAAACACTCAATCAAGGGGAATCTTATGCGGATCCAAGCCTACACATGCTAGGGTCTGATCAATCAAAATTATAGACCAAACAAGAATCAAAGGAGGGTAAATTCATCCACACATGCACAGAAATAATTCCTTCGATCCAAGGGATTCAGAAATTTCAATTCGGGGAACCCTAAGGTTGAAGAATGGCATAAAATTGGAGATTTGAGTAACTTAGGGTTAGGTTTAGGGATTTTGGGTGAAAGAGGAGTGAAAGAGAGGAGAGAGATGAACCAGAGAAGTACCGCACGTGTGGACAACAGCAATGACCCAGACGCATGTGCGTGTGATCCCAGCCGTACGTGTGTGGGGCCCACTATTCAGAAAAAGGCCACCTTGGCCCTAATCGGCCAGGGATGGACTCTAAAACCCCCAAATCTTAGCTCAATCCGATGCACAAATTGTGTGTGGTACTCCGCCGAAGTTTCGGCCCTCCTGCATGCCCAGATTCTGGAAATTTGTTGTAGATGGAGAAACGCCTGCAAATATTGATGGATTTGCAGATGAAATGCTTGTAGGAGGAGAAATATGGATGGAAGAAGGTGGGGGCGAATCGAGATAGGTGTGGCTTCGCACTACGGTAGTCAGCCCTTCGAGGAAGGGAGGGTTTCTCACCCAATTGAATCTCCACAACTCAGAAATTTAGAGGAGTAGAAAAACGCAACAATTTTATTAATCTTCATTCAATAAAAAAGACTACAAGGGGTGCCTATTTATATAAAACCCTATACCCCAAAACTCGTTCCATGTTCGCAACCTATTACTTGGTGACGAAGTAATAAAAAATAATTACTAATCAAAGCAATCTAAACTGTCCATGACATTCCTAATAACAATAATTAGCAAAACCCAAAGTACTAGATTAATTAGAATAGTGGGCCACGATCATGAGAACCCATGGTAGGATTCACATGACTATTGGGTCCACTCCAACGAACAAAAATGCAGCCCTCTAACTAGGAGGCCCTCACTGGATGTTGTCATCGATCCAGATCGATGGTGGGGCCCTCCTTGCGTACGTGGCGTGCATGTGTGCGAGATGTCCCCATCAAGCACTACATGTAAGGTGTTTGATCTTGGAGTTAAAGCCTCGGCAAAGCATTTGCATCATGATCGGGGGAGCAAAAGGGGAGCTGATTGAAGCATGGGTGAGCATCAATCAAGCAACCGTAGACAATGCATCAACGGGGCTCAATTTGACAAATTAGTGTCATTGAGTGAGTCCATGCACACTTATTCCTTGTGTAGGATTGAGTGTAAGAGTTTGATTGCCAAACTCGATTAAGTTCTTGTGTAGGACCTAAATCAAAGTCCTTATGTAGGCCACCGGACATGGATGTGTACGTGTTAATCCTCGAGGAAGCCTCCGGTGGGAGTAAACATAAGTCCTTGGATTAGGACTGAAGTTCGTGGTGAGCCTATAGAAAACTACGCAAGTCTCTAAGGGAGTCGATCCTTATGTAGGATTGTAAAGGTTAGAAGTGAACCTGATTTAAAACCTCCGATAGTGAAATACAGTACACTCATGGATTGAGTGTGTCCACCGGGAGTGGAGTAGGGAAATCAAACCACTATACATGCTTGTATTTGGGATTGTCTTTGAGCACTTGTTTAATTATGCTTATGTGATTGTTTAGATGAATTATCTGTATGCATTATTAGATGAATGATAGGTGTTGATAGTGAGCACATTGCACACGCACATGTACACTATCTTATGCACACTAGTTGTTTCATAGGAATATGATTTGTAGTCTATGTGATCGGACCCACTAATGGCTTGGAAGCCTTAGTGTTAAATTACTTAGCTTTAATTGGAAATTAGTTTAAGTAGGCAATTGAATTTAATTTGCATAAATTTTATTTGGTACTAATCATCCCCTCCCCCTTCTCTTGGACATAGCCCTAATTTCATAGCTTTTATATGCTTCCGCACGTATAGTCATGGCATCGTATTACATGAAATTTGAATTGGTATCAGAGCGGGCTCCTCTTGAAAGGCTTAATCGTCTGGAGTGAGATTCGAAGGAGCCTCGAAATGATGTTTTCCTATAAGGGGAAAGCGAAGGTTACCAAATAACATTAACTTATTTATAAATCTAGAATGGGCTTTTGGGGACAATAGAGGATTTGATCTTGGTAGTCATATCTTTGCTTATACCCATTCGGTAATCCAAAAAGAACTGTCTACTTTTGGAAGTAGACAAAAAACTTCTCGTGTGCCATGCTTGTGGAGATGTTGGGCACCTTAAATTTGAATACGTTATTTTAAAAAGGGCCCAGTCCACCTCAATCTCAAAGCATAGTAGTACATTTTTTATGATTGAGAAATTGGCACACCAATGGAGAAGCATCCCTAAAGGATTGTCGGAAAAGAGAGAGTTTCCAACCCTTCCTAAAAAGACCGATCGAATGAAGGTGTTGCTCTAACTCTAATTGCTCAGCTTAATGAAAAGGCCAAGTCAATGCTAATCAAGGGCAATGATAATCAGGGTAGGACTAACATATATATATCACCTACCGAATATAGATCTCCAATTAAGAAGTCATCTAAGGGAGAAAAAACTAGGAAAATCATTCCCCCTCCTGAACATATTTCGGGTCCTAGGAAATTCACACTCATGTGGGTTGTGAAGAGTGATAGGTGAGCTTAGAAGGTCTATGAGAGCCTAATTGTTAAATCAGATGATTAGGCCTCATATGTGAGCGTATAGATAAAACTGAGGATTTCAACCTCATTTATGAGCTTCTAGTTAAATTTGAGGATTTCTACCTCATGGTGAGCATGTAGGAAAATCTGACGATTCTAGCCTTATCTCGCTTAATAGTTAAACTCAAGTAGCCTCTTTTTTTTTTTGATAGTTTAAGCTTTTAAATTTAATGGATTTTGATATCATATGTTTTTTAGCTTAAACTATCGTTGGGTATTCCTAATTTGTTTGGTATATCTTTTGAATGACCATAATAAGCATGCTCTATGTTTTAATGTTTATATGCACCCTTCGTTTCCCTGTTAGTATCTGTCTTATAATTGGTAAATCTATGATTTATAGAGTTGTTTTTTATCATGTTTTTATTAGTATATCTATGGAACTAACTTTTGTCAAATACTGCAAAGAGGAGGAGAAAGATCAAGTCCCACCAAAACAATAAATTTTGTTTTACAGGATTTGTTTATTCTATGCAAAGATTGATGAAGATAGGGGGAGCAATTATGGGGGAGCATTGCTAATGTTACATGTCTCGTGTTCTGTATTAAATTTGTAAATCTTTGTAATCTTGGATTTAATATCTTGTATTGTTTTTGTATGTCATTGGTGTGGACCATGACATTGTCTAGGTTAGATTTTTGTCATGTAATTGACAAAGGGGGGAGATTGTTAGTGCACTGATTTGTGCACCTTATTTGTCAGTTACGTGAGTCTGTGTGTCATGTAGTTGGTTGAGCTATTGGAAGCTGAAGACCAAAGACACAAGTAGACATGAGCATTAAGGAGCAAAGAACAAGTATTCGAGGTGCCTTGGTGACCCCAACCTTGATCCCAAGTAACTCTTGAACCTCTAGATCATCCCAACCTTAATAGGTATGCCTTGTTAATCATCCCTTTAACTTTAGGAGCCTAATTGGAACATGGCTAGGAGTGGTGCAAAGCTGCTGTGAAATCGTATGCTCAAAACAACTGTTTTTTAGTGGTCTTGATCCCATCGACAGACTATAGATATAACTCGATCCAATTGAAAGTCCACTTAACATGATCAAATAATGAGTTCAACAACCAACAAAGATATATTTGGAATTTCTTGATGGGATCGACAGAGGGTTCGATCCCATCGAAGGCCATTTCAATCATATCGACAGAACCGTTAACTAACCATTGCAAATCAGTTTCTTATAATAAGGCATTTGGTTCTTGGGTATTTTAATGGGTTTTGGTGCAATAGAAGCCTAGGTGATTACATGTTCATATCCCTCATTCTAAGCTTCTAAACCAATGAGTTCTAATTCATCTTCTTTGAGATTAACACTTGAATGAGGATTCCAACTTCCACCTTAAAGATGAGCTTGAACTCCATCATTTTTTTAGAGTTTTAGACCCAATCATATTGGTATACCCTTTGTCTATAAGGAAATCCCCTAGGATTACAACATTCCATTAGTTGTACGAGATTCACCTACCTCCCATCACCTTGATTATTTTAAAGGAGCACTACATGCAAGGTATTTGATCTTGGAGTTGTAGCCTTGACAAAGCATCGTCATCATGATCGGGGGAGCTGCTTGAAGCACGGGAGAGCATCGATCAAAGCAACCCAAGACGGCGCATCAACAGGGCTCAATTCGACAAGTTAGTGTCATTGAGTGAGTCCATTCACACTCCTTGTGTAGGATTGAGTGTAAGAGTTTGATTGCCAAACTTGATTAGGTTCTTGTCATCATTGTCAAATGCGATCGCATATGCGCATATTGTGGATCGAATCGCATATGCCATGATGGCATATGCGATCCTGGTAAGTACGCCATGTCATACTTTTATATGCCATGTCATACTTTTATATGCAACCCAAGACAACGCATCAACTGTTTTATATGCAACCCAAGACGGCGCATCAACTATCATACTTTTATATGCCATGTCATACTTTCATATGCGATCGCATACTACATATGTGATAGCATATTTCCCAATAGCCATAGTGGAAGCAATTTTTTAATTTTTTTTAATTTTTTTTTTCAATTTGGAGAACTTTTACCTATAAATAGGCACTCATATCTTATATAATATAAATAATTAAATATATAACTTAATGAAACACTCAAACTATAATAAAATAAGTAAAATAAACCAATCTAATCATGTGTTCTAATTAGACAAGTTTACCTATTTTTTAAGAATTTTTAATATTTTATTATTTAAAATATATATATATATATATATATATATATATATATATATGCTATGGCATATGAGATTGTGCGATCGCATATGTGAACAATATATGCTAATCGCATGCAATCACATATGCAATTTGACAACATTGGTTCTTGTGTAGGACCTAAATCAAAGTCTTTGTGTAGGCCACTAGACACGGGTGTGTACTTGTTAGTCTTTGAGGGAGCCTCCGGTGGGAGTAAACGTAGGTCCTTGGATTAGGACTGAGGTTCGTGGCGACCCTATAGAAAACCACACAAGTCTCCGAGGGAGCCGGCCCTTGTTTAAGATTGTAAAGGTTAGAGGTGAACCTGATTTACAACATTCGATAGTGAAATGCGGTACACTCATGGGTTGAGTGTGTCTGCCGGGAGTGGAGTAGGGAAACTGAACCACTATACATGGCTGTGTTTGGGATTGTCTTTGAGCACTTGTTTAATTATGCTTATGTGATTGTTTAGATGAATTATATGTATGCATTATTAGAAGAATGATAGGTGTTGATAGTTAGCACATCACACACACATGTACATTTTCTTATATAGACTAGCTGCTTCATAGGAATATGATTTATAGTCTATCTGATTGAACCCACTAATGTCTTGGAAGCCTTAGTGTTAAATTGCTTTATTGAACTTTAATTGGAAATTAGTTTAAGTAGGCAATTGGATTTAATTGGCATAAATTTTATTTGGTCCTAATCACCCCCCCTCCCTTTAGGACATAGCCTTCATTCCTTAGCTCCGCCAAGCTTATGCGCATAGCCGTGGTATCCTACACCACGAGCCAATGGCCCATGTATTTGATCGTTGTTTTGCGGACACTTGTTTTTTGAAATAAGACCATTGAATGTTTTTCATTCTTCACTATCCAATAAATATCCTTCAATCTAATAGTCCGATGATGAAATAAGCATATTTTTTTGCCAATAACATTAGTGGGATGAATGCCAATAGATTATAGAAATTCGAGGTCGATTTGTTGCATCAAATGGTCCCCCAAATATTGGAAATAAACTAGAGAAGTTTTGTAGCCAATTCAAACCTGTTAGGTTCATAAAATCAACAAACATGTTGAGGCAGAATTCTTACTAAAGAGTGGATTGTTACGCTGCCATAAACATGTACAAAACTAGAAAAGAATACATATTTCCAATCCTCTTATTAAATGGGATTGTAACGCCCTGAAAATTGGGGGTCGAGCAGGAACTCAACTCTCGAGTTCCAACGCATCACTTATGCAACATAGATAATGATGATTAAATGTTGTCCGTTCTTAGTGCATTAAACATGAATAGGATTAAGCTAAATCAACATATCATACTCCAGAGACGATTAGATTACGCAAGCGGAAGACTGTGATAGATATATAAAATACTTAAGTTGTTGTAAGTCTCCAGATTGTGAACATGATACCAGGTTAAATAATTACATGTATTGTTCCAAGATATACGAAATAACAAGTGTAATGTCATCTATCCATATCCCTGTAGCCCCGATACGCAACTCCAGGTCTACATAGACCCGCCAGAGAGTTGCATGTAGGAGAACTCCTCCTCGTCATCATAAAAGACAGGCTCTATCTCGTAAGCCTCGTTATTACCTGAAACTACAACAGAGTCTGGTTGGTGTTTTAAAACACCGTCCCAGAGTGGGAGTGAGTGATCAACTCAGTGGAGCTATAAGGCAAAGGTTAACATGTTATCAATTCAGTCAAGCAGTAATGATAAAACAATACAACAAGCATTCCTAGGTACTCTGGTTAATGCAAGGATGATATGAGTTAATGATGCATGCCCTCGCCTACACTCCCTCTGCGACATCATCTCACGATCGCGACATGCACCCCTTCCTCTGTGCTCAACTCCAACGCCAAAGGCACATGCAAATGCGGTGCATGTGCGTGATTAGCCAAGTTATTAATTAGATTCATTCATACAGCAGGTTTGGGAAGCTAAGGTATCTCCTTTTATATCATTGACCCAAACATTGATCTATCTAGGGTCGTCAATCCTAGTTAATCACATACGATAGGCAAGTTCGTTAGTTTACACCATAGGTTGCTATGGGAGGCTCATCACCTCAGCGTAGGCTTAATTCATACTCGAGGTTACCCTACCAATGCCCTACCAACTGACAGTCTATTTTCGAAGGCTCGTCACCAACCCGACTAGGGACCACAACCAAGCTGCGCCGGGGTAGGCCTATTTTGTACTCGAGGTCACAACACTAACGCCCTACCAACTGACAGTCTATTTTCGAAGGCTCGTCACCAACCCGACTGAGGACCACAGCCAGGCTGCGCCAGTGTAGACCGACAGCTTGAATACAGTGTCCCATACCACCATATTTGGCTCACGAGTTTGGGTTGCTCACTGGTCACTACAGGGAGGCTCGTCGCCCAAGCATAGGCCGACAACTCGACCACGGTGTCCCATACCACCATGTCCGGCTCACGAGTCTTAGCGGATCATGGTATCATGGTTGAAACGGGCTTTACATTGGTAAGTGGTACCTTAGATTCAAGCAGTAGCATCCATACATGGTAAACACACAATAGGCCAATCGGTTTATTAGACAACTTCGACTGGTACAAGCGTACGCTGAATTAATCGACATGGTACCACTGTCGACGATCATTGTACAACTCAGATTCACCGAATGCATCAAATGTGGCGAGACTAATTCGGCCCCCAAACAGGAATTGTTACCGATTGCCTGGACTACATAGCAGTCTCAATCATACTCAAATGCAGCATGTGGAAATATATGATAATCATATAGGCATTTAACAAACAATCCAAGTACAACACTCATTTGAGCATTTTATCAACATATTGAACATGCTACCAAACGTTTCAATTCATCCATAAATTACATAGTTGAAATTAAAATTATATGAAGGAAATTATATATATAGATAAGGTAATTGAGAATTCTATCTCAACACCCTTATTAAATACAATTCATCAAACAATATCTCCTTCAGTCACTTTGTCAAACACATAGAACATGTTATTATACATAAATCACGTAGTTGAAATTAAGACTACATGAAAGAAATTATATATCTAGATAAGGTAGTTGAGTACCTCAACGCCCTTAATAAATACAATTCATCGGACAATTTCTCATTCAGACATTTTATCAAACACTTAGACTACACACTACTACATATATGAACTAAATTAGTTATAACATATATTATAACAAATCCTTTCACAAAGGAGTTGTCATACATACAACAATCATGTATTCTAGGTTAATAGTCATGGCAAGTACAAATCATGATTTCATATTCATTCGAACATTTCAACAAACACATGGAATGCATCATATATACACATAGTTCACACACATGTATAAATTATCGAATACATTGTAACTAAGATCATATGGCAGCAATCAAGTCAGACATAAATCTTTAGCTGATATTGAAAGCCTTGAAAACCATAACCTAAGTGTTTATAGTCCGCACCTTTCGCCGGTAGACCCGTAACGAACTCAGTTTAAACACTTAAGTCCTCGCCTACAGCACAACGACAACCTATAACATGAAATAGGTTAGCTATTTCACTATTTACTCTATTTGAATCCCTAAAACAAATTAGGGTTAGGATTTCTTACCCGAAAATGGAATCAGAATCGCCGGTATAGCGATACAGTAGTGATGGTTAAGCACGTGGAGGGGTGGGATCGAATTCCAGGAGCAAACTCTCACTCTCTCTCTTCTCCTCACTTTCTTCTTCTCTTTTCTCTCTCTTCTCTCTCCTAGGGTTTGAAATTCGTATGGAATGGGAGAGAGAGGGTTTTAGGTCCTTATATAGGCCCAGAATTGATGGGAATGGTCCCGGGGCCATGGTATACTTAGGTTATAGCCAAAACTTGTCTGTTTCGGCCCAATGGAGCGCATCCGGGGGCCCCTTTTCTGCATACAGTCGGGAGTAAGTCTCCTGACATTGGATCTTGGTCAAGCTAAGTTTTCGGTCTGATCGGATTTACAGATCGACCGCGGGGGACCAGTTTCAGTTCAACAGTCACCGGTACTCAATCAGGGCCACAAGTACACTGACGTGTGTTGGAAATTTTCCCTGATCCGAGGGTGTAGTTGGGTCAGATTCTGACGGTCTAAATCCTTAGATTTGGCCTGCAAGCGAATGACTCAATTCACTTAAATCTAAGTTCATTTTCTAAAGATATTCGCGTTTCTCACAAACTTTGCTCCGAGCTCAAGTTGTGCGTTTCGGCATATTATTTGGACTTGATTTCCGAGGTGGTTGTCAAGTCCAGTGAGGTGGTCATAACGGTATAGTTTCGTAGTTATCAGATTTTCGACGTGCAGTCCAGGTCCGATACAGAGTTTCAATGCACTCCCGAGAGCAACTGGGTTTAGAGATTGATCCTAGGTTTCAGGGTAACGTAGCGTCAGCGATCCTACTGATTTTGGGTCTTGCAGTTCGTATTGAAAGCTATCCAAGCTTATTTGACAGGTGATTTAGTTAAGCACTTAATTAATCTTCGTCTAATTTCTAAAGGATTTGGTCCCTAGTGATTTTTGCCTGAGGTGGTACTCGGGTCTTTGTACGGATTTTTCTGGGACGTTACAGGGATTTTCCCATATTTTTTCTGAAATTTCCCTGAAAAAAGAAAACGTTATGAGGGGTGGTAACTGCTGTTACGCCCCTATAAAGGCCGTTACCTGTAACGGAAACAACGGGCACTGTTACACCCATCCATTACAGAATACCTTGGTTGGAAGTCCAACCCTAGTATGTTTTTTCTCTCTCAAATTCTTCTCTTACAAACAAAAGATGCTTTGTTTATGCTCCATATTTTGATTTGGCAATTGGATCAATCAAACGTTGTTTGATATGATGAAAAACATTTGTCAGAGGATAAGAAAAATGGAGAAAATTTGTTAGATACTATAATCAATTTTAATTCGATCTTGACTTGTGCGATTACATTTCATTTTGTGTTGGACTTTTAGACAATAACATCACCATTTGAAAATGGAAATACCGCAATCATTCACTTCCAACTTTGTTGTACGTATTATTGCAAACAAGTTATTTCTACATCCAAACACACTAAGGACCTGCTGGTTGAAAAAATTAGCCCCTTTTGCATGTCTGTTTGGTCATTTGCATGCTAGTGATGCCAATATTTAAAATTTTGTAGCATGATGTGATCCGATGTTGCCCAAAGACCAAGTTATGAACAAAGTATTTGGTGCTTTTTTCCCTACTGCCATTTTGATGCCATTTCTAATCTAATAACCACTCTTTGATTTTATGTTGTTAACTGAGTTTATTGAGGACCTTTTAAAAATTTTGAACTTGCATCTTCTCATCTCCATTCAGCAAAAAAAGGAATATCTTGAAACCTTCTGGTAAATTTTTATTCTAGAAGTGTAACATCGTCACTCAGGTAGTGTATGGCACTTGATTTGCAGGCAGTTAGAAATTGTACTACAACTCTAGTTAAACCAACCAAATTGTGGGACCCATCTCAAGTCCAGTCCTGACCAAATTGTGTAACCCACTGTCGCCAAGTCACAGTCCCAAAAACAGATTAGTTGGACGTTTGTTTATTGAAATTGGACCAATAACTGTTGACCAATCCGACAGATAATTAACCAAGCATAATTTTTGGTTCATGATACATCTAAACCGGGAACCATAATTTGGACAGTGTAATTTTGAGTACTTGCATGCCACATGCAATTTCTAAGTAATTTATAATTAAAAAAAAAAAAACATGCATGTATATCATCCATCTCATTCTGCCAGAGTATCAAAGTTTCTTTCAAAGTTTTAATGTTTAAAAACTTAAGTTAGGCTCCTTTTTATTATCTTTGAAGGGGAAACTTAAATTTGCCCCCCGCTCCTCTTTCTCTCTCTACACACACACACACATATATGTATGTATGTATGTATGTAGCTTATGTGGTAATATTTGTTGGGTATTTGGAAGATACCACTACGATATTTCGGTGGAGCCGATCATACCCAAAATTCACTCTAATTTGGCTGATTTCGCCTGTACCGATCGATACTGGCTGATAAACAATTGTTGGGGGATCCTAGATAAGGTTCAGATCAATCTTCCCTTTCCCAAAATCTCCTCACCCCATTCATTATCTCTTTCTTACTTTTCCTTTCAATTTTTTTTTTTTTTTTTTTTTTTTTTTTTTTTTTTTTTGTAATAATTTGTTTTTCAATCGGTGAAAAGCATGATGAAAAGGTCACACATATAATGTATGCAGTATTCAATAATTACTTTTCTTTCATGCTCTTGAACATATGTAGTGGGTTTCAATCAAAGTTGGTCCCTTGGACATCCTTTTCCTGCAGGAACTTATCAAAGATCAGGTTGCAAACATGTATCTATGGCCGAAGACATTAGAAGTACAAGTCCTCGATCCCACGAAGTAAAAGTCTTGCACTTAGTTTCTAATTTCATGAATTTTCTATCCTGATACGGCTATTGCCAATTGCTAATCTTCCATATGAGTTTGCAGGGCCATTAGGAAGCCTGTTGGAATTCTCCATGTTAAGGTTGTCAGGGCATTAAAACTTAAAAAGAAAGATCTTATGGGGAAATCAGATCCCTATGTGAAACTAAGGGTCTCAGACGACAAGCTTTCGAAGAAGACGACAGTGAAGCACAGTAATCTCAATCCTGAATGGAATGAGGACTTCAATTTTGTAGTAAAGGACCCTGAATCTCAAGCCTTGGAAATCAATGTTTATGATTGGGAGCAGGTGCATTTTCTTTTCCAATTTCCCTTAATTTTTTAATGTCTTTCATGATTAGAAATTCAAAATTTTCTTTTTTAGGTTATACATAGTGCCAGTTTTTAAAAATACCAAAATATTATCTTACTTTATCATGAATATATTATGGTACATTTTCCTAGTAGTATAAACCAATGTTTGAAGTATAGGTATCGCTATAAGTTTCGCTGGCTAGGAATACGGAAACAATATTGATATCGCCGATAATATCGCTGATAACCGGAAATGCGGGGAAACATGGGGAAAACGGTGGAATTTTCAATGAAACTTCAAGAGATGTTAAGATGTACATATTTGGATATTTAGAAAAATAAAAAAATAAAAAAAAATTGCAAAAAGAATGCATACATGACAAGTTTCCATTTAATGGGGCCTTAAAAGCATATGTTGTTGTACGAAATCAGACCAACCATCCTATCTGTCCTATTTAACCATCCAACCTTCCATCCAAACATCCATCGATATTGCAAAATATCAACGACACATGATATTTCACCAAGAAATCATCAACAATTGGAAAGGAAACAAAAGATTGTGGTCTCAATATCGCGCATGTTGTAATATCGATAATATCGAGATATTATCAATATTATCAATGACAAATTGAATACTACATACAACCATGTGCCCATGAAAAAAATTGAATTTTTTTCTAATAAACAAAAATTTGATGATATTAATACGTTGGCGATAGTATTGAAATATCGTCGATACACTTATGATACAGGCATTACTTAGAATTTACATAGTCGAAAATATTGGTGAAACATTGGTGATATTGATGTATTGGCAATACAAGCGACGCCTAGAATTTACATGGTTGAAAATATTGGAGATTACAATAGCAATATTGATACGTTGGTGATACTTAGCGAGACATTGCTAATACCTAGAATCTCTAATGCTACCAGTGTTCTCGGTATCATCGCTGAGTTGGAGATAAGATAATATTGGAGATATTTCGATAATATCGGAGATAATTCGAACACTGGTATGAACAAAGTATCAAATCTGTCAAAAGTATACGGACATTTGTTCACCATTTTGTAGTCATTCAATCAATCACCTTTTAAAAATGCATTATTTCTCTGAATTCTATGTTTTATTGAGTAATATAATCTTAGGGTCTGTTTCTATAAAGGAAAAAAACAATGCACATCTTTCAATATAAAGGCTGATAAAATATGCATAAATGATGTTATGAACACTCCTTTCTGCTTTGAGGTGATGTGATTTTAACCATATTTCCCTTTCTATAGGTTGGCAAACACGACAAAATGGGCATGAATGTGGTTCCTTTGAAAGAACTTACCCCTGAAGTGCCAAAAACTTTGACACTCGACCTGCTTAAAAATATGGACCCCAATGATCCTCAAAATGAGAAGTCACGTGGGCAGCTTGTGCTGGAAGTTTTATACAAACCTTTTAAGGAGGAGGATTTGGTGAAAGATTTCAGCGAAGACACCGACGAAGTGCAAAAGGCTCCTGAAAATACTCCTTCAGGTGGTGGTCTGCTTGTTGTTATTGTTCATGAAGCTCAGGATCTCGAGGGAAAGCACCACACAAATCCATATGTAAGGATCCTTTTCAGAGGAGAGGAGAGGAAAACTAAGGTATGGTCAGCTTTGTCATAGCGTATTAAGCCTGAGCTCGTTGTCTAAACTATAGAAAGGGTTAGCATACGATGCTCAATTGAAAGAAATAATGCCTCTTTTGGTCAACCCAGCAATGGTGCAGGTGGGGTTCACCATTAGTTAACCTGAGCTATTCATCTAATGGTTACTGGTTCATATTATCAGGAGATTTTTGGGGTGTCTTCCATCCACAATGGCAACATCATATGAGTGATTTGGATCACATAAAGGGGGGCCTCAACTGTACAATTTAATGCACTGAGCAAATGCTTGATTGAACATTGTATATTTCCTCATTCTTGGTTGCTGCATGACTTTGGTGGCTTACAATAGATATTGATTTTCATGGTTACAGTACATCAAGAAAAACAGAGACCCGAGATGGGATGAGGAGTTTCAGTTTATGCTGGATGAACCACCCATTAATGATAGAATGCACATAGAAGTCATGAGTAGACCACCAAGTATTGGCATTCATTCGAAGGTAATCACTGAATCACTCTTCTTTGCAACGTGTAGAATGCATAGTCCTATATTGAAAAGCAGGACATGAAAGTGTATCCATATATTTACCTTTTCAACTTGTTTTTCTTATTTGCATGAATTTAATGACCTTAGTTGTCTTCCGCCATAATAATATGAGTATGCTTAATATATGAGAGAAATGATCCAGTGCTCCTAGTTGCATAGGGACACATGCACGGTCAATTAATTGATCCAGACTGTCTGTTAGTCTATTCCACACTTCATCGGCCAATGTGTAAAAAGAAAGTCTATTAGATGATCCTACCATCAGGAACTTGGCCTCATTTAAGTCAATTAATTGATCCGGCTCTGTTAGTCTATCCCACACTTCATTGGGCAACATGTAAAAAAATGTCCATCAGATGATCCTACCATCAGAAAATTGGCCTCATTTATTATAGCCATCCAGTTTCAATTCATGGATAAGATGGGAATAGATGATTGTTTAGAGCGAACCCCATCAAGTGGGTGGCTGGTTGGACTTATTTTCTATGTGATCTTGGCTGTCCATTTTATGGGTTATTTATCAGATCCTTAGAAATGCCTGATCCCTCTTTAAGTTCTGTTGGGTGGCCAAGTGGAGTATCTTGTAAATGCTGTTATGGGGAGATTATGGACCGGAATGGGGTGGCTTAAGTTGGGATTGGCTAATTGGGAGTTTTTTTTTTTTTTTTCTAATGTATATTTCTTCTTCTTCTTTCTAAAAGAGCTAATTAGGAGTTGTCATTTGTATGTTTTCTTGTTAATTGTTTGCCTTTGCTTCAATCCTCATAAGGGCTGTCAGGAATACTCTAGAATCCTTTTAGACAATTCTACATTACATTAGCTACATGAACCCACTAGAGAACTCTAAAACATTCCAGAGATCACTACACAACTCTTCAACTATTTCTAGCCCACTCTAGTTGTCTTTCAAAATTGGTACATGCCTCTTACATACAAGAAGAGCCAATAATGTCCAAGTCCATGGACATGGAGTATCTTCCTTGAAATGTTTGGTCCATGATCTTTCTCAACAATTGTGTCGATGCCCTTTTCGACCCTTCATTGATTAATCCCTCTTCCCTGAACCTCATATTGCTGCAGTGTGTCAATTTGCTACGTACTATGTTTGGAGTGGTCGTTGCCCAGTCCTCAAGCAGTGCACCATGACCACCCTGATTGATTTGTGTGGCCTTGAGAGCAAATCAAACATCTATGCTATTTTTTTTTATTTTTTTTTAGTGAAATACTCTTTATTCAAGGACAAATAGTACTTATTCTTGTTCAAGTATAATTATCATATGGATTGTATTTTCCATTACAATGTATTTATTGATCCATATTGTCCATTGTTTGACATATTTTCAACCTTTATGTTCATTGGTTTTGAGACACTGACATTGAGCGATTTGGGTTTGCCAGTCCTTGTCTTTCTTAAACTAGTTCCCAACCAGAGATGAATGTGGACAATCATCTGTAAGGTTGTCATGATACTAGATGATTTCTTGTAGTGTGGTGGTCTCCACAGTGATGGGAGAGTACCCACATCAGTGCATGAGTGTGCATATTGGAGTACAAAGCACATTTGAAAAGGTGAGAAGGATTGCTCTTAGGGCTTCAATCTAGGAGCATGCACTTTCTCCACTCGGTTTGTTGGTCCCCTGACCTAAGTTATGATGTGGAGCCTTAAACTATCTCTTACATTACTTTGATTCACCGAATATTTGTTTAAAAGAGGTGAAACTTCAGTGTTTTGCGTCTACCAAATGGAAGCATAGTGTGCCTATGTATATCTGAGAGGGATCCATAAGAAAGTATCCTTTACTGGAAAACTGACCGGAGGAGGAGATCAACACATTCAATTGGGCCATCAAAGTCATGTGGCATGCAATCCTTCGATCAAAGGAATTTTTTTTTTTTTCTGTTCCAAATAATTGTTTTAACTGGTCCAAGTTGTTTTTGTTTTCACAAAATATATGTTAAAGTGGCCAATTACAATGGATGAATTGGATCTTTAACTTCCCCTGACCGGGGGCCCACTTGCGAGGTTGTGATGCATTGGCCCACATGCTAGAAGGTAGTGGATGCTTAGCTGCAGGATCCTTCTAACTAGCCATCGCTCCCACTTTGAGCTCCCACTCCCGCTTCCTACCTAATTATACTTGTTTACATTTTGAAGGAGACTCTTCCCCACTCCACCCTAATTTGTTGACGCTTCACTTCACTCTTGGTGCAACTATAAGTGGAAATGTTGAGTGCATAGAAATATGGGTAATGGAATAACTGGAAAAGACCCCTTTCTTTTGTTATATGTGGAGGTCCTATGTGAGGGGAACATTGATAATAACCAAAATTTTCTAGTCCATATAAACCCCATACAGATCCCACCTCCAACCGCAGCTCCCGCCACTTGCTTATCACACATTTAGCCCCCTCTTCTTTGACTATCCATAGTGGATCTTGGTTTGGAAGTGTCACATCTTGTGAACTAGATCAATTGTTTTGTTGCCACCATGGCCATTGCAAGGTCCTGCACACTCCATTGTTGCAATTCCTGTTGGGCCTCACATTGGCATACTAGGAATTTGTAGCATGGGCAATGGGAATTCATTAATTGCTCCATGACCTTCTGATCCTCCACACCATTGCGGTCCTTAAAGTATTGCTCTAATTGCCACAAAAAGTTGTCTAGCTCCCTAGCATCACTTGACCCATTGAAGGTCCTAGGTTTGGGTGTTTGCATTTGTTAGGTTTCCTTCGTGTCCATGTTCCCATTGGCATGACCCTTTTCCATAAGGGCCGAATCAGCCATAATTTTCTCGCCTGCAGCATGGTGAGAGTCTCCAGTACCATAGTCTGGAAGGCATTCATCTATCAACACTGGGTACCAACCAACTTGTGCTGGGCACCCAACATCTTCTGCTTGAGTTCCTTGAACCTGCTATTGAGGTCTTCGATGCTGCTGCTAATTGACTTAGACTGTTCCTCTCCATTGTCCATGCTAAAGCTCTAACCATATGAGTCAGGCATCAATTGTGGCCACCATGTCATGTCACTTCTCCCTCCTTCACTAGCTGGACCAACTCGCTCGTCCCCACATACATGCGTGTTGTTGCTCACTTTTGAAGACATTATGCCTCTTTTAGCCCACAACTGTTAAGAATCTCTTTGCTGCTCCTTGTCTCGGCTTGGATGCTTCCCCAAGAGTAGATTGTGTGGGACTCTTTCTCACAATCCCTTTGTGGATGAGTCAACCAAGCACCCATGTGTTAGCCTAGTTAATTTGGAAGGAAAGAGAGCACACAAAAGAGGGCTGGAGAAGAAGACTTGTATTATTTATGAGCTCAATTACTTGCAACTTTCTAAGGTTGTCTCTAAAATGAGGACCCCTCTTGTAGGCATGGGAACATTTGATGTAGGACCGATGCATGAACTAAGTAACATGTGAGATCAGATAACCGAATTAAGATATATAACAAAAAAACACAAACGTCACTATATCCATCACAAATATCATGAAAATCAAAAGAAAAACATGCGTAATCCAGGCCTAAGCTACGAACATCGTAACATAAGATCATTAAATAAAACGAAACTAGGATCTAATGGATGTAGGGACTCCAATTAGCATAGGATATAGTCTATTTCAAAATAGGGAACCTAATACAACCTAGGGTGAAATTTTGGGTTTTGGTAATTTGGGAAAGTAGGAAATTTAGGTTTAGGGTTAGGGTTTCGGTGATGGAAGAAAATGATTTTGATATAATGATGGTGGGAGACCAAAAGGGCCGGGTGGGTTTCACACGTGTGGCCGTACGGTCACACGTGTGGCATGGGAGGATGGGTTTAGGTCGGTTAGGGTTTGGATTGTGTATGGGTATTGAAAAGTTGGGTTTGGGAGAAGACGAATATTTGGGATGAGAGAATTAATAATCTGAAGAAAATACCTGGATGGGGAAGGAAAGAGAAGATGGTGTGGGGATAGATGGAGACCCACACCTCCGTTGATGAAGATTAACCTCGCACCAATCTTCTTTCCAAATCGCATGGAAGTATCTTCAAATCGAATAAAGATGGGAAAAGAAAGCAAGAGCTTTTTTTTTCTCTCTCTCTCTCTCTCTCTCTCTTTAATTATGAAGTTCAATGAGGGAGATGTCTCACGCCCTCCTCTTTTTATAGATCCAAGAAGTTTCAAAAATTACAAAAATCCCCGTCTTGTGAGCTTTAACGAAAATAACCCTAGTCTAAATAAAATCAACTAAAACACGCATAATATGTCCAAATATAAAATAATAAAAAACTAAATCCTAAAATATGATAAAGTCTAAAACTGATATGGACGATTAACGATCAATGGCTCGATCGTCGCGTCCCTCTGATCCAACGGTTTGGATCACTCCATAAAGCAGCCCATGTGCATCTTCCCAGTGTGGGGTCTTCCAGATTCTCGCACATGCACATGGGGTCTTCAGCACGATTATGGGTACTCGCCTAGCCATAGGGAAAGTGGTGCGGCCCGCCACCTCCTTAGATGCGTACGTAAGGGTGTATGTGACGTGATGTCTTCATCAACATTCCATGTATTTTACATCAATGGGTACGATGAAGCCATGTGGCATTTTTTTTAATAGTTTGGAATACTATACAATCCTTCTAGATTATTCGTAACTCTTGCTGCATGAACCCAATAGAGACCTCTAGAACATTCTAGAGATTTCTGCAAAACTTGCTTCTAATTGTCTTTACTCTTTCAAAGTCTCTACACAATATGTACTAGGGGTGCAACTTGGGCGGGTCGGGTCAGGTTGAGGGTCAACCTGATCGCAACCAGACCTCAAGAGGCCCATCCTGCAACCAACCCGACCCAAATTCTGACCTGAGGTGCTCAACCCGAAGTCCTCTATACTTGACCCAACTTGACCCATCCCGAATTCAAATGAGGTTGGCATTTTCCAAGGCAAGCCCAACCTGAGGACCTTGACAACCCAACCAACCTCAACTTGGGTCAATTGGGCTTGGGCTGACTTGAACCAAAGTTGTAGCCCTACTATGTACTCTCCACACACTATGTACATGCCTCTTATGCACAAGAAGATAATGCAGGGGCATTTTCACACTGGGCTCAAGTGGGGTGGCTTGTGTGAGGCGAGACCTATGTGATGTAGGCCCCTTGAGGGGGGTTTCACCGAGGGCTTGACCCATTTGAGGTGGGGCCTGGGCTATGAGATAAAGGGATTGATTCGTCACGCTTTATCAGTTCAAGCTTTTAGAGCAAGTGGTTAGTAGTCTTGCATCAAAGTGGTATCAGAGCGGGAGGTCTCATGTTTGAGACTCCTCACTGGGGTTATTAATGCAAGGGCATTTTCACATCGGGGTGGCCTGTGTGAGGTGGGGGCACACTCGGGGTGGGTGGCCTGTGTGAGGCGGGTGGCACATGTGATGTGAGCCCATCTGAGGTGGGGCCCACAATGGGGGTTTGGCCGAGGGCTTGACCCATGTGAAGTGGGGCTTGGGCTATGAGATAAATGGATTGATTCATCATGCTTTATGAGTTTGAGCTTTTAGAGCAAGTGGTTAGTTGTCTTGCATCAAAAGAGCAAAAAATGGTGAAGTCCATGGAATTGCCTCTTTGAAATGACTGGTCCCTAACAATGTGGTGGGGTGTTTTTGATAGCCTAAAACTGCATGAACATTTTCATTTTTTTTTTTTTTTCTTTTTCATTCCAATGTTAATATTTGTCGAGCACATAAATGCTCATGGAATTTTAATGTTATCTTCTTCCAAAATCAAGAATTACACAGTGATGCACTTAAGCACGAAGAGAGTGATGCTTGCAGCTTCTGTGGCTGTTTATATGCATGCTTGTTTTTTGGCTCTTGACTAGATTTTCACTAGTACCATTCTCATTTTGAAACATTGAAATGCTGGCATGCACATGGCTATTTACATAATAATAGCTGTATAAATGTTAAGGGTCAGTACTCCTGAAACTTGCCAAAAGTTTCCAGAAGAGGCACTGAAACCATGGGGAATGATTTTTATTAACTGTCTGTGTACTAGTAGATCTTTTGCTTTAGTTATTATATGCCAAGCAATATCAATTGCACATGATAAGTGTTAACATTTTCTGCACGTGGGTTCCTTAGAGAACCGTTGAAGATATGTACTAGATTTGGACCACTTGTTTGGGGGGGGGGGGGGGGGGGGGGGGGGGGGGGGGTGTGTGTGTGTGTGTGTTAATGTATGATTTTCTAATTCCACCTCCCATTTCGTATATACTTGCATACATGGTATTTATTCATGCCATCTGAATTGAGTTTTCTTATTCAATCAGGAAGCTCTGGGCTATGTTGATGTCAGCCTTGCTGACGTTGTCAGCAACAAACGCATCAATGAGAAGTACCATCTCATTGATTCAAAGAACGGAAGGCTTCAAATCGAGTTACAGTGGAGAACATCATGAAAGCATATTTGGACTCAATTGGGACTAGTTTTTAGTTGTTTGGGCAAAAACTCAACTGGCTGGCTGGACAAAACATATTCCATCGGTTTTATGATTTCAACTTTAAATTGCTTTTTGTGCCATGGTATAATAATTGGAAAAGAATCCCTGTAAATACATGCCACTTATTTGTTTGAACCTTCAAATCCTTCTTTTTTAATTTTTTAATTTTTAATTTTTTTTTTATATCCCACCGATTTGCTTACCAATGTTATCTGCGCTGCCACCTCAGGAAACCATTTTCTACCCTCTGTTGGCGGTTGTTGAGAATCCTATGTGCACTCAGAATTTGAATACTGCTGAATTTTTCAAAATGCAGGTGAGAAATGTGCATTAGAATTCGTGCTCAATGTTCCAACATTGCGATGTCAGGGATAGTCCATGTGAGATATTAGGGCTCTGCAATGTAGGAATGTGATGTGGTGTGCTGAATCCAGTCATTTGAATGGAGCAGCACAAGATTTGTAGGCATTCTGGCTGGCAACAACCATGTTCTTGAGATTTCTCCAGTGGGCTGGCAAGGTACTCTTAGTACCCTGAGGATTTGGAAGTCGATGTTGAATGGAAAAGAGATGCTTGCATTGTCCAGTTGGTGCAAGTTTAAGGTTATGGCCCATCAAGTGGACCCCAAGGAAAACAGTCTGTTGCTGTTATTAACATTTTTATCTGAGGAATCTGCAAATATGTTTGGTTGCTACTGCTGTAAACATGTTTGTCTGGGTTGCAACTAAAACATCAATCTCTGCGGCCTGTGCTTATCATTTCACACTTGAATATTGAGGAAATTCATCTGGAATTGTTTGTTATCAATTTGAAGGTTGTGTTGACCAATTGAGAGGATCTTCTGGGAATGGTTTATCCATTATACGGTCCATCAAATTAATGGCTTTGATAGAGCAACCATGGGCCCCGCATCAACAAACTGGGTTTGGAACAGAGCATAGATAAATAGGGAAGTCGGATTCACTGCAACCATGGAGTTGGAACAGGGCATAGATAATGGCTTTGATAGAGCAACCATGGGCCCCGCATCAACAAGAATTTTTTTTTTTTTTTTTTGTGTGTTATAACAATGGAGAATCGAGAATTGTGAGGCCCATGTGATATGTGTCTCACATCTAACCTGTCTAATAGATGCAAACCAGCATAATTATTAGACTAACCAAAAATATGGCAGATCCAATCATAATGTGGGCCAATCTATAAAAAATATGCACCATTCAAAATATCCCAATTGGCCTGATGTTTTGTTTGTGTGGGCATATGTTGTCGGAGGGTTTGGATGTTATACACATACCAGTAATAGGCTATACAAGTTTTGACTTTCATATAATAAAAGAAAAGGAAAAAAAAAAAAAAAAAAACTACTGTGGTGCATATGTTGTTGGAGGGTTTGGATGTTATACACATACCACTTAATAGGCTATACCAGTTTTGACTCATATAATAAAAGGAAAAAAAAAAAAAAAAACTATTGGCATTTTCATAATTTCATCTCTCTAAGAACATTTCCATGAAATTTCAAATCATCCAGGAAAAATCCCTTGAGTCTGTGGAGAGAGAGAGAGAGAGAGAGAGAGAGAGAGAGAGAGAGAGAGAGAGAGAGAGAGAGCTGGTTCTCATCGTGAGAACCCTTTTGAGAGATAATCCCACGTGATGTGTAAACACAATCCAGGCCATACAGCTCTTCATCTGGCTTAGATGAAGGTTGGGCAAAAAATCACTTTGTTTACAATTCAGGAGTGCCTCGATGAAAATTAAGGGTGGGCATCCCCTCCCACTTTGTTGTGGTTTACTTGATTTTTTTATCAGGCTCTAAGAGTTTCACAAGGTGACTCATCTAGTGGACAAAATGAACTTTGCACACGTAACATGGGATGAGTTCTCAGATGGTTTTAAGAACTCAAAAGGGTCCTCACAGATTCTCGTGGGAACCGGATCTGGGAGAAAATTTCTATATATGTGTGAGAAGGTTTCAAGTCCAACCGGTTGGACCACAAGTTATGGTCCACTCAATGGATTACTTGCAACCTATTAAGTTAATGCAAAATCCAACCCTTCAAATACGTTGGGCCCACCATAAGGATCACCTAATGAAAAAATCAGCCTCATCTACTCATCAGGTGGGTCACACCTAGAAAACAACATCTAGCTATTTATGATTAGCAAAATAGAAGGGCCACCTGCTCAATTAGTGGATGCGGTTGATTTTCACAGAAGGAAATCTTCATGATGGGCCCAACTTATTGGACGGATTGGACGTTGCAAGCATGTGAAAAGGTGGAAGGTATCCGCTGGGTGGACTATAATTTTCGGTCCATCTTCTTAGACTTAGACCCTCTTTTTGTGTGTGTGTGTGTGTAAAGAAAGAAAGATCTTGCCCATTCTACATCAACATATTCTTCAAGTTGAAGGTGACCATTGGACTAAGATAACAATCCTTGTCTAGGGATTCCTTTCAAATAACACTAAATACAAACTATTGCCTCCTAATGTTGCACTCTGGGCTAATGCATAAATCAACTAATTAGTCCCACAACCAAGGAAATGTCAGGTCGAGTTACGGTGAGATCGATCAATTTTTGGATAAGACAACAATAACTTTCGAGTTCTTCAAACAGGTCTTATTGGTCCTCTGTTAATTTATCGTTCTGCTCCATTGGAGTGTCACAAGGCTTACACCCTAGCATTCTTATTTCTTGTAAGTGGTCCAAAGTATACTTCCAGTAGTTTAGAGTAATCCCAATAGTTGAGTGTGCCACCTTTATTCTAAGGATATACCTTAAAGTGTCTAAATCCTTGGTCTGGAACTACTACTAAATATAGTGTTTGACGCTGGCAATTTCAGTTTCATCGCTACTTGTGATTATGATGTCATCGACATAAACAATCAAAATCATAATCCCTTTAACACTTCGCTTTATGAAAATGAGTAGTCCACATGATGATGATGAAACCAATATGTATAAGGGTATCACTAAACTTTTTGACCCACACACACGGTGATTAATTCAACCCATGTATTGTCATTTAAAGTTTGTAGACTCTTCCCATATACAACGAGCCCCAGGGGTTGTTCCATGAAAACAACCTCTGATAAATCATCATGCAAGAAAGTATTCTTCACATCCAGTAGATGTAGAAGCTAAGACCTATTAGTTGCAATGGTGATCAACACTCTCATAGACTTGAGCTAAGCCACATGGGAGAATGTCTCCTCATAATCTAGCTCGGCTATTCGTGTGCACCCTTATACCACACAAGACAAGCCTTAAATTATTCCGTGATTTGATCTGGGTGATATTTAATCATATATACCTACTTATAACTCATTGTGCATTTTTTAGGTGGTAAGGAAACCAACTTCAAATTTCCCATAGGATGCATTGCCTTCATTTCATCTTCCATGGCCTTTCACTAACCAAGGTTAGTCAAGACATCTTAGTACAAATTTAAAATATAAATAAGGATAAAGCAAATGATTTAAACTAGGTAGACAAATAATGATATAAAATAAAATGAGATGTTGTGTAAAAGTGTTGCAATTAGTTTGGCAACAAGTGTGAATACCTTTTCTAATGGCTATTAGGAGATGAAGATAAGAATATTCTGATGACGGATTAGGGACCTTAATGGGTAGTAGGGGGTGCTAGAAGCTTCACGCCCACTACTCGTTTAAGGAGAAGATTGATGCTTCACATCAGCTGGAGGATCGAAACTTGGTCTAGGCTAACACGTTAAAAGAGGCAAGGTCACGTAAATTGCCTTTGGTAATGAGTAAAAAGGAACATCCTCAAATAAAGTTATGTCGGCACTCATGTGCACCCAATGTATAAGAGGGTCAAAATATATGTAGCCCCTTTGAGTTGTATAGTACCCTAGGAAAATACATTTGATGGCTTTAGGGTTTGTTTTATCTAATGGGGTACCAACTCTGTGAAAAAACACAATACATCCAAACACATGAAGAGGAAGACAGAATGGTTGTTTGCCGAGGAATAAAAAAGAGAAGGATAAATGACTATATAATAAAAGGGATTGATGACTGTCAATTGAGAATTTTGGAATTATATATAGATATTATACCAAGGATCTCATTTATTGTCATTCATCCATAAGATACTCATAAACATTTCCATCACATTGTCATGCACACAAAGGATACAAGAGCACATGTACTTAGAAAGCCTTTATTATTATCTAGGTTCTTATTAGATTCCAAGCTATAATTTACCACAAACTCTTAATTACATTTGTTTATAATACCCTTGATTTTAAGGTGATATACATTATGGTAAGAAAATAGTGATAAGTAATTCTAGTGTTAAAATTATGATATTTAATGAGATACAAGGAATGCTCGATATGCAAGAATGCATGCACTTATAATTGCTCTTTGGTAGCCTTAGGATTATCTGTGTGACCTATGCTTTAGGCTTTGTGATATCCTCACATGATGAGTTATTAGGGCTAGCCCTTGTTGATATCATCTTTTATAGTACAAATTCATGATTATTTAAGAGATTTGGGATAAGAGAATGTACGTTTGTCACGTGTTTATTTCCTAAACAGAGTGTATCAGTGTGTCTATTATTGAAGAATGTGTTATTCACGCATTACAAGATAGTGCTAGAACACTGACTTGGGTAGTTTAGGCGGGATGTACCCATGAGTCCATACAGGAATGGAGAATAGAGATTATTCATCTCTTCTCAATCTGTTTGAGTCATCATGGTAGTAGCCACCCGACTAGCTTTAATGCATTAACTATCCAATGTTATGAAAGATTAAGGAAATATACAATTAATGTTAAAGAAGTATTAAATGTGGTCTACTTTGAGGATGACGTAGCTGCATTATTGCCTTAGACAACATGGTGACTAAGGAGATCCACTCAAATGCTGATAAAACAACTTATGAGGGGATAGTGTGGCTTTTTCTACTGGTCGAGTTTGTAGTATGGTTGCGCCTTCATTGAAGATAGTTTATTTCTTTGAGAATTGTACCTGGGAAAAGTCGTTATATCCTTAGAGCTAGAAACTCGGAGGAAGTGGAAAAAAGAAATGACCAAGTGTCTAAAAGAAACCTCCATGAGGTATATATAGACTTCCTTAAGGCCCCAGTGATGAAGTGGAGCTCATGAATCGCCTAAAGGGCAACGCCATACTACGAACGCACCCATTCTGATAACATTTTGATGATGTGGCAATAATAGAATTCAGTTCAGTCGACATTGAAATTGCACATGGTGTAAGATACCATGGCTCAGTCGACATTGAAATTGCATGTGGTGTAAGATACCATGACATCAAACGTACGGTATTCCGAAAAAATCACCACATCTACCTAAAAGGGCTCAAAATCCTAAAGGGGATAGCAAGACAAGGTCATTAACGCAACCCGAAGATGATTAATGAAATGGATTGATGAGCCTATTGCCTATGTAATCTGATATCGGCCACTCACCTAAGGTATCCGTAAGTCATAAATTAATTAAGACACATTTTTTTCGACTCCAACGGTACAAATTTTTTATGAAAACCTAGGCGAAGGGATCCCCAACACCTTTCAGAGATAGCCACCAAACCCGATTAGTCAATACATGAATGGGCTAGTGACGTGATCAAGTTATGCACCGTAACTCTAATGAACCCTAGGACCACCATACGCATCGACTACTAAGCTAGAAAAGAACACTAAAAAAACAAGACCCTTAAAGGGTATGTTTCAGAAAGGCTCTGGAAAAGGCAGCCTAAGATGTCCAAATTCCACTATCAGCCTATAGCAATAAAGAAAACCTATAGACTAAAAGACAATAATTTAAGGGCAGTAACTGTGAGCCAATCAAAAAGGATAGGAGGCTGAGAGGTGAAGGGGGATTGATGCTAGAGTGACTCTGGTCGACCGTAACATGAGCTGAATCAAGCTAAAGATGTCATGTTGCAATCAGTTCCAAGAAGTATGTATAAAAATCAACACCAATCCCTCATCAACTGTGAAAATACCTAAGTATGTCATTACTCTATCCAACTAAAAGCTCAAACAATTGAATCAGTAGAAGCTTTAGAAGTCGAGTGGGGTTGGAATCGGGGACATCCGACTATCCATTTCGATTAAAAGAGTGTCAGATTTCCCCTTTTCCTTTTCACATCTCGAATCTACCCGTACTCCAATCTGCACATTCCATAGACATCCACAACACACACACACACATAATGTTTACTACTTTTTCTGCTACTCTTTATTTTTTTTCTTTACTTTACCTACCCGAATTCCTAATAACATATGCAGTATGGCCTAATGTAGCATTATTGAAGTTCATTTAAATAAAGAAAACCCATAAAATTTACAAGGGCTGAAAGGGTGCCTAACCCCTTCATTTTCTATAACCGAGAACCTTACCAAAAAAACCATGGTGCAAATCAACCATAAGAGTCACGTGAGTAAAAAAATATGATAATTTCTTGATTCACAAATGATTCTATGATTTTTAACCAACCGTAGATTCTGAAATATATTTAACTACTAGGGACTCCAGTCACATTATCTAAATCCAAGATGTAGCCCCATAACATCACACAACAAAGGAAACAAATGCAATTTCAACCCATAAACTATAGCTGAAACAGAAATAATCAGGAATCACAACTTGTCGAGTCTGTACACTCGCGTGGGGACGTTCACAGAACTAGTGACTCCACTAGGGATTTGCGTTGTTTGCTATTAAGCAAGGCCCAACTTGAAAATACAAAATTTTATGGGTTTTTTTGAGGATTTGTTAA
Source organism: Magnolia officinalis (assembly GCA_021015155.1). Lineage (NCBI taxonomy): Eukaryota > Viridiplantae > Streptophyta > Magnoliopsida > Magnoliales > Magnoliaceae > Magnolia > Magnolia officinalis. The sequence continues at coordinate 71,477,609 of JAJHSJ010000004.1, read as the reverse complement.
CTTCAGTCATTCTAGTGAAATATTGGTTCACTAACACTCTAGTCATTACTAGTCCAATGCTAACTTGTTAATCTATTAACCTGCTAAGTGACTAACTTACTAACTAGTTGACTTTCTAGTGCACACTGGTCCATTTTACTTTCCTATTTGCATTCTGCATTCTGGTAAAAACTAGTCCCTTTACTTTGTCGCGAACATCCTCCATTCTAGTTTCCATTGGTCCATTTACTTTACTACATTCTAGTATATAGTGGTCCATTTACCTTTTGCATATGCATTCCAGTTTACACTGGTCCGTTTACTTTTTCCTATATATCCTAATATTCTAGTATGCACTGGTCCCCTTTACTTGCCTGCCATTTACATTCAACATGTTCACCTTTCTTGAGTAAAAAAAAAAAAAAAACCTCGAATAAACAAAAAAAAAAAAGAAGAAAAGAATAAAAATAAAAAAGATAAAAGAACATTCAATGAACTAATCGTCAGGAAGCAGTAGGCCATTCTGCAACTATTGCTCTAAAAAATTACTTGCGGGTTCATCACCCCACAAAGTCAGGGAACACATACCAAAGTACTGTTAGAACTCGCGCACAAGCAACCATGTCAGTCTAAGAAAATATTCCAAAATCTTCTCTAGAGTCGCCCAAGCACCAAGCTGCTTAACTCGTTACCACTCCCTCAGTTGTCGATTTAGCCCTCAATCTAAACGGGCTAGAGAAGCTTGTAACCCACCTTCTCCAAGTAGGGGTCGCACCATCCATTTATAGTGTGTAGCAACTCAACACCTACATGGGTCTTACTGACCCAATCATCAATCACCTCTAACCCACTCCCCCTAACAAGAATCGGGTTCACTTTCAATACACTCTAGTCACAATAATTGAAATTTCAACACAGCCTCTCTCCAACGAGAGTCAACAATAGGTCCTAGTAGAGGGCCAGTTTCTTGTCCATTTCCCTACCCCCAATGGGAGCCAACCAGTGCCTTAACAGGCACACTCCAGTCAACCTTAATTGAGTCAATTCAAGCAACCTCCCACTAATGAGAGAGTTCTTTTAAATTCCAGTCAAAGTAACATTAAGATTTACTTTCCCGTTAACCACAACATTTACATTCTAGTCAACTTCAACCACTACTTTCTACACATATATTCCGAAAGTCAATCTCACCCCATAGTGGGGATTTCTCTCTAACACCCACATCCAACAAAATCCCCCCACAAGGATCACCAAAACATTGAAGAAATCGATCAGTATGAAGAAGAGGCAAAATGAGCTTCGTAAGGGGCACCACACCAACCTTCTCAACCATCCAAAATTGATCAACTTGGGGAGCATTTCGAGGATCAACTCAAAGCTATGAAAAATAAACTATATAAACAACATAGGGTGGAACTACTAAATTGATGGACCTTTATTGTCAGCCTCGCACTTCGGATACAAAGTGTGCACCCTCATACCTGAGTTACAGTCCATGACTCGTACACTAAGTGTATATAAATCCACCCATCATATAGTTATTAAGAGACACAACTAGATGTATTATAGATTATCATCACATTAACACTCATACACTCAATTGTTTCCACTTCGTTTAACAATACTTCATCCATAACATTCTCCTTCATAAAATAAATTCTCAAAATCGATCTAATTCCACCTATTTGGGACTTTATTCAACTAAAATAATCAATCATCATCTAACAAAGTTATAACTATAAATATTTTCAAATTTAATCAAACCAGCAACAATTACAATAAATGGAAACAAAAACTCCTAAAATAAATCTCAAAATCAATTTAGCCATTTAATGCAATGAGCTCGTCTTTCGCTAAATACGGCTATTGGTCTTGAGTTTCATCCACCAACCTGGCTTCATTATTTGGTACCAGATTTGATTGTCTGACATCGTTCATCTCTATACGGTTATTAATCCACAACATTAGATAGCCAAGCTAGTGAGTGAACCTAACATGGTTCATACATAGTGCAATATAAGATAGCACAATTAAGTAGAAATAATGTGTATGCAGTATGAGCATGGATGTAGAGATGTCATGATATGCATGTCAAGTGAGACAATCATCAACTTTCTTAGGTTGAATATTTTAACCTAAAAATTATACCCTCTAGACGTCCACCGTAGTTAGGCATGGATAATTTGTACCCATCAAACATCCACCTAAGTAGGCACATGTAATCATACATTTACTCCATGAGTAGGCTTCCACTATTGTGGGCATCTGATAACGAATCTACCAGGTGTAACCATCCAGAGAGATCCCTTAGGAACTCAAGGCACAAGGTGTGCATGCATTTTCAATGGATGTATGTAATGTATGCTTAAGTCTATATAAAGATATATATAGTCAACTAGATACATCTCTCTAAGAGGAAACACAGATTCATGATATTAATGATTGGCATATGTATAAGTTTTACATTCATTAGAACCTTTCAAGGCATATATCACAAAGAAATGATCATAATTAAATAATGTTTAAACAATCATACAACAACTATATTGATCAGAACAATCTCAAACATCAAATCATCTATCTTAATCATGTAGATATGAGATACGTTGGAATTCACTAACCTATTTGTGGTAGGGTTGAATTCTTCAATTAATCTGATGCTTTGGAATCTATATTTTGAATCCCTATTAAGATGATTTAACATTCAACAAGTTTAATTTCATATTCTACCAACAAGTGGGGTTCACCTTTGATTCCAGTAAGATGACACAACATTAACTTTTTAGTTAAATTTTAGAAAATAACAGGGATTGTTGATAAATGTAGTCGATCAACTGAGTCAACTCGAGGGCCCTTGATTGATCATCCAATCGATCGATCATGGATCAATGAAAATTCGAATTTAGTTCCTTAAGTCTTTGGACACTTCTGGCCACCTTCGATCGATCGAGCGTGGTCAGATTAAATCAGTTTGCTCGTTGATCAATTTTAATTGTATCAATCAAATGATTTCGATCGATCAGGATCACTCAAGGATCCTGTCGATCAATCAAACATCGAGTTCAATTAGACAAACCAGGTTACAAAATTTTAAAATTTGGTCATTGGACAAAAATTGACCATCTTCGATTGATCGAAATCAGATGGGTTTTGTCTATTACATAAACCACTTTTTAAAAAATTCTAGGGTTTTTCTACTTCTTTCTTAGCTTTGATGGATTCCATTGATTATGAAATTGGGTCTAACCCATCGAATGATTTTTCTCATAGTCAAATTTGGAAAAACCAAAGGATCTCTCAGATCCAAACACCTAGTATCTATAACTTGATAGTTGAAACTATCTTTGACAAAACTATCATTAACTATAAAATTCCACAGATCATTGTTGGAAATCTATTCATTAATCTAATCTAAGTTTTTGAGGTTCTAACACAATTTGGACTTAAGATCCATAGATTCGGATTTTCTTAGATTGAAATAACTGGATTTCCTATAGTTGTTCATCATTGTTGTAGAAACTTGTTCAAAAATAGTATTCTACTGTTCAAAACTTCTCCCTTAGATCAAAACGATAGACGTAGGGTGAACCCGCCACATACATTGGTTGAATATAGGGTTTTTAGGTTGGAAATTATAGAAAAATATGATAAAAAAAGATAAAAACTTACCAGCGACGACTCTTCTTTTGCAAGACTTCTCTCTCTCTCTCTCTCTCTCTCTCTCTCTCTCTCTCTCTCTCTCTCTTTGCTCTTTGGTTTTGAGTTTTCTGGAGAAATTTCCTGCATCTTTCTCCTTTAAATAGAGGAAGCCATATTTCTAGAAGGTCCCACAAGGATTGCTGGTTTTGGTAAAAAATATAATTTCTGAGGTATGGGGAATCGATCTATTGACCTATCCCTATATCGATAGTGTTTTTTCTGACTGGCTAAGTGCTTGGTTTTATTATTAAAGAAAAAAAATCAAATTATTAAGTTTTTTAGTTAGGGTCTCAATTAGGTCACAAAAATTAAAGTCATTACATTCTACTCTTATAAAAAGAAAAGTTTCGTCCTCAAAATTTACATGATCTAATCATCAAACAACTGAGGATATTTATCTCAAATTTCTGCTTCTTGCTCCCATGATGCTTCGTCAACTCCATGATTTCTCCATAGTCCTTTAACCAATAGTACGGTCTTGGTCCATAGAACATGCTCCTTCCAATCTAGGATGCAAGTTAGCTTCTCGATGTAAGTCATATCTTCCTGAAGTTAGAGGTCTTACCAGTCAATGACGTGAGAGGCGTCTCTTTTATATTTTCCCAACATCAATACGTGAAATACATTATACATGCTAGCTAACTAAGGTGACAATGTGAGATGATATGCCACATCTCCAACTAGCTCCAAGATCTCAAAAGGTCCTATAAGTTAATGGGCTAATTTTTCTTTAATTCCAACATGCATAAATCCCTTCATTGTGAGACCTTTAGAAATACATGATTTCCAATTACGAATTCCAAGTCATGCATTCTATCATCTGCATAGCTCTTCTGCCTACTCTGGGTTGTTAACAATCATTTTCTGATAATCTCTACTTTCGTCGTGGCTTCTTGAACAATATCGGGTCCAACTACCCCTTTTCTCTTACTTCAATCTAGCAATTTGGTGCGCGACACAGACGTCCATAGAGTGCTTCATAAGGAGCCATCCTAATGCTAGCCTGATAGTTGTTGTTATACGCAAACTCTACAAAATGGAGATTGACGCCCCAACTTCCCATGAAATCCAAGGCACATATACGTAGCTAATTAAAAAAAAAAAAAACTAAAAGATCTACTAGAACCCATGAAGAAATCGAAGAAGAAGAACGTTGTTGGTGCTCCACTTAAGCCTTCTCTCCCTCTCCAAACCCTAAAAGATTATTTGGGATGTCCTAGGAACCCCAATTTATATTTTTAAAGATCTAACTTTCGCACTGCCTCAAAAAAATCACAAACCGACTTTGAATTTACACAATCGCATGCACCTTCGATAACTTCAAAGCTCCTTTGATGGTATCGAGTAGTAAGTCCAGCGACTAACTCAGAAAATTCATGAATTTCTTGATGAAATCGAAGCCATCTTTTATGGGATCGAAGTTGTCATCGATGGCATTGAAATTGTCATCGATGGTATTGAATGGTCATTTCTGTAGTTTTTAGGATTTTGTCTTTCTAGCCCTGGAATTTAAGGATTTGATTTTCTCAGCCCTATGTTCACAACCCCAAGTGTAGGGTCGCGATGTAGTAATAATCTTGGTAAGACCGAGGTCGAATCCATAGGGACTGAACCTTGTACGCATTCTAAAAGTAACTAGAACTAGAACTAGAAGAAGATGTAATCTAAATCCAGATAATGTAGAGAAAAATAGTGACTTATTTTACTAAAACTTGTAAAATTCGAAGGTGGGAAAGTAGGGTTTCCAAGGATCCACTTGTAGAGATCAGGGAGATCTACGCTTGATTCAAGAACATAACTAGAATCAGAGTCCTATCTTCATCCAATTAGAAGATAATTCATTAAAATCCAAATTTGAACTTCCTTTGATCAAGTTTTCAATAGACGAGAGTTATGAGAACTAAAATTGATTCCATCACTAAACCATGCCCATGAGACAAAGTAAACCACAAAATTTAACCAATCCATAACCAATCTAAGAGAATTATGAACGTTAGGAAGGGTTCTGTCATCCAACCATGTCTATGAGACGATGGTGAACAACAGGGATTCCTAGGTTCACAATCCTAATAATGAAAAGAACATATTCAAAGCTATCGCAGATCTATTGTAATTTAAGTCACAACAAACCATTCAAAACTATGAATATTCCTTTTAATCAAACTAGAATCAAAGTTAGTTCAACGTAAACATGAATTAAAGCCATAAAAAGGATCCCATCACGCTACAAGCTTCACCTCTTAACCCTAGCTAAGAGGTTTAGCCAACCATAAGCATGATTAAGTAAGTCTCAAAGGAAAGCATTAAAGGAAGAAAAACTTAATGACAACAGCCCGCTCCACGTCTCTCTCTCTCTCTCTCTCTCTCTCTCTCTACTCTTCACCATGTCCACCATGTCTGATAATACCCTTCTCCACACTCTCTCTCCTCCTTTTATAACTATCCTAGGTCTATAGCTGAAGTCGGTGGAGTGCGTAACCTTATGCACTCCTTTCGAAGTGAAAGTGCGAAACGGTTTGCGCTTGGCGGCTTTGGGAGAACCCCATGATCAAAGAAATTTTGATTTGGCTTCTTGGTGGTGATTGGCTCCACCTTGGGCTCCATCTGAACGGTTCAGATGGGCCAACTGATCAGAGATGGTGGGCTACATCTTCCCGGAATTTTTGGGCTACGTCCGGACACTTCTTGCACACGTACATGCGCTGAGGTGTTCGATGGGCCCCTGATCAGTGCTGGCAGAAGAATTAACTCCATTCATTGAATTCTCCTCGAAAAACTAGTCAAGAATGGGTACTTTTGCTCAAGTTTGGTCCAGCCTAAAGGATCAAATCTTTCTGCCGTTATCCTGCATTTGATGGTGATCTTCATGTGTGCACGTGCATGGCAGCAAATGGTCACTATGGTTATGGTCGGCCACACTGTCCGGACACATTGGACGGTTTATATCAATGAAATGGTCCATGGTGGCGGGCCATTACAGGTCCCAGCGGGCGTCCGTCCGCTCCTCTGCGTAAGAGAATGAGATGGGTCGAGTCAAACGTCTTTGACCGAACTCCCAGGTTTAGCGTGCCTCCAGTGCATGCGCAGATCGTGCACATGCATCACAGGTAGGGCCAATGGAGATGTATTTTGTGAAATCTATACCGTGCATTCGTTTTAGCTATCCAATTCATTGGTTGAGCCCAAAGTGGAAGCGTATCCAGAGATCAGGTAGGCCCCAAATCAATGATCTATGGCCGATCTTTTCCATTGGACCACTTCCACAACGATCCAAAGGCTGAAATTTTACGTGTACGGTTATTTTATGATCTTAAGGCCAAATATAAAGTTTCAACCTAAACGGAGGTGGGAACCCTGTGATCTTGCATTCAGGATGATTTTCAGGCCTCTTTTACTTTAATCACTTGATTTTCTTGAATCTTTGGCGTGTGAATTCTTTGATCTCGGTCCCCTAAGATCCGTCCCTTGCTTTGGTGATTTTTGAGCATCAAATCTATGCTTTTAGTACCCTTTTCAGTCCAAGCTCCTAAATTCACATTGCAATACAAATACGATTAAAATAGAGCGTTAAACATTATCATGTTCATAAAATCAAGTAATAACTGGGGTCTAAAATGCAATATTCGACCCTCAACACAATCCCCTATCAGCATTTTGCTAGTCCCGAGCAAAGTATGTGAAAAATAATTTAAGAACCACATGATAAATTTTTATAAACTCAAGCGGTTTTTGAAAAGCAATCTAGAACATAGAATTCCAAGATACATCAATGTTGGGCATTACCTTCTCCTAAACTCAAGCGCACGATAAAGTTCATGGTTAAATTCAAAGTATTAATCCATCAATTAGAACAATTCTAAACATTGAGTTCAATGGGTGTATAGCGCAACCTTGACTTATCACAATTAAAGGTCCAATCGTCAATTTTCATGATATCATTGGTAATAAAAAAGAGTATTCCAAAATAACCCAACCTAAACCGAAACTTGCCTTACAGTTCAGCCTTTTTATTCTTCCAGCTTTTGATTTTTTCATCGATGGCTTCATGCTGTGTCAACCTTTTTAAAGATCTTTAACAAGTAGCCGTTTTTGAACACAACTGTTTTTTAGCTGGGTAGTATTCTCTCTTCTTCTTTTTTTTTTCAATGAACATGATCGACAAATTCCCCAGGTTGGTTCCTTCCATGCTTAGTGATTACCAGGTTAATAATTCAATATCGAACTGAAACCTTAATGTGTAAGCTAGTGTGACATGTGAAATCATGACTTAATCAATGTTTAAAACTTCTAATCATGGATTACTAATTCGAACTTAACTATGAAATCTAACAAGTAACTGAATCCAAGTTTCATAAATCACCAACATTAAGTATTTTATATTTTTAAATTAAGAATGGCCTTCAAAATTACTCAAATTCACAAGAATTTCCAGAAAAAATTTTAAAAATTTTCACAATTTTTTTTTTTTTTGGCTCAAGACTAAGAAAATACTGAGTAGGTAACCTAATCTCTCATTCCCAACCTAAAATCTATATTGTCCTCAATGTAAAAGATATACGCATGAATGCAGGTGAGACAACGAAATTGAAGGAGAAGTGATGGAAAGATAGTACATGATGAAGGAGTTGTACGGCTTTTTCCAAAGAGATCTCAGCATGAAGGTCGGTTAGCACAAGAGTTAAACTACAAGAAGCAACTATCCTAACACAAATGGAAAGCAAACTATCCTAACGGCATAAAGTTGACTATCCTAGAACGATAAAAAGCAAACTACCCTTGTCTTATGAAAGCATTAAACCTACCTATACCTCCATCAGACTAGGAGATCAGTTCTGGTACACAAGATCATTGAGAGGTATGGGCATGTCCTCTTAATCAAATTTCTCAACAAATGGCTTTAATCGATGTCCGTTTACTTTAAATTCATTGCCATTATCTGGATTCTGAATCTCGACAGCCCCATGAGGATAAACAATGATAACGGTGAAAGGGTTGGTCCAACGAGATTAGAACTTACCCGAAAAGAGATGTAACCGAGAATTATACAAAAGGACCTTTTGACCTGGCATGAATGATTTTCAAAGAATATGTTGGTCATGAAACGCTTTCATCCTGTCCTTGTAAATTCTCGAGTTCTCGTACGCATAGTTCCGGATTTCTTTAAGTTCATTTAACTGAAGTTTGCGCAGTGAGCCAACGTTGTCCAGATTGAGGTTTAGATTTTTTATCGCCCAGTAGGCTTTATATTCCAACTCCACAGGTAGGTGGCAAGCTTTCCCATAGACAAGTCTAAAGGGAGACATTCCAATAGTGGTTTTAAATGTAGTACGATATGCCCATAAGGCATCGGTCAATCGGATTGACCAATCCTTATGGTCAGGGTTAACCGCTTTCTCTAAAATGTGTTTAATTTCTCTATTGGATATCTTAGCCTGCCCACTTGTTTGTGGGTGGTATGGAGTGTTCACCTTATGAGAAATACCATATTTTTTCATTAAATTGTCGAATGGTCTATTACAAAAATGTGAGCCCCCATCACTAATGATGGCTCGAGGCGTTCCAAACCGAGAAAGGATGTTTTCTTTTAAGAATTTAATGACCATTTGATGGTATTGTTCCAGCACGGAATCACTTCAACCCATCTAGTGACATAGTTTATAGCGAGCAAAATATATAGATTTCCAAAGGATTGGGGAAATGGTCCTATGAAATCGATGCCCTAGCAATTAAATGCCTCTATAATAAGAATGAGATTCAAGGGCATCATATTTCGATGGGACAATGCTCCCAACTTCTGCAACGCTCACAAGCCTTACAAAACTCATGAGTGTCCCTGAACATGGTGGGCTAGTAAAAGCCATAGTGCAGAATTTTGGCCGTGATCTTTTTAGCAAAAAAGCGACCACCACAGGCCTGTGAGTGACAGAAGGAGATGACACTTTGATGCTCATCGTCTGGTATACATCTCCTTAAGATTTGGTCTGGGCAATATTTAAACAAATACGGATCTTCCCAAAAGAATTTACGCACCTCAGTGAAAATTTTCTTCTTATCTTGCGCAGTCCAATGTGTCAGTGTGAAACCTGTGGCAAGATAATTAGCAATATCAGCGAACCAAGATGAATGGGAGACTCTGAACAATTGTTTGGTAGGGAACATGTCATTTATGTGTGTTGTCTCAAGGGAATCAAAGAGATTAAGGTGAGAAAGGTGGTCAGCCACTACGTTCTCTACTCCTTTTTTTAGCTTTTGTTTCTAAATCAAATTCTTGGAGTAGGAGGATCCATCTTATCAGGCGATGCTTAGCATAATTCTTATAAAGAAGATACTTGAGATCCGCATGATCTGTGTAAACGATGATCTTGGATCCGATCAAGTAGGACCTAAATTTGTCCAATGCGAACACACGACTAAGAGCTCCTTTTTCCGTAGTCAAGTAATTCACTTGGGCAGGATTTAGAGTTCTACTTGCGTAATGAATAACGTAAGGCTTTTTTTCTTGTCTCTGGCCTTAAACCACCCCAAGAGCATAGTCAGACGCGTTGCACATAAGTTTAAAAGGAAGACTCCAATCAAGTAGCTGCATGATAGGTGTAGTGTTAACATGCCCTTAAGCTTAATGAAAGCTTCCTGGCATTGCTCAGTCCGCTCGTATGGTGGATCCTTTTGAAGTAGATTACATAGAGGATGAGAGAGGAGACTAAAGTCCTTTATGAATCTTTTGTAAAACTCGGATGTCCTAAGAAGGATCGCACGTCTCGTATGTTCTTAGGTGGAGGTAGGTTAAAGATAAGATCAATTTTTACCTTATCTACTTTGATTCCTTTGGATGAGATGATATGTCCAAGGACAATTCCCTTACGAACCATGAAATGGTACTTCTCCCAATTGAGTACCAAATTCTTTTCTTCACATCTTTTCAGCACACATTTAAGATTCTTTAAGAAATTGCTGAAAGATGGACCGAAGATAGAGAAGTCGTCCATGAAGACCTCTAGGTATTGCCCCACCATATCAGAAAAAATATTCATCATGCATCACTGAAAAGTGGCAGGGGCATTACATAGTCCAAATGGCATCCTTCGGTAAGCAAAGGTGCCATAAGGACATGTAAATGCGATCTTTTCCTAATCTTTAGGGGTTATCTCTATCTAATTGTAGCCCGAATACCCATCAAGAAAACAGTAATAGGAATGACCTGCTAACCTTTTCAAAATTTGATCAATGAAGGGCAAAGGAAAGTGGTCCTTCCTCGTGACGGTATTCAAGTTCCTGTAGTCAATGCACATTCTCCAACCAGTAGTAACTCTAGTTGGCACAAGTTCATTATTGGCATTGGCTACGATGGTGATTTCGGATTTCTTAGGAACTACCTGAGTTGGACTCACCCATTGACTATCGGATATAGGGTATATGATACCCACATCCAACAGTTTAAGGACTTGGGCCTTAACCACGTCCTTCATGTTTGGATTTAGTCTACATTGTGATTGTCGAGAGGTCTTCGCATTATTCTCAAGATAAATACGGTGAGTACAAATCAAAGGGTCAATTCCCTTGAGGTCCGCGATCATCCATCCAAGGGCTCCCTTATGCTCAATGAGAGTAGATATGAGCATACTCTCTTGTTCTTTCTCAAGGTGGGAAGAAATCACCACTAGGTATGTCTCATCTTGACCTAAGTAGACTATTTCAAATCAGAGGGCAACGGTTTTAGGTCAAGCTTCAGTGCCTTGAGGCTAGACGTTAGAGGCACTACATCAGTTTGGGACAATTCTTCAAATTGTGGTCTCCACCGGTTAACTTCAAGTACCGGCGCAATATCAAGCATGACAACCATCTCCCTAATCATGTCATCATCAAAATCATGGGAGTGGGCCAGGCATGTCTCTAGAAGATCAAAGGATAAGGTCAAGGGTGTTCTATCTTCTACGAAAGAGTCGATTATGTTAATGTCGTGGAAATCGTCATCATCCTCTAACCGTCTGCCTATGTTGAAAAAGATATTTAGATCCAATGTCATATTCTCGAAAGACATACTCATGACTCTGTTCTTACAATTGATGATTGCATTTGAAGTGGCAAGGAATGGGCGACCAAGAATGATGGAAATCTGAGTGCTCATGTTACTTATGGGTTTAGTATCCAGAACGATAAAATCTACAGGGTAGTAGAATCTGTCAACCTAGACCAACACATCCTTAATTATCCCTCTTGGTATACGAACAAAGCGATTAGCAAGTTGTAATGTGGTTAAGGTAGGTTTTAATTCACCCAAACCCAACTGTTTGTACACTAAGTAGGCAATCAAATTTATGCTCGCTCCTAAGTCAAGAAGTGCGTGCTCAATTCGGTAGTTCCCGATTACAAAAGGTATGGTTGGGCTACCAAGATCTTTGAATTTTTGTGGCACATCTTGCTTTAGGATGGCACTCAGTTTTTCAGTTAAAAAGATTTTCTTTTAAATGTTTTGCTGTCTTTTGGTCATACACAAGTCTTTCAGAAATTTGGCATATGAAGGTATTTGTTTAATCGCATCCAGTAGAGGAATATTGACCTTCACTTGTTTCAACACTTCTAGAATGTCCTGAGAGTTAGAAAGAGGTTTTGGTGCAACCAAGCGTTGGAAAAATGGAGTAATCGGCTTCCCTTGAGGTTCCGGTTCTAGTTCTTGTGGGGCATGGCTAGATCCATCATCATTGTCTACTTCTGGGTCCTTAGGCTTTTCAGCCCTAATCGGAATAGTTTTGTCAATGATCTTCCCACTCCTAAGAGTGGTGATAGATTTAGCTTGCTCCATCTGATTTAAAGAGCTTGGATCACTTATTTCGTATTAGGTTTAAGATTGGGGAAAGGTTGGGCTAGAAGAATCCCTTTTTCCCCAATTGAATTTTTTGTCTCACGCCCTTGTATGGCCTTTGAAATGTCTTGAAGGGTTTGCAATATACTCTGAGTGATAAGCTTTGGTTTTGAATATGTTTTAGAACCGGATCCTCTTGAGGTTTCGCTTGATTTGGAATTTGATTAAAGAAACCTTGAGTAGCAATTTGTCCATTCCTCCAACTGAGATTTAGATGATTTCTCCAACTAGGATTGTATGTATTGGAGGTAGGTCCATTGAAAGGTCTTTGGTAATTGTTCACGGTATTGAATTGCTCATTTAACACCTCTTGAAAGGTGGGTATTGTTGGACAATTTTCAGTTGTGCGAACGTTGCAAGCACAAATACCGCAAACAGTTTCCTTATCCTTCTTTAATTCCATGGCCTCGAATTTCCTTATGAGATTAGACACTTTAGTATTGATATCATCATCCACTTTCTGAAGGTATAATCCACCCCTCTCCTTTGATTGAGTGGGCCTAGAAATGGTGCTTGATCTTGGGTAAGTGTCCCATGATTATGCATTTTCAGCAAGTCTGTCCAAGTAATCCCACACATCATCGACATTTTTATTCATGAATTTTCCATTGCACATTGTCTCAACCAATTGGCGCATGGAAGATGTCAGTCCATCATAGAAAAAGTATGTAATGCGCCACGTTTCAAAACCGTGTTGTGGGCATGAACTGACAAGATCCTTGAACCGCTTCCAACATTAGAAGAATGTTTCATCCTCCTTTTGGGCGAAGTTCATGATTGACTTTCTAAGGGTGTTCGTTTTATGATGTGGAAAGAATTTCTTTATGAACTCCCTTATCATATCATTCCATGTGCCAATGGATATAGGACGTAGCGAATGCAACCACATCTTAGCTTTCTCTTTCAAGGAAAAGGGAAAGAGTTTCAGCCTGACTGTGTCCTCAAACACGTTTGGAAAATATAAAGTGGCTATGATCTCATCAAACTCTTTTAAGTGTAAATATGAATTTTCTCACTCAAGCCCATGAAATTTAGGAAGGAGTTGGATCACCCCTGGCTTGATATCCATGTGTCCCGTATTCTCTAGAAAAACCATGCATGAGGGCGTGCTCACCCTCACCGGTTGTAAATAATCTCATAAAATACGAGGCGGGGGTGCTTGATGCACCTCATTCTCATCTTGGACTTCCCCAACCCTAGGTTGAGGTAGTCCTTCCGGTTGATTAGCCAGTTGATTTGCGGCCATAACCTCAATTAACTCTGGGGATCTCGAGCGGAGTCTAGTCCTGTGATGGATAGTTAACCCCTCAACTAATCCTCCTTCAGTCAAGAGACGTTGAGTGTTGTCACGGACCCACTTGGGCATGAAACACTCGTAGCCCTCAATCTCAGATTCTAACCTAAACCTAAAAGAAAGAAAAGAAATAGGAATCTAGAAATAGAAAGAGAGAAGAGATGGAAAGAGGTTACCAAGTTAGAAGTTCCTAAATTAAAAACCTGCAAAACAAAACAAAACAAGTCAGTTTCTAAAAATAGAAAGTAAACTAGTTCTTAAAAAGGAAATTTTCTAAAAATAGAAAATCGAAAGTTTCTAAAGGAAGGTTCTAAACCTAGAATTAGAAAGTAAGTTAGATTCTAAACATACAAGAAATCCTAGAATTAGAAAGTTTCTAAAAATAGAAAATAAAACCCTAATCCTAAAAATAGAAAAATTAGAAAAATTAGAAAGAGATTATCAATTTAGAAAGTCTATATCAGGGTCCTACAAAACAGGAAAGTTAGGTTAGTTTCTAAAAAATTTAAACAAAAAAAAAAAAAAAAATCTAAACCTAAAATTAGAAAACCCTAATCTTAACCTAATTCTAAAACTAGTTAATATCAGAAAAACTCAACCGTTAGTCCCCAGTAACGACACCAAAAACTTGTTCACAACCCCAAGTGTAGGGTCGCGATGTAGTAATAATCTTGGTAAGACCGAGGTCAAATTCAAAGGGACTGAACCTTGTACGTATTCTGAAAGTAATCAGAACTAGAACTAGAAGAAGATGTAATCTAAATCAAGAGAATGTAGGAAAATAATGATGAGTTATTTAACTAAAACTTGTAAAATTCAAAGGTGGGAAACTAGGGTTTCTAAGGATATACTTGTAGAGATCAGGGAGATCTATGATTGATTTAAGAACACAACTAGAATCAAAGTCCTATCTTCATCCAATTGGAAGATAATTCATTAAAATCCAAATCTGAACTTCCTTTGATCCAGTTTTCAATAGACGGGAGTTATGAGAACTAGAATTGATTCCATCACTAAATCATGCCCATGAGACAAAGCAAACAACAGAATTTAACCAATCCATAACCAATCTAAGAGAATTATGAATGTTAGGAAGGGTTCTGTCATCCAACCATGTCCATGAGATGATAGTAAACAACAAGGATTCTCAGGTTCACAATGTAAGGCCCGTATCCTAGTCCGTACCGTTCCTTAGACTCTCGCGGTCCTCCCAGTCAAATTTCGGCGACCCACGACCTATAATTGGTGTTTATGCACGATCCTAAGTCGTACCCTGTAGATCTGAGTCAGCTCGACATGAGACTTGTATCATTGCGACCACACCATTGCCGCGGTTATAACGCCGCGTCCTGCGCACCGATGCGATACCCAGGCCAGGAGATGTGGGCCCGTGTTTACTTTGAGGAGAACGTTACGCATTTGCAATCCCGAGAAGAGAATATTTACAACCCATCAAATCAATCAATCAATGTACAAGTCAAGTACACATCCATCACTCACCCATCCCTCTCTTAACCAAAGTCAACTCTCAAGTCAAGTACACCCATCACTCACCCTCACACCCATCCCTCTCTCCTTACATCATTCTCCCTCTCTCTCATTTCTCTCTTCAATCCCAAGCAAACAAGAGAGCAACCGTCCAAGGTTTTTTAAGGAGAGATAGAAGCTAGGTGTGGCCTACTTCCTATCCATCTAATCTCCCATCTCCACCCTTCAATCCTCATCTTCCACCATCAAAGGGAAAGCCTAGGAGCTAAGGAGTCCAAGGAGCCTAGAAGAAGCGGAAACGGTGGATGTTCATAGCATTAGATCTCGATTTTTTATTTAGGGCCCACAGGATTTGGGACCCATCTTGTTGTATGTGTTGTATATGGCCCATCTAGGGGAGCTCATAGTGGCGGAGCTCCCTCGCCTCATGTCTCTCCCTCTCTCTATCTCTCTTTCCCATCTTGTGGCCCACCATGAAGTATTTTTTTGTCCATGTCGTCCACCATGTGGACCCCGCCGTGATGTATTTAATCCACACCATCTGTCCAGTAGGTAGGGCCCGCCTTGCTGCTAGACTGCTCGTCCAGTGGGCAAGCCCACTTGCATGGACGGGCTTGAATGGAGGGAAAGCAATTTCAGCTTGAATGCCAAGCTGGTTAGCCCCACGTTGACCCACCTTAATGTATATATACATATATCCTCTATCGTCCAGCAGCTGGATGGTGGGGCTTACCTTGATGAGTGTGATTATCCACATCGTCCACACGTGTAGGTGGTGGGGGCCTACCTTGATGCATGTGAGTTATGTCCAGCACCGTCCATTTTTTTTTGGGTGTGGGACCCACCCCACACGTACAACACGTGTGGGGGTGGGGCCCACCTTGATGTATGAATTTTGTATCCACACGATCCATCACTGGATGGTGCAGTGTGGGATGCACCACGTTGAATGCATTGTATATCGTCCACCGTCCAGATGCTTGGGACGGTGTGGATACCTCTGTTGAGTTCTTTACAAACCTATGAGTTAAACTTTAAAGCTCCTAAAGGTAAATCTATAACACTTAAATCTTCTAAAATTATTTCTGAAGAAAACTCTGATTCTGAAGATGATATGGCTCTTTTAGCAAAGAAGTTTTATAAGATTTTCAAAAGTAAGAAAAGGGTTGATCTTCAACAATCAAATGATAAAAAGAAATTTAGACCTAAAATTCGAAAATCTTTGAAAGACAGTCAGTGTTACAACTGCCATGAATATGGGCATCAAGCAAACAAATGTCCTAAAAAGGACAAACCCAAGAGGAAGGGTATTTTGGCTACTTAGGATGAATCATCTGAGTCTGAAACTAATTCTGATTCTGAAGATTCTGAAACCGAGTTGGCCAATGAAGTTAAGGCTCTTATGACTCTAGCCAAGTTCACTTTTTCAGATCATGATGATTCAACAAGTGAAGAAAATCTGAATAGTGATTATGAAAATGAAGAAGATCTTCAAGATGCTTACAATGCCCTATACAAGGAGAGTTGTAAAATTGCTGTGAAGCTTAAACTTCAAAAAGAAAAAAAATTTTAACTCAAAGAATGCTTCGACTTACTTGTTTTAGAAAATTTCCAAATTTTAGATAGTTTTGAAAAATTAAAATGTGATTTGGAGTTCAAAACCTCCCTTATTGAAGATTTGAAATCTGAAATTGAGAAACTCAAGAATGAAGTATCTTCTCTTCTGAGTTTGAAGGATACATGGAGGTATGCCCAAGGAGATCCAAAGTTAGAAAAACTTTTATCTGGATCTAGAAAATGTGGCGATCGATCTGGGTTGGGTTATGATAAAAACATACCTCATAAACAGAAGACTACTCCCAACTTTGTGAAAGGAGTAGCCTCAAACTCAAAAGAAAAAGGTACTTGTCAAGATTTTTCTAAAAATACAAAATCTTTTCAAAAACCTAAACGTAGCTTTATCAATTTCAAAAATTAGTTGGCTGAAAAAATAATTGATTTACTCAAGGACCTCTTAAAATCTAACTCAATAGGTCATTCCCACAACTATAAACAAAAGAAGACCAACTATGCTCCTAAACCCAAAACAGTTCACACTGCTTTCAAAGCTACAAGCCATTCTAAATGGTACCTAGACAGTGGATGTTCAAGGCATATGACTGGTGATAAAGGTCTATTCATCGATCTCAAAGACATGACTGATAGATCAGTCACATTTGGTGATGGCAGCAACTGCAAGATTATGGGCCAAGGTACGGTTCAACTTTATAATCTTCCTTTATTCAAGAATGTTTTATATGTTGAAGGTCTTAAACATAACTTGCTTAGCATATCTCAAATATGCTATAATAACCATAGTGTACGATTTTCTAATCAAAGCTGTGAGATTCTAAATAATAAAGGCTCAGTAATATTAACCAGACGAAGAACATTTGAAAACTGCTATATTGTAAGCGAATCCAGCTCATCTAATCAATTGTGTTACATGGTCCATACAGACGAGACTGATTTGTGGCATAAACGTCTTGGACATGTACACTACCGAAATCTATATAGATTGAGCAAACAAGAACTTATAAGAGGTCTACCCAAACTGTAAAAATTGAATAAAATAAGTGGTGACTGTCAGATTGGCAAACAAACAAGGAACTCACACAAAAAGGTGAATTCCAATATCACATCAAGACCACTCGAGCTTCTCCATATGGATCTTGTAGGACCTACAAGGACAGAAAGTCAAGGTGGTAAAAGATATATTTTGGTAATAGTGGATGACTTTACCAGATATACATGGGTTGTCTTCTTAAGGGACAAAACAGAAACCCTTAAAGAAGTGAAAAAGGTTCTTAAAAGGATTCAAACTGAAAAGAGTTCTCAAGTCAGTAAGATTTGTAGTGATCATGGACTTGAATTTGAGAATAGCGGTTTTGAGAAGTTCTGTAGCGACCAGGGAATATTACATGAGTTCTCAGCGCCCAAAACTCCTCAACAAAATGATATTGTAGAAAGAAAAAATAGAGTGCTTCAAGAAATGGCTAATGTCATGTTGAATAGTATGAAGCTCTCTAAGAATCTTTGGGCTGAAGCAGTCAATACAGCTTGCTACATAATTAACCGGGTTTATAATAGTAAAGGTAATAATAAAATGGCTTATGAAATGTGGTTTGATAAAAAGCTTACTGTCAAATACTTTCGAGTTTTTGGCAGCAATTGCAATATTTTACGAGATCGTGAAAGTCTGGGAAAGTTCAATACGAAGAGTGATGAAGGGATCTTTTTAGGATACTCTTTAAACAGTCGAGCTTATAGAGTTATGAACAAAAGGACCGGTGTGATTCAAGAGTCCATCAATGTGGTCATTGATGATCACTTGAACACTTCAGTCTCAAGTTCAGATAATGATGAAGTTCTAGTAATTGATAAATCTGATACTTCATCTAATCAGACTGATTCTGAATTGAGGACTGTTAAAGATCATCCAACCACACAGATTCTTGGAAACCCTCTCACTGGTGTTCGTACACGTAAACAACTTGAGGATATATATAATTACGTATGTTTTACATCCCAGATAGAATCATCTAATGTAAAAGAAGCTCTTGCTGATGAAAACTGGACTGTTGCCATGCAAGAAGAACTCAACCAATTTATGAGAAATGATGTTTGGGATCTTGTTCCTAGACCTAAAGAAAAACACATTATAGGAACTAAGTGGATTTTTAAAAACAACTCTGATAAAGATGGTAATATATTTCGAAACAAGGCAAGACTGGTTGTACAAGGGTACACTCAAATTGAAGGTATCGATTACGATGAAACCTTTGCCCCAGTTGCTTGTCTTGAATCAATCAAACTTTTTATATCCATTGCTTGCTTTAGAAAGATTAAATTTTTTTCAAATGGATGTTAAGAGTGCCTTTTTAAATGGCGAGTTACATGAAGAAGTTTATGTTGAACAACCTACAGGATTTGAAGTTCCTAAGTTTACTTATCATGTATACCGTCTTAAAAAAGCTCTGTACGGTCTTAAACAAGCTCCCAGAGCATGGTATGAGAAATTGACTAAGTTTTTACCCAGTCATAACTTTCAAATGGGAAGTGTTGATAAAACAGTGTTTGTTAATAAACATAACGAAGATATTTTAATAGTTCAAATCTACGTTGATGATATCATTTATGGATCTACTTGTACTGACATGACTATTGAATTTGCAGAATTGATGAATCTCAATTTGAAATGAGCATGGTTGGGGAATTGAATTACTTCCTTGGGTTGCAAGTAAAACAACTACCTGATGGAATGTTTATCTCTCAATCTAAATATGCTATAAATTTAATTAAGAGATTTGGATTTGAGAATGGTAAGAAATTTGATACTCCTATGAGTATAACTTTGAAACTCTCAAAAGATTCTGCAGGTAAAAATGTAGATCAGAAACTATATCGGAGTATGATTGGTAGTTTATTGTATTTAACTACTAGTAGACTTGATATTGATCTAAGTGTTGGTATTTGCGCTAGATATCAGTTTGAACCTAAAGAATCGCATTTGATTGCGGTCAAACAGATTATCCGCTATATTGCTAGTACTGTTAATCTCGGTCTCTGGTATCCTCATGAGACTAGTATTCAATTAGCTGGGTACTCGGATGCTGACTGGGCTAGTAATCTTGATGATAGAAAGTCAACCAGTGGTGGTTGCTTTTATATTGGAAACTATTTAGTTTCTTGGCTTAGCAAGAAACAAAGTTCTATATCACTTTCAACAGCTGAAGCTGAATATATCGCAGCTGATAATGCTTGTACCCAGCTTGTTTGGATGAAGCGTATGCTAAGTGATTATGAAATTAAACAGGATTCTATGTTATTATATTGTGATAATACCAGTGCCATAAATATTTCGAAAAATCCAATTCAGCATTCTCGTACTAAGCATATTGATATTAGATTTCATTATATTTAAGATTTAATTAAAGAAAAGATAATATCAGTGGAATATATTCCTACCGAGAATCAACGTGCTGATATTTTCACTAAACCGCTCGACAAAAGCAGATTTAACAAAATGATATTTGATCTTGACATGTGCATTTTAAAATGATTATTTATGCCTATTTGTATCATATTGTATATATTTGCTAGATTAAATTTTCAATTTTTGAAATATGTATGAAAATCTGATTTTTTGGTTGTACTCGACCAGTCGAGGATTTCTTCGACCTGTCGTGGCACGACCAGTCGAAGAATACCCACGACCAGTCGTGAATCGCGTGAATCACTTAAATTTAGGGAAAATCTCTTTCTTCCTTATTTCTTCTTTCATCTCTGACTAGCCGACGCTTGACCAGTCGAACCCACCTTCCAAATCCTTCAAGGTTAGTGCTCCATTTGTTTATTTCTTGTAGATTTGTGTCTAGACCACTTCCATTTTATTCTTGAAGTTGTCTATTTCAAGTTTTGTTGAGATTTGGGGTTTTCCTTTTGCAAAATCTGTTTTGAGCAAACCCTCTTCTCAAACCTTTGCAACGTTTTCTTTTCTTGAAATCTTTATTGCAAATGACTTCTAGAGGAAAGAAAACAACATCCCGTGATCCGTCTTCTTCCAGATCAGCCCTGATTACTAAGCGTCATCTTCAGACTCCCGATGATGATCCTTCTTATGTTCAGGACATCAAATTACGTAATGTTATAGTTGAACATCCTGTTTCTATTAATCATGTTGCTCCTTTTGATATCCTTCCTATGCTTCAAGCTGTAGGTTGGGATAACTTATTACATTGGGGTGGGCCAGCATACCGGTCCATTGCACAGTCCATGTTTGCATGTATATGCGATTTTTCATTAAAGAATTTAACTTTTAAAATAGCCACAAGAGAAGGACCATTTGACATTGATCGTCATTTGATTTCAGCTCTTATGGATATTCCTGTAAATGATGAGGGATTTCTATCTATAATTTATCTGACAAACCCTCAGAATCTGAAAAATGTCTCCTCACTAGAGATTTATGCAATTTGAATGCTCAATGGACTCATAAAGGGAATGGGCTTCCCTCAAAGTATTTGTTACCCAAATACAGAGTTCTTCACAAAATCTTTGTGTCTAACTTATATCCACAATCGGGTAATAAATCTAAATTGACTTCATACATGGTTCGTATGCTTCATGTTGTTGCCAGTGGTACATTTATCTGTTTACCATCTTTGATTTGTCACTTCATTATTAATTTTCGTCTCCATCCTGGTCATAGTGACATTCCTTTTGCTTATTTGATGACTGTGTTGGCTACTTATATGTTAGTCGATATGCCGGTTGGTGAGGCCCCTATTCGTCATCTGATATTCAATAACTCTAATCTAAATAAGATGAAGTTGGATTTACTCCCTGGACAAGGAGATGGTGTTGGCAATGCTGAAGCAGCACATGAGGAAGAAGCTAGTGATCTTCCTCCTGATGATATTAATATGGATGATATCTTTGAAGAACTTGATTCTGATTCTATGAATGATCCAGATTATGAGCCTTCTGACTTTGATGCACGTCTGCATGCATTAGAGGATAAGATTGAGAATATAAATGTTAAGGTGGAAAACATGTCTGTTGCTAATGATTTACATTTCAAGTATATGCGCAAATATCTTAAGCGCTTGAACAAGGGAATGCATAAAATGGATCCATCTATCCTTGCTCCTTCATCTGGTTCTGATTAGTTTTTTCATTGTCTAAGTTGTAATAACTTTACTATTATGGTGCTCGTTCTGCTTCAACTCAGTTTATGAATTATGTGTGTTAATTAAGCTTTTATCTTATATCTTGTCTATCTGTTGTAAGACCCGTATCCTAGTTCGTACTGTTTCGATGAATCCTGCGATCATTTCCGTCGAAGTCCGATAATCCGCGACTGATAATCGACGTTGCAATCGATCGTAAGTCGTATCCTATAGATTCGAGTCAGTTTAATCCGAGACCTGTATCATTGCAACCGTACTGTCGCCGCGGTTCCAACGCTGTGACTCACGCACCAATCCGATACCCTGACCAGAAGATGTGAGTCGACGTTTATTTCGAAGAAACGCCGCGCTTTCTCGATTCCAAGAGAATCTCTACACAATGTCAAATCAATCACATCAATCAATCAATCACTTCAATGTCAAGTACAAGCAACCCATGCTTTCTCTCTCCAAAGTCAACTCTTTCTCACCCTCTCTCTTACACACCCATACCTAGTCAAGTACCACATCCATCACCTCACATCACTCACCTCACATCACTCCTCTCCCTTACAACCATCTCTCTCTCTTTCACAAAATTCAAATTCCAAGCAACCCATAAGCCTCACACGTCCACATTTTTTTCCAAGGAGAGAAAAAGAGAAGTGAGTAGTGTGGCCCACTTTCCATCCCAAAATCTTCCATCCTAGCCCTTGAATCTTCATCTCCCACCATCAAAGTGAAGCACAAGGAGGTCGACTTTCCAACGGACCAAGAAGATCGGACGGTGGGTGCTTTATAGGATAGGTTTTTCATGTTTTTATGATGGGCCAAGTGGGGCCTACCGATCAATGGTGTGGATCTCACTTTGGACCCTAAGATGTGGCCGATGGCCCACTTTGATTATTTTTGTGTATGATTGGATGCAAGGGAGGGCCCATAATGTCGGGGTCCCTCCATCACACGTGTGTCCCGCTCTTTTTCTCCCTCTCTCTCTCACTCTCTCTTTTTCATTTTCTTTCATATGATAATGATGTGGCCATGTGGTCCACTTGGATGGACCCCACCATGAAGTATGTGGTTTATCCAAGCCATCGGTAAGAGGGGCCCACTTCATATGCATTGAACCCACACCATTCACCCTTGGTGGTCCACCAGAACAGGGCCCACCTTGTATAGTCACTGCCCAAAACCGTCCAGCGTCCAGGGACGCTGGACGTTGGCTGAACAAAAAAAAAAAAAAAGGAATTTTTTTGGGTTTTGGGGCGGACTGCTCATGCATGTCTCTTAATTCTTTTTCGGAAACAAAGGGAGAAAAAAATAATAATAATAATGCCTATAGTAAAAGGGCTAATCAGTTATTTCTTTCATGGCCCCGAGCATGCCAATATTAGCACTGATGGTGCGTAAATGTAGCTCGCTGTTCGAACAACTATTCAGAGTTCCTAGAGCTCCTTGTAAGGCTTGTTGGAAAACTCGCTGTCGGACCTGATTAATTGCTCTTTGTTGTTCAAAATGAATGGTTTTCCATTTCAGAAGAAAAACTATTATGAATATCACAGACCTCCTTGGTTTTCCATTTCTTTCACTATGGAATCAATGAAGGCCTTTCTCCTACCAGGGGTCGGGGGTCCCCTGATGTTTAGGATTCAAAATCTGCTTCCTGCATGTCGGGGATGTGCTTTTGTGCCACCACTCTCCTCGGTCGATATTATCCAGGTTAATGATAGTTGTTTCTACCGTTCGTAATGTTCCATTGGGGAAGACACTTTTCGCAAACCTCTCCCCCCTCCTCTAGTCTGCATTCCTTAAGGAAAATCATATCTGGTTTTCTCTTTTTGTAAAGAGTCTAAACAACCATTTGTTTGGGGTCGCTGTCCAGGCCCCAACCATTCCATGATAGAATTTGCATTTGGCCCCTCTTCCACTTTTTCTTTTTTCTGGTCACTACTGTGAAATCCTGTAGCGCCGGTACCTATAGACCATAAACCTGTTCATTTTCTTCGCCAGGTGGCTATAATTCTGAATATTCTAGTATGGTTATGGGAGTCAGGGTCGTCTCCTCGGCTGCTACCTTCCCCAAGGTCCGGATTGCGTCTGTTCGGGTTTGGGCGGTTTGTCTCCTTGATTTCTATTCATTGGGCTTTCTTTCTGATTCCCACTCCTTGCTGAAAGAAAGAACCTTCCTTCGGATCTTTGGGTGGTGTTTGGACTTCGGATAGCCCCTCTCTTGCTCGCGGGGCAATAACAATAGCCGGCAGTGTCTGCTCATCTGAAGGTCCCAGCAAGCAAGCAACGGCTGAAAAGCCTATTAGTAAAACGCGCTAGCGCGCTTTAGTTTTGAAGCAAGCTGAAAAGCCTATTAGTAAAATGCGCTAGCGCGCTCATACGTTTTTCAGCTGGCTTCAAAGCCGCTAGCGCGCGCATACTTTTGAAGCTGAAAAACGCTTATGACTATCTATTAAAGTCAAAGGCCCCCCCTTCTTTATTATAGGGCTATGGAGTCACTTTCACTTTAGTTCACCTTGATGTTTGTGCTTAATCCACGCCGTCTATCCCTTTCCTTGGATCATTTTAGGCGTTGAGCCGAAAAATGAAGCGGATCCAACTTTCAGGCGGGCCATACCTTAGAAAACAATGATTCTCACCGTTTAAATGTACTCAAATTTATCTTCACTTCGAAAGATGCCCAATATTGGGCTTGATGGAATGCTTATGGAGCATAAACTCCATTGGGTGGGGCGGATGCTTCCGACGCCGGCCCCACACGTGAAAAACCTCAGAAAAATGAGATTTTCAAAAAATTAAAAAAAAAATAAATTAAGGGCAGCGCCTGCCGCTGCTCTGCAGCAGGACGCTGCCAGCGTCAGCGTGCAACCGGCAGGGTCCCACGGCTCCAGCCGTGGGCCCCACCATGATGTATATTTTGTATCCACACCGTCCATGAGGTGGAACACCCCCTGAGGTGGGTCCCCTCCGAAAATCAGCTTGATCCGGACATCAGGTGGCCCACACCATAAGAAACAGTGATGATTGAACTCTACCATTGAAATCTTTTTGGGCCCAGGGAAGTTTTGAACCAATCTGATATTTGTTTTTCCTATTCACCCAGGTCTGTGTGACCCTTTCAATGGTTTGGATGAAAAATAAATGTTATGGTGGGCCCCACGTGGAGCCCACAGTGATGCATGTGTTGTTGTACCACCGTCCAGGCGGACGGTGGTACCCACTGTAATGTATGTGTTTTACCCCCACCGTCCAGCGGACGGTGGAGCCCAATGTATGTGTTCCTCGCCGTCCACTCCCGTGGACGGTGGGACCCACCTGAGTTTTTGTATGCGCCTGAAACTTGGTCTGAACCCTCATTCAAGTGGGACACACATAATAGATGGGCTGGATTTGCAAACCACATCGCGGTGGGCCCTCAAAAATGGTTATGAAGGTTTTAATGGTGCACGACCCCTCTCCACTTCTGTATGTGGTGTGGCCCACACAAGTCACGAATTGACTTGATTTTTGAGACCTAGGCCCACGATGGGATGGTGTATCTGACTGATGGGTTTGATGTTTGACAAACATCAGCAGTGGGGTCCACTCGGCTTGAGCTCATGGGAGCTTAATTGTTAGCTCGAGCTCATTGTACCTTCTCCATATATATATATATATATATATATATATATATATATATATGTATATATTATTTATATAAGATTGTATATATTATGTATATTATATATATATATATATATATTTATCATTTATATATTATATTATATATTGTATACATTATGGCGGGCCTTGGAAATTTTAATGGTGGTTTGGCCCATTTGATCCATGTGATTAGGCCCACCTTAGTGCATATGTGAGGCCCATGTGATGGGGCCCATATTAATGTATTTGTGGCCCATTGTTGAGGCCCACCTTGATATTTATAAGGCCCATGTGATGGGGCCCATTCGATGTATTTGTGGCCCGTGGTTGGGGCCCACTTTGTATATAAAGCCCATGTTACGAGGCCCATTGTGAGGTATTTAAAGGCCCATGGGTTAAGGCCCATTGTAATGTATTAGGGCCCGTGGGTTGAGGCCTATTATGATGTATTTGGGGTTCATGGGTTAAGGCCCAATGGGATGTCCTTAGGGTCCATTGCAATGTGTGATTCCTCCATGGTCTGTCTAATGATGTTTTATGGCAGGCCATACCTTGGGAGCAATGTTGGTTTGACGTCCACATTGCAGGTATAGTGTTGGTTAAATGTCCGCATTATAACTCTCCCTAGGACCCATTAGTAAGCCCATACTTGTTGATAGCTCACCACTTTATAACATGTTTAATATAGCTCCATGATTCATACCCATACACATCATTTGTATGCTTGATATGAGGAATGTTTGATCATAGCATATACCTTCGGGCAGACTGTTACGGGCTCCCTGATAAGCGGAATTGCCCTGCATGAGCGCATGGTTTACGTAGGACTGTTGCATGACTGGTAGTGTGACTCATGCACTTGCATTGTGTGATTGTAGTTACTATATGTCCTAGCGACACTAGGGCCATAGCCTCCACAGACACATCGTGGGTGGCTGGATTGGATACCGAAAATATTTGGTTCTAGCATACGGGCGCCATAAATGTCCCTGGGTGAAAATCCCTAAACCCGATGGTACCAGAGGGTGACTCCAACGTCGAAACCGAGTGGATGTACGAGCGCATAAGGGCCGAATACCAGGAGACCGCTTCTCCCACTGTGTCGTGGTCGGTTGGAAAGGGGTGTGACCTTACCCGCCTGAGTGAGGGGGCAATTTTTAGGTTGAGTTTGACCAGCTTGAGGAATCGGTCCGCTATCGACGAGCCGGGCCCGATATTGGCAGGCGGATAGTGAGGTCTCTTTCGCTCTTTCAGTTGTGCGTCCGGATAGGGACGACAAGTTGGC
This sequence comes from Magnolia officinalis, assembly GCA_021015155.1. Taxonomy (NCBI): domain Eukaryota; kingdom Viridiplantae; phylum Streptophyta; class Magnoliopsida; order Magnoliales; family Magnoliaceae; genus Magnolia; species Magnolia officinalis. The sequence goes on along the minus strand of JAJHSJ010000004.1, from coordinate 71,450,643 downwards.
GTAGAGTGTACTAGACCCCGGTGATTATCCAGATTAATAACTGTATTGACATGAGGATTGGCATGCTTGAGCTGCATTATGCATCGCATGGCCTTGATATGGCCGATATCATTTATATTCTGTACCGGTTAGCCTTGGTACGGCTGACTGCATTCATATACTCATTGGCACGATTCCGTATTACTCTGACCCTGCATTCTGAGCACGCTCATATTGCGCACACACTTACACCACCCTCTAAGCTTTCCATAAGCTTATGCACGATTGATGCGTGCAGGTGACGCCAGAACGTAGCCGTAGACTCACCGCAGTTGGAGTGTGCAGCCGAGCTTCTGGAGTTTTTGTTATTTGCACTATCTTGTATTTTCTTTTATACACCTTGTACTCAAAGTTTTTGATCATAGTGGATTTTGTGATGGTGTTCTTATGGTTATTGTTCGTGGGTTATGCTTGTGGTTATGCTCATTACGAATCAAATTGATCATTAGAAATCCTCATTGTAGCATCCTAGGATCGGAACCTGGCGTATGGGCGCTGGGAACCGAGAATGGGGTTCTACGGAGGCTGTCGGCGCCGGATTCGGCGATCGGGAATTTTGTGAGCCCGGTTTCCGAGTTTGGGGCGTGACATCTGTCATCTTTCTCTCTGATTTATTCTCCTTAGTCTATCTATTTCCTTTGTCCTCTTATGACAAAAAGGGGGAGAATGGATATGTTCACTCGTATGTTTTACTCAGGGGGAGTTTTGTATGTCTTATATGTATGGAAAATGGATATGTTGAATACTGATTTGCAGGTTCATGTTACTGTGCCAGTTGATAACAACTGGTGCATGATTCGTTAATCAGATATTCTGTGTTCTGTAAACATATCTTGGAAGTGTGTTTTGTCACTAATTTGACAAAGGGGGAGATCGTAAGTGCTATTGTTGATAGCCCCTTTTGTTGTCAAAATTATGGTGCCAAAGACACTGTTATGAAGCTTGCATATGTGAAGATCAAAGCGATACTCAAGATCAACTTTGTTGGACAAGCTCTGCTCACAATCTCAAGATCTCAAGAAGTGTTCAAGTTCCATCTCAAGATCTCAAGAAGTGTTTAAGTTCAATCTCAAGATCTCTAGAAGCTTTCAAGTTTGAACTACTTCAAGACTTCAAGTTTCACTACTTTCAAGGTCACTTGTCCTTAAGTTTCAATGTCCTTACTTCACTATTGAGGTATGATTGACCTTAGGTTGACCTTTAGAGTAGGCCACTTTGGATACATAATTCATATATTTTATATAAGTATGATTGGCCTGTTCTAAGACTAGTCCTGGACTTTGTTCGACTAGTCCTAGCATTGCTTCGACCTGTCTAAGGATTTCCTGGATCAGTCATAAGTTTGTTGTAAAATTCAAAAATTTTCTGTTAGGCTTCGACTAGTCCTAGGGACTATTCGACCAGTCATAGGAACAGTGTCGACAGGTTCTTCGATCAGTCGTAGACCTTCGACTCAAACTACAACGATGATTTGCACTTAGCTTCGACTAGTCGTGTGTGACCTTCGACCAGTCGAAGGAGACTTACGACCAGTCAAAGGTGCCCTACGACCAGTCGTAAAACCGTCTTATCTTATCGCACCTGAATTTTCAAATATCTGTTGGATCTTCGACCAGTCGTAGCGACTTAAGACCAGTCGAAGACGTGATTTATTCATACTATAAATAGAGCACGAATCTCAGAATAAAATAGATCATTGAAGCTAATTTAATTCGGCATTCTGAGAGATAAATCTGTGCTCCGTTTAAGCAAAGTGTGCTTATTTAATATTCTATTTCTTTAGCTTTGTTAATTGATTTTGTTTCTTGCATTCCAATCTAATCTGTAAAGAGGAAGTATTTATTTTCCTTTTACTGGAATCAAAATCAATTCAAGCTAGCCCATTTGTTTTAATTTAAAATCTATTAGAAATTAGAGCCATTATAAAGTGAGTATTGGACATTGAACTTTGACATTCAAATCTCTACTCCGATTTAGTTCTTCTGGGCTGCTACAACAAAGAAGAAATTTAGGTATTTTTCATTTATTGTAAATTCATTTATTTTGGTTTTATTTGAGGTTAAGCTAGAAAAATCTCAAATCTGTTGGTTATCTGAGGAGAGCCAGAAAACTCAGAAGTGAGGGTTTTTGAATTGTGTAAGCCCTTTGAAAAAGACACAATTGTAAAGGTTTTTGGTGAACCTGTGAAAACCTACTTGATAGTGAACGCTAATATCCCCTATGTGAGGATATTAGGAGTGGAGGAGCATTCTGTGTGGCTGTTGTTGAACAGTTGGTGTACACACAAGCGAACCACTATAACTCCTTGTGTTGAGTGGAAGTGTGCTTTATTTTCCTATCTTTGATTATTCTTTTATGGAATGTATGTGGATGTGAATGTTGTAATCATTTTAATTTCATGCTCAGTGGGGAATGGTGTAATAGTTTAGATATAATTTTCTGCAATTTATTTCAAGTTATTCCTTTATTTCTTTGAGCTTTAGATTCTCTAAATTGTTCTAATAAGGTTGCCCTACCATTTCTATGGTGCATGGTTGTCCTTAGAACAATCAATATTTGTGATTTCATTCTATTCCTCTATTCAGCTTCAATTTGTTTATTCCTAGAAAGTTTGAGTTCTTGATACAAAGACCTTTTTAGAAATCAGGTTGTCTTACCATAAACTTTGGTTTTTTGCGTAAGGTTGTCCTTAGAACAACTTTTGTATCATTCTCTTAATACTGGTTTATTGAGGTTTCTATTTAATTTCAGCATTGTGAATTGATTTACTTTATTTGGGTATTTCTTTATTCAAATTCCACTGTAATTATTTTAAATTTGGCATAGTCCTATTCACCCACCCTCTAGGACATATAGCTTGGCTTTTTCAATATCTGCTATAAGAAATGCGCGCCCTCGATCGATATCATCGATGGACCTCTGATCTTATTAATATTTGAATTCAGATCGTATCGGACGGTCATCGATATATCGAAGGAATTTGAGATTTTCATTAAAAAACAGGGGCGCCGAAAATCTGCCTGTCAATCTTATCGAGCCACTCTCGATGGACTCGAGATTTGAATATCGATGATATCGATATGTGTATCGATACATCGACAATTCGTCTAGATATGTTGTGAAGTTGCTGGACATATTTAGTGCTTATATCGATGATATCGATAGGTGTATCGATACATCGATAAATCCGTCCAGATGAATATTTAGTTGCTGGACACTTTTGGTCCTCTCATTGATAATATCGTTAAGGTATCGAGGACATCGACAGTGCAGGTCGATCATATCGAGGGTGCTTCGATAAAATTGACAAGGCGAGAAAAACTTAGAGATTTTCCTATTTTGTAAAAAGTTTTCTCACCCTAAAACCCTATGATTTCTAACTCATTTTTAAGGGTTTTTCTTTACCTGGTGTTTTGGGTCACGGGATGTGAGGCTTTAGATTCACCTGTGACGAGCTTGTACACATCTGGTTGAGGCAGACGCTTGAATTGATCTTCCTATTGAGTTCTGTAGACAGTCTGACCCACCACTCACGTAAATTGACAAACCAGGGCACTTTCATGGACCCCACACTAGCTATATAGCTGTTGTAGGATGTCAGCAAGTGGGCCCTGATCATGAGGTCTGTATATATCCAGACCATCCATATAGTGGGCCAACAACCACAACAAATAGCTGTTGTGCTGATGTCTGCAAGTTTTGTGGGCCCCACCGCCAGGTATATGTTGCATCCAACCGTCCAGATAGCTGGACGATGGGGTGATGTATGTGTTTTATTCCAATCATCCAGATGGTTGGACGGTTGACCATCGTGATGTATCTGTTTCACATCCACGTTGTCCGTCCATCTGGACCGTGGACCACACCATAATATATGTGTTTTATCTCCACCATCCAGATTGCTAGACGGTGGGATGCATCGTGATGCATGTGCTTTATCAGCATTGCCTATCAAGTGGACCACACTGCAAGAATCAGTGGAGGATTAAGCGTCTATCAATGAACCCGTTTGGGGTCACAGAAGTTCTGGATCAATATGGAAATTTTTTTTCCTCTTAATCCAGGTCTTTGTGACCTTATGATCAGATCAGATGAAAAATAAACGTTATGGTGGGCCCCTGCCCTGCATGATGTGTTGTACACACACCATCCCTCCATGGGACCCCCCTCGATGTGTGGGATTTTATCCATCCCGTCTGTCCACATGGGCTGGACGTGGGCCGATCATGATGTACATGTTTTATCTGCACCGTCCATGGGACGTGGCCCCCACGTGATGTACGTGTTTGATCGAAACTACCCATATGTGAGGCCCAATCCGATGTATATGAGGCCCGATGTGTTGTATATAAGGCCCATGTGATGCGGCCCACTTGATGTGACCTATGTGATGCGGCCCATTGTGATATATGAGGCCCATATGATGGGACCTAATGTGGTATATTTGTGGCCCATTGATGAGGTCCAAAGTGATGTATTTAAGACCCATCTGGCGAGGCCCATTATGGTGTATTGTGGCCCATTTACCGAGGCCCATTATGATGTATATGTGGCCCATGAGTGAGGCCCGATGTTTTGTATATGAAGCCCATAAGATGAGGCCCGATGTGTTGTATATGAAGCCCATGTGATGCGGCCCATTGTGATGTGTATTAGGCCCATGAGATGCGGCCCATTGAGATTGTATGTGGTCCATTATGATTGTATGTAGCCCATTATGATTATGTGAGGCCCGTTGTGATTATATGAGGCCCATTATGATTATATGAGGCCCATGCGATGCGGCCCAGTTGATGTATATGAGGCCCATTGTAATGTATATTCGGCCCATGTAATGAGACCCATTATGATGTATATTCGGCCCATGTAATGAGGCCCATTGTGATGTATATGCGGCCCGTGTATAAGGCCCATTGTGATGTATACGAGGCCCATGTAGTGAGGCCCATTGTGATGTATGAGACCCTTCTGTAAGGCCTATTGAGATTGTATATGAGGCCCTTGTGTGAGGCCATGGGCCCACTATATGTTTGGCCCTATGAGGACCACTCCTTGGGAGTAGTGTTGGTTGAATGTCCACATTGTGACCTTCCCTTAGGCCCTTTGTTAGGCCGATTATCGATACCGATTATGAGTACGAGATAGTATAGCATCATAACACATGCCCATACACATCATCCGCATGCTTGATATGAGGAGTGATTGATCATAGCACATGCCATTGGGTGGATTATTATTGGACTCCCTGAGAGACGGAGTTGTCCCACATAAGCGCGCGGAACGCGCAAGTTTGATGCATGACTGGATAGTATGACTCATGCATCTCACATTTTGTGATATAACTACTGTACGCCCTAGCGACATCAGGGTTGTGGCTTCCACAAGCATATCGCGGATGGCTAGATAGGACACCAAAAATGTTTGGTTCGAGCATTTGGGCATGTTGGATGTCCATGGGTGAAAGTCTCTAAACCTCTGTGGCAAGGAGACGCTCCAACTTCTAGACCGAGTGGATATACATGAGCGCCCGAGTGCCGAATACTAGTAGGCCACGTCTCCCACTGTGTCGTGGTCGTTTGGAAGGGGGTGTGGCCTTATCTACCTGAGTGAGGGGGTTGTAAGCTAGGCTGAGTTTGACCAACTCCCAAATGGGTCCCTTATCGATGAACCGGGTAGGCATTTGTATACTTCTAGTAGGCGGGTAGTGAGGTCTTTTATACTTGCATGGTTATCCGGCTAGGGAGGCGGCAGCCAGTGTGGAGTGTACTAGACCCTGGTGATGATCCCAGATATGTACAATATTGATATGGGGACTTATTGAGCAGGAGTTGCATACTTAGCATTTTACTCATTCATTCATTCATTCATATCCACTCGGGCTGGTGGTGCGCAACTAATTGTTATGTGTACCTTCGCATTAGCAAGGATTTTGGTTGGGGCGTGCGACCAACCCGAGATCAGGAGTTTACCACATTGAGTCTGACTATCTAAATTCAGGTATGGGACTAGTTTGATAGAAGTCCTTTGTGATGGACCCCATAGCATACGATACTACGTACTATCATCCTGACTTCACACTCCAGCTTGGTCATTTCATTCACACCGCATATTGCATTACATCTGCGGCATATGGCATTTTGGGTTGCTATGTTTGTGTATTTATATGGCCTAGATGAGGTTGACAATATTTGTGGACCCGTCAGGATTTGCATATTGCTTTGTACCCCCAGTATATGACATTTGGCTTATTATACCTCCTCATTGCACAATTGATCTACATTGCTTCCTCAGTATATGATATTGGCTTATTATGTTTTTGCATCGCATATCCTGGATAAGGCTAATGGTATTTATGGACTTACCAACATATTTCTGCATTGCTCTGATATTGTATACTTGGGACTTACCTTGCCCACACACTTACACCACCCTCTAAGCTTTCTATAAGCTTATGCATGATAGATGCGTACAAGTGGCGTTAGGTTGTAGTAGCGTTGAGCTTGAAGCGTGCAGCTGTCTTCTGGAACTTCGATTTTCGATATATGTATTTTCCTTTCAACACTGTATTCAATTGTTTATATTAGTGGATATGTGATGATGATGTTGCCTTTGTGATTCGGGTAAACTTGTGGTTATGTTTTTTATGAAACAAATTTACACTGAAAATCCTCCTTGTAAGATCCCAGGATCGGAATCTGGCGTATGGGCGCTGGGAGCTGAGAATTGGGTACTATGGAGGCTATCAGCACCGGATTCGGCAATCAGGAATTTTGTGAACCTGTTTTCCGAGTTTGGGGCGTGACACACAATCCTAATAATGAAAAGAACATACTCAAAGCTATCGCAGATCTATTGTAATTTAAGTCACAACAAACCATTCAAAACTATGAATATTCCTTTTAATCAAACTAGAATCAAAGTCAGTTCAACGTAAATATGAATCAAAGCCATAAAAAGGACCTCGTCACGCTACAAGCTTCTCCTCTTAGCCCTAGCTAAGAGGTTTAGCCAACCATAAGCATGATTAACTAAGTCTCAAAGGAAAGCATTAAAGGAAGAAAGGCTGAAAAAGAAAAGGAAGAAAAACTTAATGACAACGGCCCACTCCACGGCTCTCTCTCTTTAATCTTCACCACGTCCACCTCATCTGATAATACCCTTCTCCACACTCTCTATCCTCCTTTTATAGCTATCCCAAGTCGGTAGCTGAAGTCGGTGGAGTGCGTAACCTTAGGATTGTGTGCAAGTGTTAAATGGTTTGCGCTTGACGGCTTTGGGAGAACCCCATGATCAAAGAATATTTGATCTGGCTTCTTGGTGGTGATAGGCTCCACCTTGGGCTCCATCTGAACAGTTCAAATGGGCCAACCGAGCTGAGATGGTGGGCCACATCTTCCGGAAATTTTCGAGCCGCGTCCAGACACTTCTTGCGCACGTACATGCGCTGAGGTGTTCGGTGGGCCCCTAATCAGTGCTGGCGGAAGAATCCACTCCGTTCATTGAATTCTCCTCGAAAAACCAGCCGGGAATGGGTACTTTTGCTCAAGTTTGGTGCGGCCCAAAGGATCAAATCTTCCTGCTGTTCATCCTGCATTTGATAGTGACCTTCGTGTGTGCATGTGCATGGCAGCAGATGGTCACTATGGTTATGGTCGGCCACACTGTCCGGATACATTGGACGGTTCAGATCAATGAAATGGTCTACGGTGGTGGGCCATCACAGGTCCCAGCGGACGTCTGTCTGCTCCTCTGCATAAGAGAATGAGATGGGTCGGGTCAAACGTCTTTAACCGAACTCCCTGGTTTAGCGTGCCTCCAGTGCATGCGCAGATCATGGGCATGCATCACAGGTGGGGTCCACGAAGATGTATTTTGTGAAGTCTACTCCGTCCATTCATTTTGGCTATCCAATTCATAGGTTGAGCCCAAAGTTGAGGCGTATCCAGAGATCAGGTAGGCCCCAAATCAGTGATCTATGGCTGATCTTTCCCGTTGGACCACTTCCACAACGATCCAAAGGTTGAAATTTTACGTGTACGGTTATTTTATGATCTTTAGCCTAGATATAAAGTTTTGAGCCAAACAGATGCTGGGAACCCTGTGATCTTGCATTCAGGACGATTTTCAGGCCCCATTTACTTTAATCACTTGATTTTCTCGGATCTTTGGCATGTAAATTCTTCGATCTCGGTCCCCTAAGATCCGTCCCTTGTTTTGGTGATTTTTAAGCATCAAATCTATGTTTTTAGTATCCTTTTCAGTCCAAGCTTCTAAATTCACCTTGCAACACAAACATGATTAAAATAGAGCGTTAAACATTATCATGTTCATAAAATCAAGTAATAACTGGGGTCTAATATGCAATATTTGACCCTCAACACCCAAAATTTTTAGGATTCCTTTTCTTTACTTTCTTCACTTGTTTTCAAGCATCCTTCAACTCCCTCTTGATCTTTTTTGGTTCACATGATCGAATATGCTTAATCTTCATCCATTGATCTGTCAAAACTTCAAATGCTCCACTCTTGATTATCTTTATGCTTTAAATCCTCACCTTTATCTCTGATTTGGTCTTGAACTTCAAATCTCTCCTTGCACATGAAATACACATAATGAGGACTAATTAAATTAGTGTATACGATAAAAGCAATGCAAAATAAGGGATAAATATGCAATATTTAGGCGTTATCATATGTCTATTCTTTGCTCCGTGATACTCCACATCCACTTGTGCCTTCGTTCTTCAGCTTCCAAGCACTCAACCGACTACATGAGACAATGGACTCACATGATTGACAAATAAGGTGTACAAATTAGTGCACTAACAATATACACCTATGTCGGTGGCTCCCTCAGAAACTTAAAAGGTTTTTTTTTATAAGCACACCAATAACTTATACAATCCTAAACAAGAACCTACATGTATGCACTCACATTGGTGGCTCCCTCGGAAACTTCAAGGGTTTTCCATAGGCTAACTAATAAACTTCGATTAATCCTACACAATAACTAATCTTACATACACTCTTGTCGGAGGCGGTCATACACAATGTCACGGCCCAAACTCGGAAACCGGGCTAACAAAATTTCCGATCACCGAATCCGGCGCCGACAGCCTCTGTAGTACCCCATTCTCGGCTTCCAATGCCCATTCGCTAGGTTCCGATCCTGGGATGCTACAAGGAGGATTTTCAATGTCAGTTTGATTCATAATAAGCATAACTCACAAACAACAACCAAAAAACTCCATCACATTTCCACTATGATAAAAAATTTATAAATATAGTGCGTATAAAGGGAAATACAATAATGATAGACAAAAGCCCCAAATGATCAACTACGCGCCCTAGCCTCAGCGCTGCTGCGATCCAACGTCACCTGCACGCAATGGTCGGGCATAAGCTTATGGAAAGCTTAGAGGGTGCACTACCAAAAAAATGAGCAAAGGCTACGGACTATAGAGGTCTATAGCTACGGCTCTAATCCGTAGCTAAATAGCTACGGATTTAATCCGTAGCTATAGGCTAACACCCACCACCACACATTTCTAAACTGACAGCTTCATAAGGGTCTCTGTGGAGCCCATCGTAATGTATTTGTTTTATCTAATCCATCCATCTGTTTTTATATCGTATTTTAGTATATGAGCCCAAAAAAGGAGGCATATCGAAGCCTCAAGTGGACCACACAATAGTAAACACTAGAAATTATGTGCATATTGTTGAAAGTTATTTTGGAGTGGTGTGGTTGACTTGGGCCTTCAATCTACCTCATTTTTGGTTTCATGTATCATCCATGGTTACCTAAATGAATGGATTGCGTGGATAAGACACATCCATCATGGTGGCCCCCACGGAGCCCCCGAGATCACCGTCCAAAATTATAGCCCAAGCATTGGCTGGGAAGCGGATTGGCTGTTTGGTGCGTTGACGTCACCAAGTTCTGTGGGTCCCATCATGACGTATGAGTTATATCCAAACCGTCTATCCACTTGGTGACCTTGTCGTTAAGGTTTGAGACGAAAAATAAGACAGATCAAAAAATCAAGTGGACCACACTGTATAAAGCAGTGGAGGATTGAACGCCTGCCATCCAAACCCTTTCGGCGGTCATGAAATTTTGGATTCAGCCGCCGAAACGCAATCTCTCTCCTCTCCCTCTCGCTCCAAAGGAAAAAAAAAACCCTCCCTCTCGCTCTCGCTCTCTCGTGCTCCCCCGCCATCTCCCTCTCCCTCTCGCTCTCTCGTGCTCCCTCTCTCAATCTTGCTGCCAATCAGCTTGTGGACGGAAGGTTTCTTCTTGTCAGGTAAAAACAGAGGGTTTCTTCCCATCTCGCTGCCACTCTCCTTGTGGACGGAAGGTTTCTTCCCATCAGGTAAAAACAAAGGGTTTCTTCCCGTCAGCCCCTCGTCGTCCTTGGTATATCTCTCTCTCTCTCTCTCTCTCTCTCTCTCTCTCTCTCTCTCTCTCTCAAATATTCAATGTCCAAACCCTATTCCGTTTTCTTCTATTTGTTTTCTTTCATCTCTCTATTTTTTTTCTTTTTAATGCCCAACTGGTTGATTCAAATACCATAAAATTTCTTGAGATTTTGTACTGAAATTAGACTGATTAATCATGATATTTGGTGCATTTTTGTCTAATATCTTTGTGCATTTTCATCTAATATCTCTGTGCATTTCATGAGATTTGTTTTTAATGCTCTTTGGTTTATTCAAAGCCTCATTGAATTTTGAGTTTCGTCTAATAGCTTTGTGCATTTCCGCTCTATGCCTTGTATTCTGGTGCTACTTTAATATTACTTTTGCTTATTTCCTTGGGTTATTCCCTGTTGTATGTGGAATTGTACTTAAGGCCCCTATTGTTTGTTTTGGGCCTTTGGTTCTCATTGGTTGGGATTGCTTTAACAGTGTGAATTTAAATATGCACATTTCCAATGGATTCACCATTTGATGCAGAAACCCGTACATCAGTGCCACAAATGAGGAGTATGAGTTACTTTTTAAACTCTGCATAATTACCATAGGAATGCTAGTGGTAACTGAGTATACTTGGGTTTTCAGTTCTAGTAAGTGGGATAGTTAGTCCATAATCCAGGCCATTAATCTGTTGCACCCCATTATAGATGGAGATGACCCCAAGATAATTTTGACTCTAGGATATAAAACATCAATGGTCTATATTACCAAACCAGTGGTCCCACTTGTCATAATTGGAAACACCTGTATACAAGTGTGGCCCATGGTTTGGCAAACCTTTGATTTGTGTTTCATCTCAACATGGTTGGATTGAAACACAAAAATCTTCTTGATAAGACTAGTATAACCTTCCATTTGTGGCCATATGCGCTGGCTAGAGGGTAAATAAAATAACAGTCCCCATTTAACTAAGAAAGTGTTTGGGGCATAACTTTTCTGTATGATGATATTCATTATAGAATGAATCGATTCATACTGTAAATTTGAGTCCATACTCATCTTTTGATTTTTAGGTTGCAAATGGATTATCACCACTATTAAAACTTTATCCAAGCAGAATCTTCCAAAATTACTAGGGAATTGATTTAGTTTTGTTTTGGATTTTTGAGTTTCTAAGTCCAATTGCACAATCCAATGCAATCATTCCATTTATGTTTTTTTTTTTTTTTTTTAAATTTGAAATTTGAAATTTTTTATTTTTAAAATTTCACAATGATTGATTGCTTTTATTTGGCTGGACGTTGAAAAGGGAACTAATGACCTATAACTGGTTGTAGTTTACCTAACATATAATCTACTTTTACAAGCATTTTCTGCCAGGGTCCAATTGGAAACAAAATTCATGAGGCATGAAAAAATGGGTTGTAGCATACAACTAGTTGAGAATGTAAAGATTTTTCTTTTGTGGATTTCTATCAGGTGATCAACTAGCTATAGGAAAGGAAACCGGTTGCTGTCTGGGAATGGGCACCAACATGTACCCGTCATCAGCTTTGCTAGGACAGAACAAGGACGAGTTAATTGTTGCTTTGCCAATCGATGAGTTGATAGAGAAGGCCGATGGTTTTGCTAATGTTTTCCCTAGTATTTGCTCATGGCATCAAGACTGTTAGTTCTTTTCTCTGTGTTCTTTGTGCGTGCGCACACGCACATGTCTAATTGCATACGTGAATGGGTTTTTGTGTGCGTTCTGTATTTGTTATCCACTATGTCTGACTGAGCATTTATTGAATGTTTAGAATGCAAAATTGAAGGGGACTAATGGTACTACGAAAGAAAGTTCCAAGGTATGGTAACGAGTATCTCATTTGCTTCTCTTGTTTTGGCCTATATATTTCTTTAATACCAACAGGTCCCAAATAAAATTGTTCTGTTTCAATTCAATAAATTGGTTTAGGTGTTCAGCGTTGCTACTTCTTGATGTTGGTAACAAAAGGATTGTGTTATTTGCAGAACATCAACATTGCCAACATTGTTTGTCTTTGTGGTATTGCAGGTCTGGCAAACAAGAAGACTGTGCTGATTCAGCCAGCAGGGAAAGATCTTTCTGTTGTGCTTGCAACGACGAAGACAAAGAACCAAAACCGTCCTGCAAATTTGTACCATAGGTCAGTCATGAAGAAGGAATTCCGACAAATGGCAAAGGCTGTTGTTAACCAGGTAAAGGATTCTAGAAAACCTTGTTCTATTTTTATTTATTTTTAAATTCCCCCTCACATGGGCATCTATGGCTGATATTTTTGCTGTGATGAGCAGTTAACATGTGAGAAGATCTCTTTAGATGGATCTTAACTGAGCCATGTTTTTATAGTTAAATTATGGCTGAGTACACAAACGTTGGATGTGTTTGACTCTAATTTTAATTGTTCTGATTTTAATAGACTGGAGATTTGTGGTTTGAGGGTCGTGAGCGCATTCGTCACACACTAGACCGGCTCTTACAACTTAAGGAGGTATGTTGTTGTTTGTTGCAAAAATGATTTCTTTGCTTGCATGCTTCTGACATTGAGTTTTTTTATGAGGCTTGTATAGTTCTGAGTTATGTTTTTGTTTGTTGCAAAAAATGATTTCTTTGCTTGCATACTTCTGAGATTGTATTTGTTATGAGGCTTTGCTAAGATACGATTTATTGGTGTTGTTTATTGTGGTGAGAGACGAATGTGTGAAGTAGAAACTGAGACATCTGGCTTGGTGGGAGGAGAAACAATAAGACATGGGAGAACCTCATGGAAAATTTCGTGGAAATGAAGGAACTTGTTTCCGGTTCATATTAGAGGGAGATGTGTTTCCTGTGTTTGCTTTCTCTACCTTTGAATTTTTCTCACAATCACATGTTCAGGAATTGATATAAATTCATTTACCATTCATTCGAAATTTGTGTGAGGCTGTGAGCGCTAAATTGGTTTGTAAAATCCATGATAATTTTTTTAGTGGAAATGTTTGAAAGCTTCTATTTTTTACTCAAACATAAGAAATCACATGTTTTTATTTTATTTTGTTTGCATTTATGGACAACTCATGAGTTTTTCCCTTTGTTCTTTATTTTTTGTTTATACTGCTATAGTTATTTATTTTAAGTGGTGGCTGAACATCAAGATTTACTAAATGCTTCAAAATGCTCCTTCTTGTAGTATGGAGTCCCAAAAAAATCTCTCAGATTGAATGATTCAATCTTTTGATTATACAAAGGTTATGGAAAGCATCCATTTTCAAAGCAAAAGAGCCGAATTTCGAAGTGTTAAGATAATCCAACTAAAAGATTTTTATTATTTTCTATTCATGATACAAAACAAGACTCATTGTCTAGATGGTTAGGATCACTGGGAGACAACCCAGTTTCAAGGACTAAAGCCCCGTCACACAAACATGCACAAAAGACATCCTTAAAGGGATAAAAGTGGACCAAATGCACTGCCACACAATATTGCCTTCTATAGTAGTGTGTTCATTGCATGATCAGTAGCAGCACATTAGAATTGCCACAACAAGAATAGTTGGTTGCTGAGAATAGACATCTAGAATCCTACGTGTTTTCTTTTATGTTGGCATGCACAGGCTCATGCACTTGCACATGCACATGCTATGCATTTTTATTAATGCTTTCGTTGCACCCTTTTTTCTTTTTTCCTTTCCATTATCAAGAAACATCACAAAGGAAGTTGAACATGTAAGCTTCGGGTGAGTTGGTCTTTTGACTATAAAGGAGAATTCTACATGCTTCTTTCTTCATTTTTTTCTTTCACCAGATGATCAGTCAAGTTTAATTTTTGGTTCATGACACATCTGCACTAGATACCATAAGTTGTGCCTATGCCACAGGTGCAATATCTAAGTAATTTATAAGTTCCTGTGTTTCACCCATAACACTGCCAGAGTATCCAAGTTTTTCTCATCTTCCATGTTCTTAACTTTGGGTCCTTACTTTGTTATGCCAATGTTACAAAATCATTAGTTTCCTTTTGAAAACTACAAAATTTGTTGAAAGTAATGGAAAATTACTAAGTGATATATATTTTATGAAATCAGGTCGCTCTTTTGTTAAGCATTGTTGTTAGTCATTGTTTTAATTTTTTTTTTTACATTACTTTGTGTTTCTATTTACAGTATGTAAAATTGCATCATAGAAAGGGGCATGGGTTATGATTCATCATGAAATGAAACTGGCCACTAATATGACCATTTTGTCAATCATAGACTTGTTTTGCATGAATTAGGGAAAAAAGAAAGAAGAACAAAAATGGATGGTGATGGTGCACTTTATTGCAACATTAGTGGAAGTTTGTCTTTGACAAAGGAGCTTTAAAACTTGAATCTTACAAATTCATTTATCATTTCCATTTTTCACCTAATTTCTTCTGTTTATATGCAGTTTGACAAACCTGACCAAGCCAAATGATTGCTTTCTCTCAATGTTTGTAGATGACTTTGCGAAATGAGCTTCTTGATGTCATTGTATAGTTTGACAAAGTTGTCAACAATTAATCCATGTTAAAATGTTTCAATTGCATTGCTAGTATAACTACACTTTCTATTTCTTGTTATGACCAATACATCAATTTGCAGGCGAAATCGAGTGCAATGGTCAAGGACACAAAATCCATCAATCAATACAACGTTCCTACTCCTACAATTAATTTCCAGTACTTATACATGATTTTCCAATGAATAGGAATGGCATTCCAACCGCTAGCTAATACTACTTTCCAGAAAGTATAAAGTGTAGAATCAATTCCAGAAATTCAAACAGAAATTCCAGCTTTCAATATTCTGTTTCTCATATAACAGATTCATGTGTGCAAGTAATCAAAAGAGAGGTGTTTAACTAGAGACAAGTGTGCTCTTGGAGGTAAACTTACCTTTTACAATCATCATAAATCGTATTTATTTTTTCTTTTTTCTACAAATCAATTTTTTTCTGGAAGAATTACATTGAACTTTAGATTCAGTCAAAGGAATAGCCATTTTGGGTAATTAACTTTATTTCCTGACATTCTATTTATACAGCTTTTGCTGAGCTTTTGGATAACTCTTTGGATGAGGTATTTGCAAGTCTCTATGTTTAATAAAGTGTTGCTGGATGACTCCTTAGATGTAATATGGAAAACATAATCAGTTTCTCATGACTGTGAGCAGCCTAATATCATGTAGTTGGACCATCATTATTCCATCAAATATAAGAGCTAGACATGATGAATGCAATAACTCCTTGAAGATAGGATTTGTGAAGAAAAATGGTGTACTACCATGGTAATTCATGGCTTTCTCTGATCAAGAGAAAATTTACTGGCAATGGTGGAGCTATTTTCAGAGAAAATTTGTTACTTTTCTTTCATGTCTTAAATGGAATGTAACATAACTGTAGTTTGGAGCCTAGACTCTCAAAATGAATGCTGAAAATATGGTTTCCTCCTTTATTAGACTTCAAATGCAACTTGATACTCCAACCAACTACCCTCTTTTCGCTAAAAAACTAAATCATCATGAACCTGCTGCTTCAAGATCAAAGGCTCTAATTTTCTTTTGTCCATTGTTTTCTAATCACAGCATGGCTGTTCATTGGCAGGGGGCTTTAAGGAACGAAGAGGGTCAACAAATATACGTCTCTAGCAAACTTGTGTCAGACACTATTGAAGGGTATGATGAGAAGTGTCAGACCTACTACAAGGTTCCGTCTCTAGCCATTTATTTCTTTGTATATTACATATTTCTTAAATATGAATCTCATCCTTCTCAAAACCGCCCATAAAATGAATATCTTGTTGTGAACATGGATGACTCTGCAGATAGTTTCTTTTGAGGGGCCCAGACTCTTAACATAAATGCTAAGGAAAGAAACTCTTAACATTCCCAGATTCAACCTCAATGATGACCAACCCCAAATTTCAGTCTGTGTTTCAAGTTGGAGAAACAATCAGAATTGTTATCTGGTGCTTCACCATCATTTTGGTTGGAGTTGTGGCTACTCCCACTAGTTCATTTCCATTTTAATGAATAGAATTATTGCAATTCATCAATAGAGCATCCAAACACATTGTAGTTTTCTTTTGATTGTATCTGTTTGTGCAAGAAATTACTCAAATATCTTTTGCATTGTTTTGGATTAAACAATCATAATACAGACATATGGCTTCTGTTGCTGCAGGAAACCATGGGATTCCAGTCATTGTTGTTGGGCATCATTTTGGGAATGCAAGTGGCATGGCTCCTCGTGTACAGTAATTGATTAAACCATGGGATTTCAGTCATCTTCCTGTGGCAAGTAGTCTGTTTACAGTAATTTGCTTTTCAATGTATGAGATTCTAAGACCTGTTAATGAATTGGATGATACCATTTACAATTAGATAGAGCAGGATTTTTTGGATCCTTCTCTTTCCAAACATGCTGATTGGGAACTGTGGGGAGATCTAGGTCATTCATGTGATGGGACAGACGTATGAGAGGAATGAACCGTTAAAAGGAATGGACCAACAATCCACATTCGATGTACTTGTAAGACTCACCTGATAACCAACCCAGCTGATTTTCAGGTTGCCATAGACTAAGTGGCACCTCCCAACAAATGGCTTGGATCTCTCACACATGCTAGATTGGCATGTATTGGGAGAGCAGGAATCTTAAGTAGCCATGGCAGGGCCCCTAATCAGTTTCTTCAATCTATCGTTCGTGCTCCGGCTTACAAGATCACATGATCCAAAACTTGAAACTAAATTTGTGTGCCACTAAAAATGCTTTTAATGCATATTTCTCCTTACAGGCTCCGAGAATAGTATCATTGCCTGATGAAAGCATACCAACAGCTGGGATGACAACTAGAAAAGAGCTAACCATTCTGATGCCCTCTCAATCAGACAATTTCCTCCAGCTTGATTAAACAGCCAAAAGAGCAAAGACTGCTTTGCATGCCCCATCTATAGGTCCAAGACAGAGGAGAATAGAGGAGCTCATGACTGACTAGCAAAGCGCTCCAAAAACCAACTCAACTTTGTCGGAATTTAGTTTCAAGCCGAGGCGAGTCGAGTGAGCTGACCGAGCTAACTCGACTCGTGTACAGCTCATGTTCTACTTGCAAGGTAAGTGTGGGGCTAGGAAACCTCCAACCTATGGAGAAAATTTTTAGTTTTACTTTCGATGGTCTTTATTTGTTTGTCCTTTTTATATGATTGTGGTCCACATGAATGTGGTCTTTATTTGTTTGTCCTTTTTATATGATTGTGGTCCACATGAATGTGGTCTTTATTTGTTTGTCCTTTTTATATGATTGTGGAGCTGTTTGTCCTTTACTTTCGAAGGTGTATCAAGACCCGTAAAAAGCTTGAATGAGGGCCAACGAAGAGAGCTTGTTTGATATCTTGGGGACCCAAATGTTTGTATATTTGATCATTTCCCAGCAGTTACAATCTCTGTATAACCATAAGAAATGGGTGCAGATGGGGAACTAGTTCAATTACTGGATAAATCCAAGAAGTATATTTGGAAAGGAAAACACAACATCTAAGGAAAATGTGGATGAGGAAATAGTATTCATAATGAGAAAGTAGTCCTTAAAATGTAGTTTCGTGCCATTGGAATCCAACTTGAGCATATTTGGAGTCCATTCGCTCAATATGCATGCCTACAACTCTAATCATATTGAATGTTTTCTGCTTCACCTGATTAAAATGCAATTCGATGGTGCATCCAAATATGCCCTCAAAGTTTCAGTAAGATTTTGGTAGTGCTAGAGTTTCTTAATATATTCCCTGTGTAACATGCATCTTGTCATTAATGCATGCAGTTGCAGATATTTTTGGAGCCACTTTTGTGGAGACGTGCTGAAGCAAAACATAACATCTCAAAGGTGTCTAATGAATGTTTACAGGAAAGGTGATTGAAACCATTTGAATGTTAATTGGAATTATTTATATGGAATCTATGTTGTCTTCAACGTGCTAAAATGTATTGTTAACTTTTGAATTCATTTGTTTGGGGAAAAGGGTGAACATATGGTAACTAGTTCTTATGGCCCAACTTTTGAAAGATCATTTCCATCACTTTGAAACACTTAATTATTGCTGGTATTTTGTTCACTTGCATGCTTTTCCAGTGAAAGAATCCAGATATGCCCAGCCTTGTATTATATGTGGTACCTACTAAACATGAACTAGGAAAAAAGGAGAACTACTATTCTAATGGTCAACCAGGTTATAAAACCCAAATCCTTGTATTATGTGTAACTACTAAACATGAACTGATATAGAAATGGAAATGGTGTATTGCTTTGTTGGCAACTTTGTGGGGCATATGGAGGGAGAATTGCAAGAAATGGTGTATTGCTTCTTCCAAGATGGCCTTTTCTGGAATCTCAAGAATTGCATTGTGAACTTACATAATGAAAATTTCAAACTTAAATTAAAAGCATATGATAGAAACAGCATCACTAGGGACATGCTATAGTTACAAAAATCACAAAGGTAAGTCGTTCATCTCATCTCATCTGACGGTCTTCCTCTCTTCTTATCTCTATGTGATGAAATTGAGGACCGCAACTCCTAATACCAACATCACCCAGCCAACTAGTACAGAAGATAGACTCTGCTGCCCCAAACTAGCAGAAACCCAAAAAACAGTAAAGTCTGCCAACCAAAAACAGATATATCCCTTCCTCTTCTGTCCATGTGTATGTGTATGTGTTTTTTTTTCTTTTTCTTTTTCTTTCTTTCTTTAAACAAAAATTAAGGCCAGAAGATCCATCTTCAGAAACATCTTTTCAGCCCCTCCCTTAAGAGATATGATCATACATGCATGGAACGGTAATGGTAACAACCACTATAATTTAACAGAATTCTATTCAGCCCCAGATGTTTGTGCTTTGCACACGGCAAACCTTTTTTTTTTTTTTTTTTCTTTTTCTATTGATTTTTTGCATTTTTCTGAATTCCCTAGTACATGTTTTAGTAGGGAATGATTTGTGTGAGAACACCCATAGCAAATACTTGTTGTAAGTGAATATTCTCCATTTTTTTCTTTTGATTGGTTGGTGAGGGTGTGTCCCATTTGTTTCTACTTCTTAAAAGCATCTGGGGATCTAATGGGACCCATTTCTCATCACTCTTAGATTTTTGTCCTTATGGCAGTAAGTTTCACCTACAACAAAGCTCTGTCGCTATTAGTGCTTCTTATGCCATCATTTCCATTATGGAACATTCTAAGTTGATGCTCACCTGTCAAAGATTGGATTTTGGTATTCTTGCTAATGGAACCTTGTGGGACATGATCCTCCCGCATAAGCTCATCAGCATGGCCTGATCAGATGTGAGGGCCATCCTGGCAGAATCATCCACAGCTTCTCTAGCAGATGGCAGCCACACCCGATCATCTGATCATCATGAAAAAATGGCAATGAAATATTTGTAGCATATGCCCTATACTTATAGTTTTCTGATCTTAATCATAATTTTCTCGTTGTTTTCTTAATTTTCAAAATCTATCTTCCAGTGACAGCCAATTCTCTCTGAATTTTCCTTTTGAACTAGTTCCACATCTCTTATATTTGCAAGAGTAATAGACAAGCCCCTCAAGAACAACGACGATTTCGTCTGGGCAATCGAGACTCCACTTGCAGGGAAATTCATCATCGACGTTGAGTTCCTCAATTCGAAGATTGCAGATCCAGTAGTATGTTCGTCTGTCCTTCCTTGTTTTCTTACTTCTAGTATCTATAATTAAGCACGTGGCCAATAAGCAGCCACATGTCGATGGATTTAAATAGGTAGGACATTGGACCCCATATTCAGATATGTTGGCTCCACTGCTTATTTATACCAATTAAATATTTGTGTGCTTAACAAAACTCATTTACTTAAATCTATGTTTGAAGAAACAGAAACCATGTAAATTCAGAACCTTGCAGAAGACTACTACTATACAATCTGAGCTCTGAAATAGCTTATAGCAAATAGGCTGATGAAATACTATACAATCTAGTCTAAAATGCATCAAGATACTACTAACAACATATCACTTGTGTTTTTTTTTTCTCCAATGGTTCATGAATATAGTTTTTTTTTTTCTCTAATTGCAATGTATTTAAATTGTCTTTTATTGCAACACATGCTTCATAAATAAGCAGTTTATTGTTTTAAAATGCAGACAAGTTTGGGAATCCTCCTTTGTTGGAGGTTGTCAAGGCCAGGCATGATAAAGTTGCAACTCTCCTTGTAAAAAAAATGGTGCAATTTTGAACTTGGAAGATGTCGGAAGCTATCTTTATAAAGTTGTAACGGAGAGCAATGTCAACCTTCATGACCTTTTTTATGAATTCCTAGGTGAGAATTTGGGGTAGAAATATTGCTTCTTCTGCTAAAGACTTGGTTACAAATCCTTTCTTAAAAAGCTCGGCAGTTCATATGAACTTAGAATCTTTGTTTTTATGAAAGAATTTTTTTTTTTTAGTTGAAGTCATCAACCTGATCTTTTTAATTGGTTTGATTATCAGAATCCCCTCAAATGGAGTTCAAAATAGCAAAATACCAGAATGTAGTGATGATTCGAGAACATCTTCTACACGCTTCTACACGCTACTAGAGGTTTGTGCCAAAATTCTGGAGGTATTAGTCTTTTAACTACATACTCACTTATTTCATGTGAAGTAGGATTGGATACCCACTAGTTGGTGTAACATGCAAAAGTGAGGCCTGAACCTTTGATGGGCAAAAGCAATTCTGTTTGTGGCCTTTCTTTGCTATATCAACCTGTTTGTGGTTAATCTCAATGGAAGCTATTCGTCCAATATCGATAAAATCCCTTGAAGGAATACAGATTGGAGTGCCGACCTTTGCAATCCCTTCAAGGACATCAACACCCAAGACAATTGGATCTTTTTTGTTGAAAATGTAGTTCGGCATAATCTTTAGAACACAGGGGAAGGCTGCATCTTCTGCAGCTTCCTTCTTCTTTTCTTCCTTAAGATTGTCAATATAAGCCTTGAACTGATCAAACAAGTGATAGATAATATCGCTTGGAAACCTCTATAATATGAATTAATTTAGAGAAAGAGAATTATAGATCAAAGGAGGAGATGATCAAAACCTTTTGTGTTAGCACAGACAATTCCAAGGCTTATGCTCAGGCAAAGTGTGAAACAAATGTTTACCTAAGCAGGTAAGCTCCTCATAAGCTCCTCATATCTATGTTGTAATTACAGTTATCTATAATAATAATAATTTGTTCATTATAGTGCATTCACAATAGTTATCATTGTGGTTACAGTTATTCATTACTCAAGCATGACGGTTATGCGCATTCTTTCAGGTGGATGTTGCATGTGTGAGGATTGGAGCTGCGTATTTCAGATTCAAGCATCTGGTATGTCTCTTGTCAAGAATGCACATGATTGGAGTGGCCTGGCCATTTGGCAGGCCGTATTTATGTATTTGCTCGAAATTGATGGGGCAGACCCGGATGTGCGTCGGAGCTATCCGGAAGAGCGGGGGTCCCTGGAAGGTGGGAATCGCTGTTATGACCATGATGAAGCTGTCCATTTCCTATGGACGACATTGGAGGGGCCTGGCCATTTGGACAGGCCGTGTTTATGTATTTGCTCAAGATTAATGAAGTAGACCCGGATGTGCGTCGGAGCTATCCGGAAGAGCGGGGGTCCCTGGAAGGTGGGAACCGCTGTTATGACCATGATGAAGCTGTCAATTTCCTATGGACGGCATTGGAGGAGCCTGGCCATTTGGACAGGCTGTGTTTATGTATTTGCTCGAGATTAATGGAGCAGACCCGGATGTGCGTCGGAGCTATCCGGAAGAGCGGGGGTCCCTGGAAGGTGGGAACCGCTGTTATGACCATGATGAAGCTGTCCATTTCCTATGGACGGCATTGGAAGGGCCTGGCCATTCGGACAGGCCGTGTTTATATTTGTATTATATTTGTATTTGCAGGGACCACACCCGAACCCATTCTCAAATCCTACAACCTATAACCAAAACCTATAACCTATAACCTATAACCTAAATCAAAACCCCTAACCTAAACTAAAACCTAAACCTATAACCTGAACTCAATTCCCTAAAGTTAAACCTACACCTAATCCTAATCTCAACTCCCTAAACCCTAAACCTAAAACAAAGCCAAAACCTATAACTTAACCTAAACCAAACCCTATAACCTAAACTCAAATCCCTAAACCTTAACCTATAACCTAACCTAAACCTATACTTATAACCTAAAACTATTCCCAAATCCCAAAACCTATAACCTAAACCTAACCTTTCCCTAAACCTATAACCTAAACTCAATTCCCTAGAGCTAAACCTACACCTAATCCTAATCTCAACTCTCTAACCTAAACTAAAACATAAACTTGAAAACCAAAACTTAAACCCAATCCCGAACATGAACCCGATTCCTAAACCTAAACCATAACCCATTCTCAAATCCAAAAACCTATAACCTAAACCTAAACCAAAACCTATAACCTAAACCCGAACCCATTCTCAAATCCCAAAACCTATAACCTAAATCTAAACCTTAACCAAAACCTATAACCAAAACCAAAACCAAACCTATAACCTAAACCCGAATCCATTCTCAAATCCCAAAACCTATAACCTAAACCAAAACCAAAACCTATAACCTAATCCCGAACCTATTCTCAAATCCCGAAAAACCTATAACCTAAACCTAAACCTAAACCTTAACCAAAACCTGTAACCTAAACCCAAGCCCATTCTCAAATCCCAAAACCTATAACCTAAACCAAAACCAAAACCTATAGCCTAAACCCGAACCCATTCTCAAATCCCAAAACCTATAACCTATAACCTAAACCAAAACCTATAACCTTAACCAAAACCGATAACCTAAACCAAAACCCAAACCAAAACCTATAACCTAAACCCGAACCCATACTTAAATCCAAAAACCTAAACCGTAACCTAAACCAAAACCTATAACCTAAACCAAAACCTATAACCTAAACTCAAATCCCTAAACCAAAACCTATAACCTAAACTCAAATCCCTAAACCAAAACCTATAACCTAAACCCGAAAACCTAAACCTTAACCTAAATCAAAACCTAAACCCGAACCCATTCTCAAATCCAAAAACCTAAACCTTAACCTAAACCAAATCCTATAACCTAAACTCAAATCCCTAAACCTTAACCTATAACCTAACCTAAACCTATACTTATAACCTAAAACTATTCCCAAATCCCAAAACCTATAACCTAAACCTAACCTTTCCCTAAACCTATAACCTAAACTCAATTCCCTAGAGCTAAACCTACACCTAATCCTAATCTCCACTCTCTAACCTAAACCTAAACCTAAACTTGAAAACCAAGACTTAAACCCAATCCTGAACATGAACCCGATTCCTAAACCTAAACCATAACCCATTTTCAAATTCAAAAACCTATAACCTAAACCTTAACCAAAACCTATAACCTAAACCAAAATCAAAACCAAAACCTATAACCTAAACCTGAACCCATACTTAATCCAAAAACCTAAACCTTAACCTAAACCAAAACCTATAACCTAAACCAAAACCTATAACCTAAACTCAAATCCCTAAACCAAAACAAATAACCTAAACTCAAATCCCTAAACCAAAACCTATAACCTAAACCCGAAAACCTAAACCTTAACCTAAATCAAAACCTAAACCCGAACCCATTCTCAAATCCAAAAACCTAAACCTTAACCTAAACCAAAACCTATAACCTAAACCCGAACCCATTCTCAAATCCAAAAACCTAAACCTTAACCTAAACCAAATCCTATAACCTAAACTCAAATCCCTAAACCTTAACCTATAACCTAACCTAAACCTATACTTACAACCTAAAACTATGCCCAAATCCCAAAACCTATAACCTAAACCTAACCTTTCCCTAAACCTATAACCTAAACTCAATTCCCTAGAGCTAAATCTACACCTAATCCTAATCTCAACTCTCTAACCTAAACCTAAACCTAAACTTGAAAACCAAGACTTAAACCCAATCCCGAACATGAACCCGATCCCTAAACCTAAACCATAACCCATTCTCAAATCCAAAAACCTATAACCTAAACCTTAACCTAAACCTAAACCAAAACCTATAACCTAAACCAAAACCAAAACCTATAACCTAAACTCGAACCCATTCTCAAATCCCAAAACCTATAACCTAAATCTAAACCTTAACAAAAACCTATAACCTAAACCCGAATCCATTCTCAAATCCCAAAACTTATAACCAAAACCAAAACCAAAACTTATAACCTAATCCCGAACCTATTCTCAAATCCCAAAAAACATATAACCTAAACCTAAACCTTAACCAAAACCTGTAACCTAAACCCGAGCCCATTCTCAAATCCCAAAATCTATAACCTAAACCAAAACCAAAACCTATAGCCTAAACCCAAACCCATTCTCAAATCTCAAAACCTATAACCTATAACCAAAACCAAAACCAAAACCAAAACCTATAACCTAAACCCGAACCCATACTTAAATCCAAAAACCTAAACCTTAACCAAAACCAAAACCTATAACCTAAACCAAAACCTATAACCTAAACTCAAATCCCTAAACCAAAACCTATAACCTAAACTCAAATCCCTAAACCCAAACCTATAACCTAAACCCGAAAACCTAAACCTTAACCTAAATCAAAACCTAAACCCGAACCCATTCTCAAATCCAAAAACCTAAACCTTAACCTAAACCAAATCCTATAACCTAAACTCAAATCCCTAACCTTAACCTATAACCTAACCTAAACCTATACTTATAACCTAAAACTATTCCCAAATCCCAAAACCTATAACCTAAACCTAACCTTTCCCTAAACCTATAACCTAAACTCAATTCCCTAGAGCTAAACCTACACCTAATCCTAATCTCAACTCTCTAACCTAAACCTAAACCTAAACTTGAAAACCAAGACTTAAACTCAATCCCGAACATGAACCCGATTCCTAAACCTAAACCATAACCCATTCTCAAATCCAAAAACCTATAACCTAAACCTTAACTAAAACCTATAACCTAAACCAAAACTAAAACCAAAACCTATAACCTAAACCCGAACCCATACTTAAATCCAAAAACCTAAACCAAAACCTATAACCTAAGCTCAAATCCCTAAATCAAAACCTATAACCTAAACTCAAATCCCTAAACCAAAACCTATAACCTAAACCCGAAAACCTAAACCTTAACGTAAATCAAAACCTAAACCCGAACTCATTCTCAAATCCAAAAACTAAACCTTAACCTAAACCAAAACCTATAACCTAAACCCAAACCCATTCTCAAATCCAAAAACCTAAACCTTAACCTAAACCAAAACCTATAACCTAAACCCGAACCCATTCTCAAATCCAAAAACCTAAACCTTAACCAAAACCTATAACCTAAACCTTAACCAAAACCTATAACCTAAACCAAAACCTATAACCTAATCCCGAACCCATTCTCAAATCCCAAAAAACCTAAACCTAAGCCTAAACCAAAACCATAACCTATAACCTAAACCCGAACCCATTCTCAAATCCCAAAACCTATAACCTAAACCTAAACCTATAACCTAAACCCGAACCCATTCTCAAATCCAAAAACCTATAACCTAAACCCGAACCCATTCTCAAATCCCAAAACCTATAACCAAAATCAAAACCAAAACCAAAACCTATAACCTAAACCCGAACCCATTCTCAAATCCAAAAACCTATAACCTAAACCTAAACTAAAACTTATAACCTAAACCCGAACCCATTCTTAAATCCCATAACCTATAACCTAAACCAAAGCCAAAACCTATAACTTAAACGCGAACCCATTCTCAAATCCAAAAACCTAAACCTTAACCAAGACCTATAACCTAAACCAAAACCAAAACCTATAACCTAAACCCAAACCCATTCTCAAATCCAAAAACCTAAACTTTAACCAAAACCTATAAACTAAATCAAAACCTATAACCTAAACCCAAACCCATTCTCAAATCCAAAAACCTAAACCTTAACCAAAACCTATAATCAAAACCAAAACCAAAACCTATAACCTAAACCCGAACCCATTTTCAAATCCAAAAACCTAAACCTTAACCTAAACCAAAACCTATAACCTAAACCTTAACCTAAACCTAAACCAAAACCTATAACCTAAACCAAAACCAAAACCTATAACCTAAACCCGAACCCATTCTCAATTCCCAAAACCAAAACCTATAACCTAAACCAAAACCAAAACCTATAACCTAAACCCGAACCCATTCTCAAATCCAAAAACCTAAACTTTAACCAAACCTATAACATAAACCAATACCTATAACCTAAACCCGAGCCCATTCTCAAATCCCAAAACCTATAACCAAAACCAAAACCTATAACCTAAACCCAAACTCATTCTCAAATCCCAAAACCTATAACCTAAACCTAAATCTTAACCTAAACCTAAACCTATAATCATATGGTGAGACCATTTCTTTTGTGTCAATTTCATTCCTCTTTAAGTTTTTTTTTTTTAATTCATTAAGAAAAAAATGGTTATACATGATGCACTTCTTTCACTTTGTCTTTCTTTTCTCCAATGGGTATTCTAATTTATGAGTGACATGACTGTTTGTAGGATGATGGAATATACGAAGCTGTTGAAATTTCATGGAGAAGTCAAGCACATTAATTTCTCTAATGAAGCCAAAGACTTGTATTTTCAGTATTATTGTAATTGTAATTGTAATGGATTGAATGAATTGGATTGTAATTGATTGTAATTGTAATTGTAATTGTAATTGATTGAGTGAAGGATTATAATTGCAATTGATTGAATGAAGGATTGTAATTGATTGTAATTGAATGAATGAATGATTGTACATGTGGTAATTGAATGAACAAATGATAATATAAAATTTTTTAATGTCTAAAATAGCTACGGATATTGACCGTAGCCACTAATCTGACAGGTGTAGCCTTAAATTTGGCACTTTTAATATTTTGCTACGGATTATAATCGTAGCTATTGGAATATATAGCTATGGATTAAATCCGTAGCCATAGGTTCCACGGCGCCTATGACTACGGTCGTGCTACGGACTAAAACCGTAGCCATAGATCTATGGGTACAGATTTGGTCCGTAGCCTTTGCCGGTTTCTGGTGGTTATTGCTACGGATAATATCCGTAGCTGTTGGGACATATAGCTACGGATTAAA
Organism: Magnolia officinalis; assembly: GCA_021015155.1. Classification (NCBI taxonomy): domain Eukaryota; kingdom Viridiplantae; phylum Streptophyta; class Magnoliopsida; order Magnoliales; family Magnoliaceae; genus Magnolia; species Magnolia officinalis. The sequence continues at coordinate 71,422,930 of JAJHSJ010000004.1, read as the reverse complement.
TCCGTAGCCATAGATTCCAAACCTATTGTTTCGGGACCTACGACTACGCTAGTGCTACGGACTAGATCCGTAGCCATATACCTATGGCTACGGATTTTATCCGCAGCCTTTGCCCATTTTTCTGGTAGTGGTGGTGAAAGTGTGTGCGCAAGGTAGCAATACAATTATACAGTATCAGAGTAATGCGGAACATGCTGATGAATCCATGAATACCATTGGCCGTATCAAGGCCATGCAATGCAAGGCATGAATGATGCCGGTCATACCAGGGCCACGTGATCCAAGATGCAACTCAAGCATACGAATCCTCATCTAAGTCCATATATCAATACAGTTCAATGCTGGAATATAACCGGGGTCTAGTACACTCCAAGCTGCCGCCCCATCGCGCGCAACAAGGTGAGTGGAAGAGACCTCACTATCCGTCTGTCAATATCGGGCCCGACTTGTTGATAGCAGACCCATTCCTCGAGTTGGTCAAACTCAGCCTAGCTTTGCCCCCTCCTCTCGGGCGGGTAAGGCCGCACTCCCTTCTAACCGACCACGACACAGTGGAAAGCGCGACCTTCTCATAATCGGCATTCAGCGCTCATGCACCCACTCGGTCTAGACGTTGGAGCAACCTCCTGGTACCATAAGGGTTTAGAAACTTTCACCCAGAGAATCTATAGCACCCCATGTAGAACAAGATTTTCGGTATCCAATCCTGTCAACCACGATACACCCGTAGAGGATACGACCCTGATATCGCTGGTTGTATAACAACCATATCACACAATGCGAAATGCTTGAATCACACTATCCAGTCATGCAGCAATCCTGCACGTATCGTGCGCTCATGTAGGGCAACACCGTCTAACCGGGAGCCCACAAACAATCTGCCCGAAAGCATATGCTATGATCGGTCACTCCTCATATCAAGCATACATATGAGCATATGAGCATGAATCATGGAACTATACTAAACATGTTATATATGGTGATGGACTCTGTTCATAACGAAGATGAGTCTAGACGGTCTGCACACTACAAGTATGGGGCTAACATTGGGCCCTCGGGAGAGTTACAATGCAGACATTTAACCATCATTGCTCTTACAATGTGGACGTCAAACCATCATTGCTCCCAAGGCATGGCCGTAAAAAACATCATCACATACATAATAGTGGAATCTCACATAGCAATGGGCCTCATGTACATCACATTCGGCCCACACATAGGCCTCACATACATCTCATTGGGCCCCATATACATCAAATGGGCAAATCAAATGGGTCGATTCAAATGGGCCGACCAAATGGACTTCATGTATATCAAATCGGGTCGCGCCAATGGGCCTCATCTATATCAAATCGGGCTGCGCCAATGGGCCTCATCTATATCAAATCGGGCCCACCCTTATGTATTTTTGAGATCCGACCTATTCATAAGCTAACATAGAGATAGATGAAGTGAAAATAATTATCAACTTAATTGGAAACTACCGTGGCCCTTAGGAGTTGAACGGTGGATGCCACGGTCCACTATTTAAATAGTGGGGTCGACCTGAACTTTAAATCTGACCCGTCCCTTTTGCTCTTGCCATGAAATGATATCTCAATATAGTTGGACGACTTGGATACAACATATGCATCATGGTAGGCCCCACCGTCTAAACAGTGAACGGTGTAGCTGAAATACACACATCAATTAGGGGCCTGTGGGCTTGTTGTCATCCAAAGGAGTAGCTAATGGCTGTTGTACATGCATCTTGCTGCACAAAAGGGCAAAGGTGGGTCCCACGGAGGGCCCACCCTCATGTATACATATAATATATATAGTATTATATTATAATACAATATATAATATATCTTATGATATATTAATATAATATATTATAATATATTAATATTATATTTATTATATACCACGTCCAGACCCTGGACGACCTGGACATACACATACACCATGGTAGCCCCACACGTGGGGTGGTTCCCACCGTCCAGGGACGGTGAACGGTGTGGATAGAAACACATACATCATTAGGTCCCACGTGGGGCCCACCCAATTTGTTGATAAGGTCACGCAGACCTGGATGCAGAGGAAAAACAAATTTCATAATGGTCCAAAACTTCTGGGACACCCAAAAGGGTTTCAATGGCAGACGTTCAATCCATACTGTTTCCTGTGATGTGGGCCACCTGAGCACCACATACGGCTGATTTTCGGAGGGCCCACCGCCCAAAAAGGGGCCCACCAAATGCACGGTGTTGATCCCCAACACACATCACAGTGGGGCCCACGGCTAGGACCGTGGGTCCCTGCCTGCCTGTCCGTCTATCAGCGTAGCAGGAGCTGCCTGCGTGCCCTCTGGCAGCAGCAGCGCCCTGCTGCATATTTATTTATTTAAATTATTTTCCTGTGGTTTTTCACAGGTGGGGCCTGCATCAGGGAAATCTGACCCAGCCGTTAGATCCCATAGCTCAAGACAGACCCATCAAGCCCAATATTCGAGGTATTTTTGTGTATAGAAACATCAGGTGAATTTCAATGGTAGAAAACATCGTTTGTTATGCTATGACCCACCAAAAAATCGGATTAGCTTCATTTTTTTGACTCAATAGCTAAAACAAGCTAAGAAATAGGTTGAATGGTGTGGATTAAATCCATACATCAAGGTGGGGCCTGCATGAGCAGCCCTTACCAAAAGCTTTGAACCAAAGCTAATATTTGTGTTTTCAGTTAACGTCCAGCGTCCTTGGACGCTGGACGGTTTAGGTATACCATGTATATAAGGTGGGCCCTGCTCATGTGAGCCACCAAATGGTGGATGGTGTGGATACAACACATATATAAAGTGGGCCCCACCTACAGATGACTTGGATAAAATACATGCTTCATGGTGGGGTCCATCTGGGTGGGCCACATGGCCACATCATCACATACAATAGAAAAAAGAAAGAGAGAGGGAGAGAGAGAGACACACACACACACGTGTGATGAAGGGACCCCGACACTATGGGCCCTCTCTTTTAAGCATTCAATCATACATCAAGTAGGTCCCAATACATGTGGGTCCACCAAATCAAGAATCAATGGTGGAGATTACTTCTCCACCAAGATGGAAGGTTTAGATGACCTCTTTAAATCTTAGAAAAGTAAACATCATAATGGGGTCCATGGAGAATGGCCCCATCATGGAATGATCATGAGAATCAAGGTGAGTCATCAGCCACATCTAGGGTCCAAAGTTAGATCCATACCATCAATTGGTAGGCCCCACTTGGCCCATCATTAAAAGAATGAAATCTAAGCCTATAGAAGCACCCACCGTTCGATCTTCTTGGTTCGATGGAACACCGATCTCCTTGTGTCTAACTTTGATAGAGGGTGATGAGAAGTGAATGGCTAGGAAGAAGGATTTGGGGTGGGAAGGTCACACACATGCACTTTTCTCTCTTAGGATGCTTGGACGTCCACCACTTTTGCTTGAGATTCTGTTGCTTGGAAAAAGTGAAGAGAAAGAGAGAGAGAGAGAGAGAGAGAGAGAGAGAGAAGGGATGGTTTTAAGAGAGGTGATGGATGTGAATGATGGATGTGAGGTCATGTTGTACTTGACTTGAGAGTTGACTTGGTGGTTGCTTGACTTGGAGAGAAAGAAAGCATGGGTGTGTACTTTGATTGATTAATTGATTGATTGATGGGACATGTTGTAGAGATTCTTTTGGGTTTTGCAACTTGCGGTGTTTTCCTCAAACTGAACGTGGGCATACATCTCCTAGCCTGGGTATCGCCTCAGAGCGTGAGACGCCGCATCGGAACCACTGCGACGGCGCGGTCGTTAGGGTACAAGTCTCGGGTTGAGCCGACTCTGGTTGATGGCGTGTAACTTAGGGTTGTGCACAAACGTCGGATAAAGGTCGAAGGTTGTCGAAATTCGACCGAAAATACCTTGGAAGCCTACGGAATGGTACGGACTAAGTTACGGGTCTTACAGCTCTCCCCACCTAATAGAAATTTCGTCCTCAAAATTTACACAATCATCACAACTAGACATAACTCATGAGGAATAAGAAACATAACATCATCATGTAAAACTAGAGATAGCATATAAAATACAAGACATAATCAATCATCAAAGAGATAGAGATAACACTCTCGAATCTCGGCCTCGCGCTCCCAAGAAGTGTGAGACCCATATCCTAGACCGTACTGATCCATAAGCTCCTGCAGTCTTCCAGGTCGAATTCCGGCGACCCGCGACCTATGGATTTCGCTTGTGATGACCCTTAAGTTCAAACATGTAAGCCCGACCCGGACCGACCCGGAAATTAGCGCCATAGCGACCGCCTTGTCGCCGCGGTTCTAACGCCGCGTCTCGTGCGGCAATCCGAGTTGTACATCAAAAGATTAGGCCGCGCTTTATTTGGACCTTAATCGCGTTTGTGGGACCCACTTATTGCAATGGCACACTTTTCTAAGCCATCATGGGGAAATGTGCTAGGTAATTATTTCATTCTCTTTTCCCAAAAGTCAACACCTCCCTTTACCTAAGCATTTATGGTGGCCTTACATCATTATGACAACCATCACTCTCCTCTCTCCCTCTTATCTCTCTCCCTCTCTCTTTCTTCCTCATTCTCCATTTGCAAGAACCATGGACGTCTAACCCATCCCAAAGTTCTAACCATCTTCCACCTTAGATCCTCACCAATCCAACCTATATATCATCATCTCCACCGTTGAGGAAGCTTTGTAAGGGCATTAGAGCATAATGGTAGAAGTTGAAGGGGAAGATCTTGAGGTGGGTGCTTCTCTCTCTTTCTCATTTTTATTTTTGTGATGAGAGGGCCATTCGGATGAACCCCACCTTAATGTGTGTCTCATCTATACCATCCAACTATTTGGTGGCCCACCTGTCATAGGTGGGGCCCACCTTATCGATATGTGTTACCCAAACCGTCCAGCGCGTCCAGGACGCTGGACGTGAGCTAGCAAAGAAAAAGAAAAAGATAAATAAAATAATATATATTTATATTAGTTGATTCAAACATTAGGTGGACCACTCATATGGGCCCCAACTTGATGTATTTATCTAATCCACGCCGTCTATCCCGTTACCCAGCTCATTTTAGGCGTTGAGCCGAAAAAGATGAAGCTAATCCGAATATCAGGTGGGTCGTATTAAAGAAAACAGTGATTCTCACCGTCATAATCTGCTAGGGCCCACTCTGATGTATTTTTATATACCAAAATACTTGAATATTGGGCTTGATTGGTGCATCATGAGATGTAGAATCTAATGGATGGATCAGATCCACCTGATGCCGGCCCTACCACAGAAAAACCGGAGAAAAACATAAAAAAAAACAAAAAAAAAATACAGCAGCAGATGCTGCTGCTGCTGTCCAGAGGACGGCGCAAGCAGCGTCCTCTGCTGCCGTGGGCGTGAATGAGGCTGGGACCGTGGGTCCCAGCCGTGGGCCCCACCACGTTACATGCTACACATCAATACCATGCATTGGGTAGGTCCCCTTTGGGACAGTGGGCTCCCTTAAAATCAGTTGTATGTGGCGCTCAGGTGGCCCACATCAAAAAAAAACTGTGAAGATTGAATGTGTGCCATTGAAATCCTATGTTTTTTTCCCAGAAGTTCTGGCTAACTATGAAATTTGTTTTCTTCTTCATTCAGGGTCGTGGGACCCTATCCACACCGTCCATTCATTTGGTGGGCCACACCGTGGTATGTGAGGTTTACATCATCCCTGGACGGTGGGACCCACCCCACGTGTGGGGGCATCCCTTGATGTATACGCATGTCCAGGCCATGCATAATATTTCATATAATATTAATATATTATGTTATATTGTATTAATATATGATATAATATATTATATATTATATTATAATATTATATAATATCATATACTAACAAATGAGGGTGGGCCCTACGTGGACCCACGTCTGCACCCTTTTAATGCAAAGCTGCCCAGCAACAGCTATGTCTGTATAATATATTATATATTTTCTATTCACGTGCTTCTTTAATGCATTAAGATGACAGCAGCTATATATATACATGTATATTAAATATATACTATGTTGTGTATATACATGAGGGTGGCTACATGGGACTCACTTCTTTCTTTAGTGCAGTAGGGCTACACGTGTATTATCTATCTCTCCTTACGTGAGACCCATCCAAAGCAGGTGTGCCATCACAAATGGGTTACACGTCAGTGAGCTCGGCAGGCCCTCAAAGGGCTGTAGGTGGTTTATCTACACGGTCCGCTGTTTGGGTGGTGGGACCCACCCTGATGCATGGGTTGTATCCAAACCTTCCAACCATTTTCAGAGATCATTTTATGACTTGAGACTAAGAATGAGTCAGATCTAAGGTTCAAGTGGACCCCACCATTGAAAATAGTGGAAATAGTGACATCCACTGTCCAAACTTCTTGGGAGCCACATTAGCTTCCAATTAAGCTCATATTTTGCTTTCAGTTCATCTAGCTCTATGTTAACCTATGAATTGGTCAAATCTCAAACACATTACGGAGGGCCACTCCATGATATGGTCATCTATTGGGGTCCACCTTGATTTATTTGTGGCCGTCCATTGAGGCCCACCTTGGTGTATGTATGAGGCTCATCTTGATTCATTTGTGGTCGTCTATTGAGGCCCACCTTAATGTACTTTGTGGCCCATCCGCCGGGCCCACTTTAATGTATTTTGTTGCCCATCCGCCGGGCCCATTTTGATGTATTTTGTGGCCCAATCGAGAGGCCCACTTTGATATACATGAGACTCATCACGGTATATCTTTGACCCATGAGCGGGGTCCACCTGTTGCGTGTTCTGAGGCCTAGGTGCAGGGCCCACCTGTTATGTATTAGGGCCCATGGGTTGAGGCCCATTGTGATATACTTTCGACCCATATGATGAGGCCTGTTATGATGTATTTTCGGCCCATTTGGTAAGGCCCGTTGTGATGTATTTCAGACCATGTGATGCAGCCTATAGTGATGTATATAGGGCCCATGTATTGCGGCCCATTGTGATGTACATGAGGTCCATGAGTGGGGCCCAATGCGATGAATGTGTGGACCAATGTAAGGTGTGATTTCACTATAATGTATGAAATGATGTTCATGTGGGCCACTCCTTGGGAGCGATGTTGGTTTAATGGCCACATTGATAGGCAATGATGGTTTAATGTCCACATTGTGACCTTCCCTTAGCCTTGTTAAGTCCATTCTTACCGATTTCGATTGTCGTGACCGATTACTGACCCTGATTGTTGCGACTGACTGCCGGTTCTGATTATCGATCGATTTCTATTGTTATGACCGATTATCGACCCTGATTGTTTTGACCGACTACCGATTCTGATTATTGACCGATTCTGCTTGTCATGGTCGATTGACCGATTACCGATCGAAGTCGATTATCGTGACCGATTACCGATCGTGGCCGATTATCGATTTACGTGGCTGATTGTCGACTCTGCTTGTCGTGGCCGATTGACCGATTATCGATCGAGGTCGATTATCGTGACCGATTACCGATCGTGGCCGATTATCGATTTACGTGGCTGATTGTCGACTCTGCTTGTCGTGGCCGATTGACCGATTACCGATCGAGGCCTATTATTGTGACCGATTACCGATCGAAGTCGATTATCGTGACCGATTACCGATCGTGGCCGATTATCGATTTACGTGGCTGGTTGCCGACTCTGCTTGTCGTGGCCGATTGACCGATTATTGATCGAGGTCGATTATCGTGACCGATTACCGATCGTGGCCGATTATCGATTTACGTGGCTGATTGTCGACTCTGCTTGTCGTGGCCGATTGACCGATTACCGATCGAGGCCTATTATTGTGACCGATTACCGATCGTGGCCGATTATCGATTGACGTGACTGATTGCTGACTCTGCTTGTCGTGGCCGATTGACCGATTACCGATCGAGGCCTATTATTGTGACCGATTACCGATCGTGGCCGATTATCGATTGACGTGACTGATTGCCGACTCTGCTTGTCGTGGCCGATTGACCAATTGCCGATCGAGGCCGATTACCGATCGTGGCCGATTATCGATTAACGTGGCCGATTGTCGATTCTACTTATCGTGGCCGATTGACCGATTACCGATCGAGGCAGGTTGCTGATGCCGGTTATTGATACTGATTATGAGTATGTGATAGCATAGCATCATGATACATGCCCATACGCATCATCTGCATGTTTATTATGAGATGTGGTTGATCATTGCATATATTATTGAGTGTGTTGTTATGAGACTCCCTGATAGGCGGAGGTTATTTCACGTGAGCGCACGGTATGCGCAGGATTGATGCATGACTGGATTGTATGACTCATGCATCTTGCATTGTGTGCTGTGATTACTATACGCCCTAGCATCATCAGGGTCGTAGCCTCCACAGGCATATCGTGGATGGCCAGACGGGACACCGGAAATATTTGGTTCTAGCATACGGGCACCATAGATGTCCCTGGGTGAAAATCCCTAAACCTCCGTGGCCAGAAGATGACTCCAACGTCGAGACCGAGTGGATATATGAACGCATGAGGGCCGAATACCAGGAGGCCGCGTCTCCCACTGTATCGTGGTCGGTTGGAAAGGAGTGGTGGCCTTACTCGCCCGAGAGCAGGGGGCATTACTAGGCTGAGTTTGACCAGCTCGAAAATGGGTTCGCTATCGACGTGCCGGATAGGTATTGGCTGACTATTGGCCAGGCGGATAGTGAGGTTTCTTACGCTCACTTGGACTGTGCTGCTTGGAGAGAGACAGTGTCATTTGGAGTGTACTAAACCCCGGTGATGATCCCAGAGAGGAACCGTACTGATATGTGGACTTATTGAGTAGGAGTTGCATGCTCATTCATTCATTCATTCACTATCCACTCGAGCTGGTGGTGCGCAACTAATTGTTGTGTACCTTCGTTATGGCAAGGATTTCGGTTGGGCGCGCGACCAACCTGAGGTCAGGAGTTTACCACGTTGAGTCTGACTATCCAAATTTAGGTATGGGACTGGTTTGGATAGAAGTCCCTTGTGGTGGACCCCGTAGCCTGCGATACTACGCACTATCATCCCGATTTCACACTCCAGCATGGTCATTTCATTCGCATCGCACATTGCATTACATCCGCAGGTATATGACATTTTGGGTTGCTATATTTCTGTACTTATACAGCATAGACAGACTTAGCAAGATTTGTATAATTGCATCGCATCTTCAACATCTGATATTTGGCTTTTTATGACTCTTTATTGCACAGCTGTTCCATAGTGCTTATTCTGATATTGTTTGACTTATGGACTTGTCCATACTTCCGCTTATTCTGTTATCGTATAATTCATGATCTTGTCAGTATCTCTGCTTACTCTGGTAATTCATGATCTTGTTAGTGATTCTGTTTATTTCGATATTGTACCATTTATGGATTACTAGTACTTTCGGTCCTGTATGATGATGACATTGTGTTGAATACTTGGCACTTACCTTGTGCACACACTTACACCACCCTTTAAGCTTTCTATAAGCTTATGCACGATAGATGCGTGCAGGCAATGTTAGGTGGCAGCAGTGTTGAGCTTGGAGCGTGCGGCGGTCTTCTGGAATTTAATTTTTCAATATCATGTATTTCCCTTTCAGCATTGTATTCAAATGATTATATTAGTGGATATGTGATGATGATGTTGCCTTTGTGAATTGGGTAATCTTGTGGTTATGCTTATTATGAGTTAAATGTACATTAAAAAATCCTCCTTATAGGATTCCAGGATCGGAACCTGGCGTATGGACGCTAGGAGCCGAGAATGGGGCACTATGGAGGCTGTCGGCACCGGATTCGGCGATCGGGATTCCTGTGAATCCGATCTCCGGGTTTGGGGCGTGACAAGAAGCCTCCCCAACAGAATGGTGACCCCACCAAACCTTCACCAACGGAATGACCTTGGTCCGGAGGACCTGCTCCTTCCAATCAAGGATATGGACTGGCTGCTCAATATAGGAAGCATCCTCACGAACCTCTAACGACTGTCAATCAATAACAGGAACGATGTTTGACCCACACTTCCTCAACATAGAAACATGGAAAATGTTGTGGACTCCAGACACCTGAGATGGCAAGGCAAGCCGATAGGCCACGGCGCCAACGGGCCCAGTGATCTCAAAAGGTCCTATGAACCTCGGGGCAAGCTTGCCCTTCACTCCAAATCGAACTACGCCCTTCATGGGCGAGACCTTAAGATGCACATGGTCCCCTATAGCAAACTCCAAGGGATGACGCCGGTGATCAACAAAACTCTTCTGCCGGCTCTGAGCTGTGCGCATTCTCTGCCTAATGATATTGATAGTTTCTGATGTCTGCTGCATAGGCTCAGGACCTAGGAGACGGTGCTCTCCAACCTCGGTCCAACAACTCGGTGATCTGCATGGTCTGTCATATAGTGCCTCAAAAGGAGTCATGCCGATGGTCGCCCGATAGTTGTTGTTGTACACGAACTCAGCCAATCGCAGATGCTCATCCCAGCTACTCCCAAAATCAATTGTGCAGGCCCGAAGCATATCCTTAAGGATCTGGTTGACCCTCTCAGTCTGTCCATCGGTCTGCGGATGGTACGCTGTGCTGAGATGCAAATAGTACCCATCGCTCTCTGAAAGCTCCCCCAAAACTGAGACGTGAACCTCGGGTCTCGGTCAGAAACGATCAAGACTGGAATGCCATGCAGTCTCACAATCTACTCGATGAATAATCTCGCAGGCTGGTCCATCGACCAAATCGCACGTATCGTAAGGAAATGTGCCGACTTTGTCAGACGATCCACAACAACCCAAATGACCTCATGACCGCGCTGAGTCTTTGACAAACCCATAATGAAATCTGTCAATACATGCTCCCACTTCCACATCGGGACACTCAACGGCTGCAATAGACCAGGGGTCTCTGATGATCGGCCTTGACACACTAGCACGTGTCACACTTGGCCACAAAACTGGCAATTTGGCGCTTCATCTCCGCCCAAAAATACTGTCACCTCATATCACGGTACATGTTCGTCGAGCCAGGGTGGATAGAAAACCGCGATCGATGTGCCTCAGCCATAAGGTCTCTGCATAACTCAAGAACATCCGGGACGTATAATCGGCATCTGAAGCGAAGTCCACCATCATAACTAATCTGCCAATCTGTCTGACTCTCAGATGCTGCCTCTGATCGGTAATCCTATAACGACTCGTCTATCTGCTGAGCCTCGATCACCCTTGCGATAAGAAAGGGTTGAATCGACAGGCTCAATAGCTGAACGATAGAAGACTGCAGACCAAACTCGAAATCATACACTGCTATATCCTCGAGCATCCGCCACTCCTGAATCATCGTGTACGCCACCAAGCCTCGTGGCTGACGGCTGAGGGCGTCTGCCACCGCGTTAGCCTTGCTTGGGTGGTACTGGAGGTTGAAATCATAGTCCTTCAAGAGCTCCATCCAGCGCATCTGTCTCATATTCAACTCAGACTATGAGAAGAGGTACTTCAAGCTCTTGTGGTCAGAAAAGAACTTGAACCTAACCCCATAGAGATAGTGTCTCCACACCTTCAGTACGAAGACAACTGCGGCCAGCTCTAAATCATGCGTGGGGTAGTTCAGCTCATGAACCTTGAGCTGGCGAGATGCGAAGGCTACTGGCCTGTCGTGTTGCATCAGGACAGTACCCAAACCAATAATGAGACATCAGTAAATACAAAAAATACATCACTCCCAGAGGTAAGAGTGAGGAAAGGGGCGGACGTCAGACGGTCCTTCAGTTCTGTGAATGCCTGCTCACATGCGTTGCCCCAAACAAACTTTGCGCCCTTCTGAGTTAACCTGGTCAACCGGGCTGCGATAAGGGAGAAGCCCTCAATGAAACGCCGATAATAGCCTACTAAACCAAGGAAATTGCAAATCTCAGACATAGTCGTGGGCTGGTCCCACTGACGCATTGGCTCGACCTTCGAGGGGTCCACCGCGATACCCTCTCTCGTCACCACATGACCGATAAACTTCACCTCCTCCTGCCAAAACTCACACTTCTCCAGCTTCGCATATAGCTGGTGTGCACGAAGGGTCTGCAATGCAATCTCCAAATGCTGCTCTGCTCCTCACAGGTCCTCGAATAGATCAGAATGTCGTCAATGAAGACTACAACAAACTAATCGAGATACGGACGGAAGACCTCGTTCATCAACTACATGAAGACCGCGGGTGCATTGGTCAGTTCGAAGGACATGACCTGAAACTCAAAATGACCATAATGCGTCCTGAAAGCCATCTTCGGGATGTTCTCTCGGACCCGAATCTAATGATAACCGAAACGTGGGTCAATCTTCGAAAAGAACTGTGCACCCTGCAGCTGATCAGATAAATCATCAATCCTCGAGAGCGGGTACTTGTTCTTGATCGTGACTTTGTTGAGCTCGCGGTAATCCACGCAGAACCTCAACGAGCCATCCTTCTTCTTCACGAAGAGTACCGGCGATCCCTATGGTGAACTACTCGAACGGATAAAGCCTAACTCGTCCAACTGCTTCTACAGTTCCCGCAAGTCCAATGGTGTCATACGATACGGGGCCTTCGAAATAAGCGAGGTACCGGGCACGAGATCAATCTGAAACTCGGTGTGTCGACGAGGCGATAATCCCGGAATCTCCTGGAACACATCGAAAAAATCGTAAACCATAGTCAACTGATCAATACAAGCGGCAACAGGCTCTTCAACGGCGCAGGACATCAAGCAAGACAATGGCTCTCCCCGAGGCTCTGCAACGAACTGAAACTGTGGCAAGTCTGGTATACAGAACGTGACTGTCCTCGCGGAGTAGTTCAAGATGGCGTGGTACTCGGCAAGTCAATCCATGCCCAAGATAACATCGAAATCTGACATCGGCAACACGTACAAGTCGGCGGGAAAGAAAATCTCTCCCACTAACACGAGGCAAGATGAACAGAAGCGGCTTAATACTGTAGTTTTTCCTAAGGGCGTCGATACGGTCAACTCCTCTCGAGCAGACTCTATCGGCAAATCCAATTGAACGACAGAATCCCTCGGACATAAACGAGTGCGAAGCACCAGAATCAAATAAAACTCGAGCGATGCATGCAGAGACTGGAAGTATACCCTCGACGACTCCTCCAGATGACTGCGGATCCTGTTGAGCCGCGTAGAACCTAGCCTGAGCTAGATGGGGAGGTGTTTGTCCCCTCTTAGCGTGCTGCTGCTACTGCTGCCGTCACTGAGGTGGTCGAAACTGTTGCCTTTGCTGCTGCGGCCTCGAAGGCTGATGCTAATGCTGCTGCTGAGGTGGCCTCGGTGGTGGGGACTGTTGTCGCTGCTGCTGTGGACCTCTCGACTGCTGCTGCTACTGGGGGAGGGGACACTCCCACATATGATGCCCAGTCCCATCGCACCCAAAACAAGTGTAGGTGAACTACCTCGGAGGTGGTGTTGGAGGTGCTGCTAGCGCTCGGAAGGATGGGCGACCTGTGCGCCTCTGCTGCTGTGGTTGACGCTGTTAGGAGTCACCGGAAGGAGCCTGCATCTTCCTGTTTCTCCTCTGACCACGATCAGACTGAGAACTGGCCCACTCGGCCTCATAAATCTGGGCCTTCTGTACCACTCCCTCGAAAGTCGAGAGCTCGTGCCTAATAACACGACCTCGAATACCGTAACGCAAGCAGTCCTCGAAGCGGCGGGCTCTCTGCTCCTTATCATCTACCAGATATGGTACAAATCTGGACAGCGTTACAAAACGAGCCGCATACTGAGCCACTATCATATCACCTTGCACCAGGGCCTCGAACTCCAATGCTCGCTGTCGTTAGACATGATCAGGAAAATACTGTCGGTCAAACTGATCCACAAAATCCTCCTAGGTCCACACAAAATCGACGTCTGTTGCTCAGGAGACTGATGTCCACCAGTGCTCAGCCTCACCATGGAGAAAAAATACTGTTAATCGGACTCGCCGCTGGATCGTACATTCCATCGTATCAAATATCTTCTCCACATCGGAGCGTCATCTCTCAACTATGGTCGGGTCTGGCTCGCCCTGGAAACTCGGGGGATCGAGCCGTCGAAATTCTTGAATAAGGGCGCTCGCGCGCTCCTGCTCTGCTTGAGCTGGTGAAACAACGGGGTGCCTGCCCTGCCCCTGAAGTGCGGCCGTCATAGCCTGCAACATCTGCTATAACTAGGAAGCACTCACAGGTACGGTTGGATCCGCACCGGTCTCGGGTAGAGGAACGATATCCTTAGGATGGGGAGTCAGAATCTCTAGTGGTGGAGTGGGGATCGTAGGTGGTAGAGTGGGAGTCTCAGGTGGTGGAGTGGGAGGCTCAGGTGGTGGAGCGGGAGTCGATCGTGTCACTCTCCTGGTCGGCATGTCCTACAGGAAAGAGCGAAGGTGCCTAATAACTTTGAAAACTCTCGAAGGCACACTCGTTAAGGGTCTGTAACAAAAGACTGCTAAGTTATCCGAACTCGGGACATAATCATTCATAGCAGACATGTAATATTGTTCTTAGTTATTCCCAAGTTATGCTCTGATACCAACTTCTGTCACGCCTCAAATTCGAAAATCGGGCTCACAAAATTTTCGATCAATGAATTCGGTGCCGACAGCCTCCGTAGTACCTAATTCTCGGCTCCTAGTGCCCATTCGCTAGGTTCCGATTCTGGGATGCTACGAGAAGGATTTTCAACGTCAGTTTGATTCATAATAAGCATAACTAAAGGCATAACCCACAAACAACAACCAAAAAACTCCATCACATTTCCACTATGATAAAAATTTTATAAATACAGTGCGTATAAAGGAAAATACAATGATGATAGACAAAAGTTCCAAATAATCAACTACGCGCCCTAGCCGCAGCGCTGCTGCGATCCAACGTCACCTGCACGCAACGGTCGTGCATAAGCTTATGGAAAGCTTAGAGGGTGGTAAAAGTGTGTGTGCAAGGTAGTAATACAATTATGCAGTATGAGAGTAATGCGGAACATGCTGATGAATCCATGAATACCATTGGTCGTACCAAGGTCATGCGATGCTAGGCATGAATGATGTCGGCCATACCAGGGCCATGCGATGCAAGATGCAACTCAAGTATACGAATCCTCATCTAAGTCCATATATAAATACAGTTCAATGCTGGAATATAACCGGGGTCTAGTACACTCCAAGTCAAATTGCCGCCCCATCGTATGCAACAAGGTGAGTAGAAGAGACCTCACTATCCGTCTGCCAATATTGGATTTGAATTGTCAATAGCGGACCCATTCCTCAAGCTGGTCAAACTCAGCCTAGCTTTGCCCCCTCCTCTCGGGCAGGTAAGGCCGCACCCCCTTCGAACCGACCACGACACAGTGGAAAGCGCGGCCTTCTGGTAATCGGTACTCGGCGCTCATACACCCAGTCGGTCTAGACGTTGGAGTAACCTCTTGGTACCATAAGGGTTTAGGGACTTTCACCTAGAGATATCTATAGCACCCCATGTAGAACAAGATTTTTGGTATCCAATCCTACCAACCACGATACGCCCGTGGAGGCTAAGGCCCTGATGTAGCTAGGGCCTACAACAACCAGATCAGACAATGCGAAATGCATGAATCACACTATCCAATCATACGCGTATCATGCGCTCATGTAGGGCAACACTGCCTAACCGGGAGCCCATAAACAATCTATCCGAAGGGGTATGCTATGATCGGTCACTCCTCATATCAAGCATACATGTGATGCGTATGAGCATGAATCAATACTAAACATGTTATATATGGTGATGGACTCTGTTCATAACGAAGATGGGTCTAGAAGGCCTGCACACTACAAGTATGGGGCTAACATTGGGGCCACAGGAGAGTTACAATGCGGACATTTAACCATCATTGCTCCCAAGGCATGACTGTCAAAAACATCATCACATACATCATGGTGGAATCTCACATAGCAATGGGCCTCATGTACATCACATTCGGCCCACACATAGGCCTCACATACATCTCATTGGGGCCCATATACATCAAATGGGCTGATCAAATGGATCAATTCAAATCGGCCGACCAAATGGACTTCATGTATATCAAATCGGGTCGCACCAATGGACCTCATCTATATCAAATCGAGCCGCGCCAATGGGCCTCATCTATATCAAATCGGGCCCATCCTTATGTATTTTTGAGATCCGACCTATTCATAAGCTAACATAGAGATAGATGAAGTGAAAACAATTATCAACTTAATTGGAAACTACCGTGGCCCTTAGGAGTTGAACGGTGGATGCCACGGTCCACTATTTAAATGGTGAGGTCCACCTGAACTTTAAATTTGACTCATCCCTTTCGCTCTTACCATGAAATGATATCTCAATATAGTTGGACGGTTTGGATACAACGCCCTGGATGACCTGGACATACACATACACCATGGTAGCCCCACACGTGGGGTGGGTCCCACCATCCAGGGAAGGTGGACGGTGTGGATAGAAACACATACATCATTGGGTCCCACGTGGGGCCCATCCAATCTGTTGATAAGGTCACGCAAACCTGGATGCAGAGGAAAAACAAATTTCATAATGGTCCAAAACTTCTGGGACACCCAAAAGGGTTTCAATGGCAGACGTTCAATCCATACTGTTTCCTGTGATGTGGGCCACCTGAGCACCACATACGGCTAATTTTCGGATGGCCCACCAAATGCACGGTGTTGATCCCCAACACACATCACAGGGGTCCCTGCCCGCCCGCCTGTCAGCGCAGCAGGCGCTGCCTGCGTGCCCTCTGGCAGCAGCAGCGCCCTGCTGCATATTTATTATTATTATTTTAAAATTATTTTCCTATGGTTTTCACAAGTGGGGCCTGCATCAGGGAAATCCGACCTCGCCGTTGCATCCCATGGCTCAAAACAGACCCATCAAGCCTAATATTCGAGGTATTTTGGTGTATAGAAATATCAAGTGGATCTCAACGGTAGAAAACATTGTCTGTTATGTTATGGCCCACCATAAAATCGGATTAGCTTCATTTTTTCGGCTCAACGCCTAAAATGAACTGAGGAATAGGATGAATGGTGTGGATTAAATCCATACATCAAGGTGGGGCCTATATGAGCAACCCTTCCTAAAAGCTTTGAACCAAAGCTAATATTTGTGTTTTCAGTTAACGTCCAGCGTCCCTGGACACTGGACGGTTTGGGCATACCATGTATATAAGGTGGGCCCTGCTCAGGTGGGCCACCAAATGGTGGATGGTGTAGATACAACACATATATAAAGTGGGCCCCACCTACAGATGACTTGGATAAAATACATGCTTCATGGTGGGATCCATCCGGGTGGGCCACACAGCCACATCATCACATACAATAGAAAAAAGAAAGAGAGGGAGAGAGAGAGAGAGAGAGAGAGAGAGAGAGAGAGAGAGAGAGAGAGAGAGACACGTGTGATGGAGGGACCCCGACACTATGGGCCCTCCCTTTCAAGCATTCAATCATACATCAAGTGGGTCCCAATACATGTGGGCCCACCAAATCAAGAATCAATGGTGGAGATTACTTCTCCACCAAGATGGAAGGTTTAGATGACCTCTTTAAATCTTAGAAAAGTAAACATCATGATGGGGTCCATGGAGAATGGCCCCATCATGGAATGATTATGAGAATCAAGGTGGGCCATCAGCCACATCTAGGGTCCAAAGTTAGATCCATACCATCAATCGGTAGACCCCACTTGGCCCATCATTAAAAGAATGAAATCTAAGCATATAGAAGCACTCACCGTTCGATCTTCTTGGTCCGATGGAACGCCGATCTCCTTGTGTCTCACTTTGATGGAGGGTGATGAGAAGTGAATGGCTAGGAGGATTTGGGGTGGGAAGTGGGCCACACACATGCACTTTTCTCTCTTGCGATGCTTGGACGTCCACCACTTTTGTTTGAGATTTTGTTGCGTGGAAAAAGTGAAGAGAAAGAGAGAGAGAAGGGATGGTTGTAAGAGAGGTGATGGATGTGAGTGATGGATGTGAGGTGATGTTGTACTTGACTTGAGAGTTGACTTGGTGGTTGCTTGACTTGGGGAGAAAGAAAGCATAGGTGTGTACTTTGATTAATTGATTGATTGATGAGACATGTTGTAGAGATTCTCTTGGGTTTTGCAACACGTGGCGTTTTTCTCAAACTGAACGTGGGCCTACATCTCCTAGCCTGGGTATCGCCTCGGCGCGCGAGACGTGGCATCGGAACCGTGGCGACGGCGCAGTCGCTAGGGTACAAGTCTCGAGTTGAACTGACTTTGGTTGAGGGCGTGTAACTCAGGGTCGTGCGCAAACATCGGATAAAGGTTGAAGGTTGTCGAAATTCGACCGGGAGACCACAGAAGCCTACTGAATGGTACGGACTAAGATACAAGTCTTACACACAAGAACCTATTCAAGTTTGGGTTACAAAATCTGTAAGTGCTGTTATGTTTAGCACACATAAAATGTCAAATTTCGTAAGATAAAAACACTTCAAGGTCAGATCACAAGTATGGAATCACAAATACTCCACATGCCTGAAGATCAACTTAAGATTGGCCTATGATCAACTCAAGATCGGCACATCTTCTCAAGAAATTAACGCCCGAATTTAAGACAAGATCAAGTCAAAGTTCAAAACATGGTGTCTCATATATTTGCTAAAACACATGTGGTATAACCTTAGAAACACCTTAGGTTTAGGTACTTTAAAAAATTCATTAACTTAGGTTTTTATAAGTGTTTTTGCACTGGAATTCGGCCAGCCAATCTTCTGGTTTGGCCAGCCTAACTTCAAGCCCAAACGGAATAACAAATTCTGTTGAAAATTCGAATAACCCAAGAAAGTTTGGGTCAAATTCCCGCAATGTAAATATTTGATTTTTGCAAAAATTCAGCCAGTCGAATTTGACTTCGGGCCAGCCAAATTTTGGATAGATCTTATCCCGTGCGATCCGATAGCCGTTGAAACGAATTCGGTGAAATCTGGTCAGTTTTAGACTAGCCGAAGTTCCAACCTCTTTGCTTATAAATTGAGTCTTTCTCTCATTTTAAATGACGACAAAAATTTACTATAATCCTTCTGCAAGAGAGTGAGAAGCTCAAGTCTTTGGCAAGCTATCTGTTGGCATTTATAACTTATTCAATTCGCTTATCTCAATATCTTTTTAATCTTATTCTGATAGGGTAATCTATACTCTTCTTTGAGATCTAAGAGAATTGAATCAAGTAGCATTTAAGTTTTTCAATTATAAAATCTATAGAACCTTAGACTCTTTCTGCCTGATTGAACACTGCGCCATCTACGTTCAAGAAAGAAATTCTTCTGCTATAAGCTTTTGTCACGTCTTTGAATCTCCATTTGAAGATAAGTACATTTACTGTATTTCATTTTAAGTTTTTCTGAGATTGCTTGTGAAAATCTCAGTAGAGGTTTTTCTAAGATAGCCTGTGAAAATCTCAGTAGGGGTTTTTATTTGTGATAACTCGTGAAAATCACAAAGAAGGTTTTTATTATGATGGCCCGTGAAAATCACAAAAAGGGTTTTTATTATAATAGCCCGTGAAAATCACCGGAACTGTATCAGATTGTTAAGGTGAACCTGTGAAATCCTTATTATAGTGAAAGCTAAAATTACGAGGGTAGTAATTTTGGAAGTGAAGTAGGTGTGGTTGTTTTAATTTCCGACCCACTATAACCCGTTGTGTCTTGTGGTGAATGCTTTAATCTTTTGGTGGTGGATGTTATTTATTATTTCTTTCTTGTGGTGAATGTTGTAATTGTTTTATCTTCTCTTGCTAGTTTAGCATTGTCCTATAAACCCCCTCCCCCCCCCCCCCCCCCACCCCCCCCCCAAAACCCCCCACCCCCCCCCCCCCCCCCCCCCCCCCCCCCCAAAAAAAAAAAAAAAAAAAAGACATTGCTAGCTCTCCTTTTCAAACTCTATGAACTCAAAATTTAAACTCTTACTAGTTAGATGAGCCCCATTGATGGCACCTTTGTAGAGATGTTTCTTGACACTTGAATCGGCTTCTCTTTTACTCCTCTAATCTTCGATGTCGATCTTCTTCAGTTTCAAACTATAAGTGAACTTAGTTGCCAATCACATGTGTCAATGAGTCAGTTGAGTCCTTGGAAGTTGAAGACCAAAGACACTTGAAGACTTGAAGCATCAAGGAGTAAAGAAACATGTAAATCAAGACAACTTAGTGACCCAAACCTTAAACCCCTTTAGGACTACAAATAAGTCAAGTCTTGGAGGCAAGATGACTCAATTACACTTTCTTAAGGGTGTGCACGTAAGGCTTTAGAGTATTTAGATTTAATTTACTTTGATGTTCATGGACCAATAAAAGTAGATCAGTACTACTCCGTACATGGATGTGATTAATAAATTTGCTGAAGTTTGAGGTAGAGAAGCAAAGAGGCAAATTCATGAAAGCTCTTAGGTCATAAGAGGAGGTGAATGGATATATTTGTGAACCATCTGAAAGTATATGAAATTGTGTCACAATGAACGACTGCTGATGCTTTACAAAGGAATGGTTGTCTAAAAGGAGGAATAGAATCTCACTTGACATGGTCATATCAATGATAATTAGGTCAGATTTTTCTGTCTTTTGGGAATTATTCCATTAAAACAGCAACATATATCTTGAACAAAGTACCGACAAAATCCATACCTAAAACTCCCTATGAACTATGTTATAATCACAAGCCATATTATGGCTACATGTGTACGTGGGATACAAAGCGTACGTTAAGCAGATTGAGTATGGAAAACTAAGTTTCAAGACAAATTTATGCCAATTCATTGGGTATTACAAAGTCGATGAGCTATTAATTTTCTGATCCTTTGGATCAAATGACTATAGACAGTAGGAATGTATAGTGTTTTCGAACAAAAGTTCATGAATCATGAGATCAGGAAGGATGCTATTGTATCAGAAGGGACTCAAAAGCTTTGGGTATCTCAACAGAAGTTGAGCATATATATAATTGGGAAATTTTAGAGTTCATAATCTCCTACCCTCTCTCTCTTATTTATAAACATAAAAAATGTATGGTAGTCAGTAGGATGATTATAATGGTACACACCATATAGACTATCCCTTCAAGTTAAAGCATAGATGTCAAGCATGACTAGCTTTGATGCAATATTAGAAAGATGAGACTCTATGACACCCTTGGTGAAAACATATCGGTTAATTGATCCTTAGACGAGATGGGGTGCTAATAAAGCCCCTTAACAGATTTTAATGAATGAATTGACAATCAACTTCAATATTTTTGGCCGCGCTTTTGAAATACTAGATTAAACACAATATCAATCATTGTTTGGTTATCACAAAATGAAGGGATAATAAATGTGAGAGAGACACTAAGATCAATAAGGAAGGACTTCAACTAAACCACTTCATTGGTACTGTGTTTCATAGCCAGATACTCAATCTTGATAGAAGAACGACCAACAACATATCACTTCTTCCTCTTCTAGGAGACAATTCCCATAAATGTTCAAGACCCAGTCGTGGAACATTTATCGGTAGAAGAGTCAGCTCAAGCCATATCATAATAAGCCTAAACATTGAGATAGCCACGATCTGAATGGAAAATATTATTGCTTGGAGGATAAATGAATGTCATCGAGGTGAGGCACATACAGAGCATGCATAAACTGACTAACTAAGCTCATAGCGTGGGCAATATATTCAGACCATTGATGGAGAGATTAATAAGGTTACCCACTAATTAACAATAGTATCCAGAATTAATGAGATGAGAACAATCCTTAATAAATAACTGGTGATTCACCTCAATTCGCATATTGGAAGAATGCAACTTTTCTTTACTTGTGCTTTCCCTTCGTATTATATAGACCAAGAGTACGTGAGAAAGCCTGATAAAATTAGGCTTCACATTATGGTACATATGTACGTACACCCACGTTTGCAAAGAAAGAGGGGGGAACGGATAGAGATATAGGAGATACTACCCCTCGGGCCACTGCTTCAACACCTACTTCGAAACCTGAGTCAAGGCAATTTAACTGGATGATATTTCGAGTCACCTCGAGACTCGATTGTGAAAGTGACAAAGCTTGACTTGACATCACTTGTCAAGTTGACTAGGTCAGCTCAACAGGACTCAAACTAAGAAAGTTGCTAGGAAAGCGGAGTCATTATAAAAATAAAGGAAACGGATTGGCTGGTGTACCACACACTGCAAAAAGCAGTAGGGGATTGAACGTCTAATGATCAAGTGGACCACCGCAAAAAGCAGTAGGGGATTGAACGTCTACGGCCATTGAAACCCTTTCGGGGTCACAGAAGTTTTGAAGTTTTGGATCAATATGAATTTATTTTTTTCCTCTTCATCCAGGTCTTTTTGACCTCCTGAATATATTGGATGGAAAATAAACGTTACGGTGGGCCCTACGAATATTTTAACGGTGAAAATCATTATAACCGCTGCTATTTGTGGTGTGGTCCAGTTGAGATTTGGATATGATTCATTTTTTAGCTCATGCTCTAAAATGATCTAAAAAATTGATGAACGGTGTGGATATAATAAATACGTCATTTTGAGGGCAATGTAACTTTGATCTCCCTTGAACCGTTCGTACAACTCGGAGCTCAAGGAGCGTAGCGCTCGTCTTTGCACGACACGTACCTACACCAGCTATATAGCTGGTGCGTGGTACACCAGCCAATCCGCTTCCATAAGTTTACCTCTAGGAAAGCGACCACCGTCTCTATCTAGCACACCAGTTGTTTCATGTCTGCTTCATCTTTGAATATTTTTATAGAGTCAAGTAAAAGACTCGTCCCAGTCTTTTGAGTCAATCGGGGCCAGCTGTTGATAAAAGTCCAATAGAGTTTCCAGTTTTTGAACTGTGGTCAGGAAGTGCATGACACTTGATACTAGAGCTGTACACGAGTCGAGTCGAGTCGAGTATTGCCCTACTCGTACTCGACTCTTAACGACCGACCGCTGCTCGTACTCTACTCGCCCGAGTACGAGCCGAGTACGAGTAGTAAACGAGTCGAGTCCGAGTTTTCGAGTCGAGTTCGAGTACGAGCACACGAGTTGAGTACCGAGTGCGAGTTCGAGTTCGAGTCTGAATTTGAGGCCAATTCGAGTAGGGTTTTCGAGTAACGAAACAATAAAATATATAAATTGCACATAATTACATTAACGTCTTTACATAATTACATTAACGCCTTTACATAATTACATTACATTGTTCAAAATGACAATTTATAATTAATAACCTCTATAAGATGAGTGCCTTCTTGTTCCTGTATTGTCATCTGATCCATCGGAACTGCTATCTATTTTTTCATATACAAATTGATTCACTTCCTCTAAGTCAGAAGGCGAAGAGATTTTTCCTTTGTGCTCTTCTACACTTTCAACTAGATTTTTCAAACTTGCTTTATGTGAAGAATTGTATGTAGTACCCAATGCCCTATAAAATTCACCGAGACGAGTCAGGAATTTCAATTTGTTACTCGTTTTCTTGTTCTTGTTTGTCGTACTCGACGAGTAACTCGATCCTGCTTCAACATCGTGTTGTCTTTGACTCGAATATCGCTGAAGTCTAGAAGCATCTTCCATACTGCGTTTTATGGCGATTTGGAATTGTTCTTCCTCCAAAGCTTTTAATCTGGCTTCCTCCTCTGCATCTTTTGTGGATGTCATTTGTGTACCAGATCCAGAAGCAGAAGGTTTGGATGGAGTGGAAGACTTTCTATTCGAATCTAACAGGGCTTGAAAAAGAATTTGGACATCCTTAGGCGCATTGGGGCATGGTTTTGCATCACCACCTCGACATGACAAGTGTAGGCGAAAGTGATTAGTCTTGTTTACAAACTTTGCGCCACACAAACCACACTTAATCTTTGTTTTTTCAGACCGTGGCGGTGATTCAACTAGGGAAGCATAGTCCCAAATGTTTGTCGATGGCTCAGATGACGACATTTCTACATTCAATTTTTAAATAAAAAAAATCAGAATATTGATAAATAAATTGAACTTGATATAGCAACAAAAGAAAGCAATATAAATGTATCAAAATTCAAAAATAAAAGCAAATGAACAGGCATATGTAAATAAATATCAATGATTCAAAGTCTTCCAAACCACATTCCAAAAGAACCAATACTTTTGTGTGTGCAGTTGCAATGAAATAATATTACAGATCATTCAACATTCAGCCAAAAAAATTTGAAAAATCGAAAATAATTACTGATCTGTAGGTAGAGACTCGTCATGAATCTCAATCTCCTCTTCTTCATCATCATCATTCATATCTCCTCCCCATATCGGGCACAACCAATCTTGCATACAAATCAACGCTTCAACTGTGTTTGGGGAAAGTGAGCTTCGATACTTGCTCACAACCCTGCTCCCTGTGCTGAATGCGGATTCTGATGCCACTGTTGAAATTGGTATTGATAATATGTCCCGTGCCATCACAAATAATGTAGGATATTTTGATTCACTAACCCTCATCTTCCACCATTCCAACACATTAAATTCAGCTCGCACTACGATTGGCTCCTTGAGGTACATTTCTAACTCTGATTCCTTAGTATGAACTCCTATTCGTGCTTGTGCCAAATATGATATGTATTCATTTAGCACATCCGGATTACCAGGTACAGAAATATCCGCATCTCTACTTTCTTCAACACCCGCTGCGGGTAAAGTATTAACATACGATTTATACAGATCTTCAAGGGCTTCACGAACCTTAGACGTCTCTGCTGCCGCTCTTTCAGTAGAATAAAGCTTCATGAAATAAAGCTAACCAATCCCATATTACAACGGGGATCAAGAACAACTGCAAGGGACCATCAACAGATGACATTCATCCCAGTATTTATCGAACTTCGTCTTCATACCAATGTCATCTGGCGTATGAAAATCTGGACCCGCACTGGCAGTTTTCTGCAGAGCATCTTAATCTCCAAAGAGATGGAAGAAACAGATTCGCGGTTGGATACTGATTCCCAGAAAAATCTTCGTGCACTCGTAGAAAAAAACTTGGAGAAAGTGTGAACTTGTTGTGCTTTGCCCAATCATCTGTGCTCGGCAACCAAGAATACGTTCTGTCACGCGCCGCGTACTCAGGAAATGCAAGCTGTATTCATTGCCACATCTAACATTTTCATAGGTCGAGTTCCAACGTGTACAACATCCAACTTCAACGTTTTTTTAGATGGCACATTCAAACGTTTGATTATGTCATTCCATACACTCAGTCTCGATGGCGACCCCCTTATATATTTCACACACTTTCTCTTATGTTCTCTACAGTGTCGTCGATTGCTTTCAGCCCTTCTTGTACAATCAAATTTACAATATGGGCACAACATCTAACCTGGAATATTTTTCCTTCAAAAAATAATTTCCTGTAGCCCTGAACTGGTTACGTAAGCATGAAATGACACTGTCATTTGCTGAAGCATTGTCTAAAGTTATTGCTGAAATTTTCTTCTCAATGCCCCAGCCTCTAGACAACTGTAGATGCAATCTGAAATAAGTAAACCAGTATGTGGAGGAGGAAGGTGTTTGAAGTTCAAAATTCTCTTGCATAGTTTCCAATCCTTATCGACATAGTGAGCGTTAATGAAATGTATCCTTTTCTTTGATTGGACGCCGTCCATAAATCAGAGGTCAAAGCTATTCTGGTCACTGAAGCTAAAACTTCTTTCATTTCATCTCTCTCCTTTGCGTACATCTTCATGCTTTCTCTCTGCACTGTGACGCGGGAGACATTCTCAGCCCGAGGGTTAAGGAATTGACAGAAAGCCCTAAACCCTTTACTTTCAATCATTCTGAAAGGTTTTTTCTTCCAAAATCACTAATCTAGCAAACCACTCATTCAACTTCTCCTTGTCAAACTTATGAGTGGACACTACGCCTTGGGAGTCGTCCCCTTCTGACTTCGTAAATGACAGCGTCTGTTGGCCTGGAGGAGGGAGTCTTGCTTTCTTAGGACACGTCTTCAAATGTCTAATTAAATGTCCGTAGATCCTCCTAGAATCTTGCTGAATAACCTTTGCAGTTATTACACTTTATCTTCTTACACCGTTAACTGTCACATCTTCGAAATCATCCCACACTGCTGATCTCTTCTTCTTCCCTTGCATGCGGTTGACGTGTCTGTGTCTCTCTCTACTATTAGAGGAGATGTGGCCGATGCACCCATTCCAGGGGTATTGGGCTTTCGTCTTGACTAGCCATCTATAAAATAAAGTTCTCGATATGTTATACAGCTATACCTAGGGGATAGGGTCCTAGATGGCTAGACCGCTAGACGGGCGTAATTACTTAACTGTCTAAATCAGTCACCCATTCAAAGTTAGATGGATTGTAATGCTTCATTTTCCAATTTAAATGCTATGCCGAAATTCCGGCAGCATCTCCCCTTATCTCTCCAGAATATATTAATCTTGTATTTGATTCCCATGTCAATCATCAACACAAAGTGTGGACATTTGACGACGGAAATAAATACATGAAATATATCCAGAGAAAAAAGAGAGACGAAACCAGAACAGGCATATACATTTAAATAAATGGAATAAATGAAGACATTACAATCTATCTAACCCTGAACTGTCCAAAAAGGGACAATTTGAACAATTTCTATGCATCCAAGAACACACTGAATCTATGTTTGCAACATAGAAATCCTCAAATGGGCAACTGATTATCCTATACTACAAGTCTACAAGTAGAATAATACAAATAATTCATATCTATGCAAATATTTAGGGAAAACACAAATATCAGGTTAATTCCAAAATTATATTAAACAAATTCTATATTACAACTGATATCAGGTTCACAAATATATTAACACAAATTCAAGTTAAACAAATATATTAACAAATATCAGGTTAACACAATATATTAACCCATATTAACAAATATCAAGTTAACACAAATATATTAACCAAATATCAGGTTAACACAATATATTAACACAAATTATTAACAAATATCAAGTTAACACAAATATATTAACAACTGATTAACAAATTTATATTAACACAAATATGAAATATATTAACAATGATTAACAAAATTATATTAAACAAATTCTATATTAACAACTATTATCCACCGAATATTTAGGGAAAACACAAATATCAGGTTAATTCCAACATTATGTTAAACAATTCTATATTAACATATATTAAACAATTTTCTAAAAAATAAAAAATAAAAATAAAAAATCCACACATTACCAACCCTAGCTACCGGGCGAGCTGGGCAGGAACGACCGGCAGCTGCGTGCAGGGCAGGGCGATGACGAGTGGCAGCCTGGCAGGGACGATTTTAAACCGGACGACTGACAGGGACGAGCTCCGTCACCGGACAGGCCGCAGAGACGAGCGGCAGGGTCTAGCACCGCCGGACAGGGGACAGGGGCGAGTGTGAGAGAGAGAGGGAAGAAGAGGAACGCCGGAGTCCGGACGAGCGCTGGAAGAGGGGGGGAGAGGGAGAGGGAGAGGGGTTTTTTTTTTCAAACGGGCGGGAAGAAGGGTTTGGGTGCTCGGCTGCTCGCTGGTTGAAAATGACGGGTGGGTGGGTAGGGTTTTTTGGGACAGGGACGAGTGAGAGAGAGAGAGAGAGGGAAGAAGAGGGACAAAAGCCGGAGTCCGAACGAGCGCTGGAAGAGGGAGGGGAGAGAGAGGTTTTTTTTTTTTCAACACGGCGGGAAAAAAGGGTTTGGGCGCTTCGCTGGTTGAAAATGACGGGTGGGTGGGGTAGGGTTTTTTTGGGCGCTCGGCTACTCGCTCTGGTTGAAAATGAAAAACGGGTGGGTGGGTAGGATTTTTTGGGGTGGGCCTATATATAGAGGAACGAGTCGAGTACGAGTCGAGTACCGAGTCGAGTACCTCTAGACTCGTACTCTACTCGTTATGTAAACGAGTCGTGAAAACCCGCTCGTACTCGGCTCCAACTCAGACGAGTCGAGTATTCCGAGTCGAGTCGAGCGAGTACTCGAGCCTTAGTCTGCTCGTGTACAGCTCTACTTGATACACAAGTACTTAGAAATTGTACTCATTGCAAACATTAACTCAAAATTAAACCAACTGTCGCTAAGCAATGGTTCCAAAACCAGTGGTTAAGCAATCCCAACATCTGATTTGTGGACTTTTATATATATATATATATATATATATATATATTTGAAATAAGATTCCAGATCTTTTTCATTTTAACCGTCCAATAAATGCCTACCAATCCAACATTCAGATAACCAAATAAGGCATTTTATATATATATATAGATATATATATATATATTATATATATATATTATATATAATATATATATATATATATATATTAAATCCAAACATAATTTGGGTAATAACTGGAATAACTTGTCTGCCAGAAGTAATTTCTAAGTGCCAAAAGTATCAAAGTTTCTCTTATACAAAATTCCCTGCCCAAGCCTGGATCCTGGGTGGGTGCTTTAGGGCTTGTTTGGCTACCACTTAAAAATGATTTCATCTCATTTTATTTAAGCCTAACTATGTATTAGAGTTCCCTTTTTCTTTTGTATGGATAAAAATGTATATCCAACAATTAATATACAGATGATCACTAATACCAAGTGATGTAAACTAAAATGAGATGAACTCACTTTTAAGTGGGCATCGAAACATGCCCTAAATAAATAAACCCAGCAGAGCATTGGCTGACTAACCAACACAGATGAGTAGCTAAGGGGCAGACACTAACAAGATCCAAATTGCTCTACCACTGTTGTATGTCTTTGACTTGAACTGTCCAGATTTTCAGGCAATAAGGATACATGGTGGCCCTTCATATCAGCCATTCAAATCACTCAGACCACACAACCCACTTTCAGAAACTTATGACCAAAGCAAACTACAGGAATTCTTCTATGCTCAGATGATAATTACTGAGAATGGTTTACAACTTCAATCAAAAACCATTTTTCATTTGAAAATTAAAAGCCCCGATGGAAAGCAACAAGCCCAAAGATGAATCTGGGTCTAAACCCAAACCCCAAATCCATAGATCCCTTACATCCCAAACACTTCCAACTAATTGCATCGGATCAAATTGAACGATTGATTTAGTACCCATTTCCAAAATTACCTCAACCAACATTCATCAGCGATGGACACTCACAGATGCTGTCATACAAACAAATCCTCATTTAAAAGCCATGTTAAAGAAGCCTTCTAATATATACATGAAACCCAGGTGCATCTCCTCATCCCTTTCTCAAGTCAGTAGTCTCTTCAAGTCGTGATTGTGACTGGCAGCGCCTTTGGGTTGGTTGTAAACCGACTCGAATGCCTGCATACATATGCCGGAGAAACCCGTCATTGCCTGGAACACATTTGGAAACCCCGTCTGTAGATTGTTCACAGTCATCGCTTTCGTCACACTTGCACACTTTTCATGCTTCATCTTCTCCTCCTCGGCCTTCGCCCTCAATATCTCCACCTTGGCCCGCTTCTCTGCAACCGGGTCCCGACGTGCCCCAGACCCAGAATCTCCAGGCAGCAAATAAGGACCGTACTTGGACTCCAATGATCTGAGCGCCTCCGCCTTCTTCTCGAGCTCTTTAAATGCAGCCTCGGACCTCTTCTTCTGCTTCTTCTCTTCCGCTTGCTGCAGGACGACGGCATGGATTACTGTTAGGAAGCTTTTGATGCCTTCAGATGCCACCTTGTCAGGAATTCTATCGAGCGCCAGCTTCCATTCTTCACACAGAAAGTAGATAGGAGGGTTGTCTTGGGTCTTGAGTAGAGGGTGGTGGTTGAATTGGAAGATGCTCAGATGGAGCCAGCCCGTGAGGGAATGGATGTAGTCTCTTTGGGTCTTCACGAGATTGCAGAAGGCCAAGTGCCATTGCTGGACCTCAAGCTCAAGCTGGAGAGTGGACTGACGGTGGATTTCAGTGGTGGGTTCCATCCCCAAGACAATGTTGTTGAGGAACTTGAGCTGTTGGACTATGTGTGTTTGGACCTGGTGGCATTCATACATGCTTCTCCACATAGACATCAACCTGCATGTCCAACAAAACATATCTCCGTTGGAACCCAGCAAAAAGAAGCAAGATGGATTCAGCAGAAAGAAGAATCGGAAAGTAAATCCCTCTAATATATTGTATCAAGAGCAATCATGGTTTAGCATAGGTAGTCATGAACAATGCAACTGAATTTCTTTATAAATGGTAAAATGCTCTTAATTTCAGTAAAATGGGGTTTGGGTTAGTGAACAAAACATCTTCCACATATTAACAAAGAGCTTAAATGTAACGCCCCGACTTTTCAGGACCCGAGTACACGACCAGTTTCCCAAAAACCTGAGTGTTAACTTATAAAGAACCAAATTCTATATTTTTTTTTTTTGAAAAGGGTCCAGCGTTAACCGATAAGCATAGAATGGACAAATCAATCATAAGGAAATATTGCAATTACATTTAGAATATATAAGAGATTGCCCATAATGACTTATACAAACCAATGTCTCCGAAATAACAAATACATGAATTTCACAATTTATACAAGTGAGATAACAAAATGTATATAAAATCTGATCCGCAAGATCGCGCAGCTCCTCTTGGCAATACAGCCATGCATCTTTGACCACCAAGACGACTCCTCATCAGTCTGAACCTGCATATCACTTAAGCCACCTGTGCTACCTGTACGGTTATATATTTGATGGATGAGTGGCCAACTCAGTGTGAATTCCCCTCAAGATTACACATCGCCGCCTTAGCTAAGCATAGTTAAAACGACAACGCAATCAAAACAATACATGATGCAGTCTTTTTATATGCATGGATGCGTAAATGCACATCGACCTGGGGATGCACATCCAGTCGGACTTGAGCTCGTCACCCATGCAATCATCGACCTAGGAATGATCATCCAGTCGGAATAAAAGGGTCGATAGTCGGTGGTCTAGGAGCTAGCGAAACGATACCCCAACAACTCTAAGGCATGTGCTACAGCATCCAGAATTAGTCACCCGTCATCGCCAATATGCAATGAATGCATGATTAACCAAACCATTATTATTCCAATTACAATCAACCAATTTAAGTAAACTCAATGGTCACTACGGGGGACTCGTCACCCAGCGTAGGCCGACAGCTCGGGCATAGTGTCCCATGACCACCATCCCCGACTCATGAGTTCCCCCCACCTTAGGATGCTTAATGGAACCCATCGATCAGTGGCCAATCAAATTCAATAAGTAGGGATTTCCACCGCATGGTATAGGCCATCAAAGGCACGCAAGGAAATCATCAAACGTAGGGCAGACGTTAAATCGCAACAGAAAAAAATGCTCAATACATTAAATCGAAATGGCAAAGGGCTCAGACAAGAGTAAATCAGAACGGTTAAAGAGGTCATTTCAAACCATTCAAGTCGTATAACCTATGGATGGTAAATCCCACATTAATATTCCATGCCCCACATAACCTCCATTCGAGGGTCCATTCCATTCCACACTCCATCGTGTTGCATCCTAAGTATGGGTTCACATACACAAGAGGGCTTACCCACTAATAAGTGTAGTGGATATAGGTTCATAGTAACTTACAACAATCCATGAGAAAATATACGACTATAGCGTGGTAGACTTATGTTAAACATAATAATCACCACAGGTCATGATGTAAACTATAAATTAAAGTGAGAGCTGTCATGTAAGTAACTATCGCATGCAATCATGTTTCACAATTATCATCCATATATCAGATATAAATCATGTAAGAGATCGCATGCTATGAATTAACAATTTTGATTCTTAATAAAGACTATAACTTAAACTAATTTGGAGATGGAAAGCTTAAGGGGAAGAATCATCACCTTATACCTCGAATTCCCTTTTAGTATCGCTATGTGTTTGCGCCCTTAGAATCAGGTCCTATCATGAATTATGAAATTGTATGGTTAGATCAAGTTCTACATACTTTTTATGGTTGAGATTATAACCTAGGGTTTGGATCACTTAGGTTTAGGGTTTCACCCTAGGGTTTAGGCTTAGGCTAGATTTTTAGGTTTTAGTTGTGGTTTTTGAACCCTATTTTGTGTGGCCATTTATGATACTATCAATGGAAAGAATAAATGAATAAAATTAATCAAGTGAATTTGGTTATTAATTTTAGGGATATTAACCATGGCTACCATTATATTAAATTATCTAATACAACACACGACGAATAATAATATTAATGATTCCAAAACAATTATTAATATTAACAATATACTTAACATTTAGCCAATCATGACACTAATAGTCATTCTAATGAAAATAGATAGTGTGTTATAGCATTAATAATAATATTTTAAGAACGACAAGGTAAAATTTTAATATTTTAATAATGATAATTTTTATATGCATCAATTAATACCTGAATGAATAATTTACTAATAGTCAATCATATCTAATTCTAATAATCCAAAATTGGTAATAGTAGTAACAATGATAATTGGAATAAATTAAATCTAGGAAGTAAATGTGGACGCACCTTGTTGACTCAATTCGAGTCGAGTTGACTCGACTTCTTCCCAGTCTCTCCTCTTCCTTTCTTCCTTTCCTTTCCTTCTCCCTTCTCTCTTATTTCTCTCTTTTTCTTTTTTTTTTGTTAGCTGGAAAACTCCAGCATTACCGTACTGGACCTAGGCCCCCAAACGAGTCGGCAACTCGACTCGAGTCAGCAAGTTGACTCGATAGCAACTCGCGACTCACCCCTCTCTCTCTCTCTCTCTCTCTCTCTCTCTCTCTCTCTCTCTCTCTCTCTCTCTCTCTCTCTCTCTCTCTCTCTCTGTTTCTCTTCCTCCTCCCTGATTTCTCTCTCACTACCCTCTGTTGGAGGTCCAGCAACAACTGGACACCCAGCCCAACTCGGTCCAGCCTCGACTCGGTTCAAGCTGAAGTAGAAACGCACTCTCATTCCCATTTCTCTCTCTCTCCCTTCTTCTTCTTCTCCTTCTCTTTTCTCCCCACTTTTTCTTCTCCTTTTCTCTATTTTCTTTCTCTAATTTCCTTCTTTTCTTCCCGCTTCTGCTGGGCTCCCAGCATTGCGGGCCAAGCTCGTCCTGACTCGACCCAAGCTCGGCTCGGTCCGAGTGCGACAATGCAGCCCCTCTCTCTCTCTCTTTTCTCTTCCAGCCGAATCCATCAACACGATCCATCTTGAGAACAGCGTGCCTGAATCGAGGCTGGCTCGGTTTGAGCGGTGGAGAAGATGAACACCATTAATGGCGGATTTCCAATGAAGGCTTCCTTCTTCATTCCGGCAACATGGGATGATTCGAATGGATGTCCCAGAGCTCATGGATAAGCTTTTTCAAAGCTTGGTAATGGTTTGGGCGGTGGGTTCGGAGGACGGGAAAAACGGCTGGTTTTCATGCAAACCTGAAAGAGTCGGTGAGGACCTCTGCTGCACTCGATCCTTGGCTCTTGTATAGAGTCCCTCTAACAATCCTAAGCCATTAGATTGTAAACAAAAGGCCTGGATCGCGTTGCTGTGTAACGGCTTCAAATACAGCCGGTAAAAATGAAACCAGCGGTCGTCCTAGTTTTGTAGCCTAACCACTTGCAACACATGGAGGGATGAAAATGCTCAGGATGGACAGCTAGGATTGGAGGAGAGATCCTCACATGGATCGTGCCAACTGAACGGAGAAAAAGGGGGGAAAACGGTTTCCAGTTTTGGAAAGCTTGTGTTTGTAAGCCTTGTTTGCATCAATTCTCGTGTGCACGCCTGTGTGTAACATCAGGTGACCCAGCTATGGTTTTGGTCGTCACCTTCCATCCAACAAGATGGACGGTTCGGATCTCCCAGCTGGGTGATCATGGTGGCCCACAGACGTCCCAAATGGACTCTGTCCGTCGGCTGGCAAAACAAAGGGAGGGAGAGAAATCCCTCCATTTTTGTTGAAGCACGAGTCAGCGCAGTTTGACCCGTCTTAGGCCCCTGGTGCACTTCAGGTGCACTACACTTTGGTGCGCGTGCACCGCTAGTATGGGGCCCACAAGGGGATTTGATGAAATCCACACCGTCCATTCTACTTTGGAGGCCTCATCACAGCCCTTAACCAATGATGGGGCAGGTCCACGGTCCAGGTGGGCCATACACCCAATTTTCACTTGTTCTTAGCCCTAATTGCAGGTTCTAGCAAATCGGCTGGTCAGATCACCTCGAAGTTGAACACCAACGGTTGAAAGGTCCTAGGGACCACTTAGCTAAAAATCAATGGCTAGATTATGCATTACAGGACCTATTATGCTCTTATAATATTAAACATTATGTTATAATGCTTTTAATAACATCATTTGTTATTATTATTATTATTATTTATATTTTGTCATATATAATTTACATTATTATAGATTGTTAATAAATAGAAATTGTATGTACATCAGTAAGATATATATATATATATATATATATATATATATATATATCTATTATATATATATATATATATATATATATCTTACTGATGTACATACAATTTATATTTATTAACAATCTATAATTTACATTATTTGTATATTATGTGTGGTTATATATGTTTTAAGTTTTAAATTCTATATAAGATCTCAATTGCTTGAAATGTGTTATTTATTATAAATTTTATTAATTTATGTAATATAGATTTTTACAATCGAAATTCATATAAGTAATGTCGCAAGTGTATAATTATAATGTGGATTGTAATTACACATCAACGTATTATGAAATTTTAACTATTTATGAAGTGTACAAGTAACATTTCTTAGTGTATGTATTTATATTGTATTATAGTATTTATTTAATCAGTTAGATCATATAACATACATATACTAAGTTTTATATATACATACATATATAGGATAATTATTACATTTACACACCCTGAATTGGATGACCAAATTGATGATCGGATAATTCCAAAATTAATCTCGAGCGCACCCATTTGCTTTCTGATATTTCCATCGATGCTTCTAAGTGTCCCCAAGCTATCTACAATGGTTGGATGGACCTGTTTAGCAATCAAATTAGGATCCTAAGGGTGGGTTTTCTGATGACGTGATGGTCCGCCTCGAGGAATAACGGATGGATAGCCTGATATATGGATGGGAATTGTTCTTCAACGGTCGGATTTTGACTGGAATGCATGTGAACGTTTGCTCGAGCTAGGTTCGTACTTATACTAAGTAGGGTTACTAGGTAGCACCCGCGTACCGAAAGTACGGGGCGTTACATTAAAGACGAGTTATTTATGTTTCATAGCACTCCTGCTACAAGGTTCAAAATATCATTTGAAACATTATTTTATTGCCATATGCATTGTTGTGACAATTTCCTCAAACAATATGATAGCTCCCGACATTGCTGACCTTGACGTGATCTTGGAAATCCACCAAAATTGTCAATATGATGCAAACTGATAGAAGGATGCTTTTTTGATGCATACAAACATTTTGCATCATGTAGACAGGTGAATTCATCATGATACAACCCAAGAAGAATTCCAGTTTCAAATGACTGGCGAAACATGATTCTTAAAGCCAACCCCAACTACATGGGACGAAGCTATTATGATTGTGACATTCCCAGTACAACAAAGATACAAATATTTTAAACATTACTTGCTAGTATATATCCATGTTCCAAAAAAAAAAACCTTTAATTGACTTAGAATTCCAATCGACCAAGTGAACTCATATTTTACAAATACCACATCCATACACCAATCTCATTTATAAAAAGAAGAAGAAGAAGAAGAAGGCGACGCCAATGATCCACATGGATGTTTCCTATAAAATTGTTGAGTTTTTCATTGATTCTCCAACTCAAACAGGGAATCAGAAACACTGATCTGTTTATCTTCAGTTGAAACTTTAAAATGGTATTACAAGGCCAAAACCACACCTAATCTGAATTTCTAAATTAAGTTTGTTATGAAGCTAAGAACAGTAGAACTTAATTTAAACACATTGCACATGATAAGTAGATTTCCTTCGGTGCTGAAATTATTTTCTTCCTATCCCTGAGAAAACTGATAAAGAAGGAGCCTTCCATCATATCATTAATGACAATTCAGCAGCGTTAGAGAACACTTTGGAGAACAGCATGCCAGTCTTGAGACCATGCAGAAAAACTGTTAACAACATGCAGTTTTCTTGAATGAACTTTAAAGACTGCATAAGCACTTGCTGTTAGTTTCATCTGAATAGTTGGTAATTTTCCTAGTTCCATCTGATCAAACATAGAGTCAAGTAATATAGCAAAAAGGAAAACAAAACAGAGGAGAGAAATTCACATGATATAGCTACATTCTAATGATGTTGCCCAGAGTTTACCCATAAACCAATACAATAGTAAATATGTATTCTATATATCACAGTATAAAACCTACAAACCAATTGTATGATAGAAGCCTGCTATGTGCATATATATAATCAAGCCAAAGGTTTGCTAAGCCCATACACGTGTACATTAATGTCATGGTCTATTAGGAATCCACGGAAGCAAACCCCAAATTCGGATCACACGAGATTAAGCAAACGTAAACAAAGCATTCACAAAGCATACACGAATTTTACATGGAAAAACCCTTGCAGGAAAAACCACGGCACAAAGCGACAACAAATCCACTAATGATAAACAATGTACAAGAGATGGATGGTCTTACCAATCCAAGAAAAACCCCGAAAACCTTACAAAACCCTAGCTTTGATCTCCCTTTGTTCACAACAGCCCTAAAAACGTTCTCAATACCCTAATCCCCAATTAAAAACCCTTAAATAGAGTTAAAACCGAATTAGGAAACAAAAACCGAAATTCCACAAAACTGTGCAAATCGGTTGATAGAGCTTTGATCAGATCGAGTGCCATCGACGACCCCTCGATGGGATCGAAGTCATCCTCAATCGGATCGATTTGGACCCAAAATTGTCCAGCAAGCAAAAGTCAAAATTCAGGAGTTTTCCGATCAGATTGATCGGGTCTTCGATCAAATCGAATCGCCCTGTTTCTAACTTATTTAAGACATCTGTCGACAATCTCCACCATGTCCTCAATCAACACAGCTCCAAGTTCCATCTCTAATTGCTTCAATCATAACTACATCATCATCGTCACTTCTCGTGCACACTCCGTCTCCATCAACCTTTTGCCAGACCCTGAGAAGTCGAATAGAATCAGAACTTTCTCTACGGGAACTACCTTTGTCAGCATATCCGCCAAATTCTGGCTCGCGTGGATCTTCTCGAGAGTGACACCACCTTCCTCAAGCACATGTCGGATAAAATGATGATGAACATCAATATGTTTAGTTCTAAAATGGTAAACCGAATTCTTCGCCAAATTGATCACACTTTCATTGTTACAATTAACTTGAACAACCTCCTGTTGAAGCCCAAGTTCGTTCATCATTCCTCGTAACCAAATACCTTCTTTGAATGCTTCCGTCACCGCCATATACTCAGCTTCTGTTGTGGAAAAAGCAACCATAGACTGAAGCTTTGACATCCAACTAACCACTCCACCCGTTAATACAAACGAGTAACTGGAAGTTGACCTTCTGTTGTCCACATTCTATGCGTAGTCCGAATCAACATAGCTTACAAGCTTTCCCTCTAATTTTTGAAATGTCAAGACATAGTCCACTGTACCTTGTAGATAACGAGGCATCCATTTCATTGCCTCCCAAAGTTACTTGCTAGGGTTTAACATGTATCTGCTCACAACATTGACTACATTTGAAATATCTGGTCTCATAGAGACCATGACATACATCAAATTGCCAACCGCGCTCAAATAGGGCACACAAGACATAACCTGCTTTCTTCATCTACAATGGGACATTGCTCTGAAGAGAGCCTAAAGTGTGCAACATGAGGTGTGCTAACTAGCTTAGCCTTGTCCATCCCAAACTTTACCAATACCTTTTCAAGGTAATCCACCTAAGATAACTATAATCTGCTCCTCTATCTATTTCTATGTATGTCAACGCCGAGAATCTTCTTTACAGCCCCCAGATCTTTTATTTCAAATTCTCCTGACAACTAAGTCTTCAATATATTATCTCAAACATGCTTTAACTAGTGATAAATATGTCATCAATGTACAATACCAATAGAATGAATCTTCCATCACTCAGTGTCTTAAAGTAGACACAGTGGTCATATTCACTCCTAGTAAACCGCTGAGTCACCATGAAAGTATCAAACTTCTTATACCACTGCCAAGGCGATTTAAGGTCATGCAACGACCTCCTCAACCTGCAAACCTTATTCTCTAGTTACTTCATGTAGATCTACTCTTCCAACTCCCCATGTAGGAAAGCAGTCTTTACATCCATCTGTTCTAGCTCAAGGTTTCATTAGGCAACTAGCGCCAACACAAACTTAATAGATACCTGCTTGACAACCGACACAAATATCTCACTGAAGTCGATACATTCTTTCTGTGCATACCCCTTCGCCACCAATTTTGCCTTATATTGTACATATCCCGTTTCTTCTTATAAATCCACTTGCACCCGATCGCTTTACACCCAACGGAAAGCTCTACCAGCTTCCACATCTCATTATTGTACAGAGAGTCCATCTCGTCTTGCATCACCACCGTCCACTTCCCAACATCTAGGCCATCCAGTGCTTCCTAGAAGGTAGACGGATCCCCCTCATTTGTAATTAGGAAATTTGCAATTTTCGAGTCATCTCCATATCTCACTGGTAACCTACAATCTCACGATGGATTTCTCCTCACAGGTGGCTCAACTTGCTCCTATACATGCTGCTGCTCAACTTCAACCAATGTTTCACCCTCGTCAATTTCAACATCCATCACTACTGATTTTCTAATTCCTTATGTTCTTCCTTACGGAACAAAAAATCTTCATCAAACCTGACATCACAGCTAATCGTGATCTTTCGTGTGACCCGATCATACAACCTCTATCCCTTCACACCATCACCATAGCTAACAAAGATACACTTCTTAGTTATTTGGTTTAGCTTATATCTCTCAACGGACGGTATATGAGAGTAAGCATCACTACCAAAAACTCACAGCCTTGAGTAATCAACTTCATGATCACTCCACACTTCTTCTGGAATTTTATAACCAATAGACGCAAATGGGGACCAATTCACTAAGTAACAAGTCGTGTTAACGGCCTCAGTCCATAGCTCCTTGCCTAACCCAGTATTGCTCAACATGCTTCAAGCTCTCTCCAAGAGAGTCTGATTCATCCATTCTACTACACTATTCTGCTCTGGTGTATGCTTGACTGTGTTATGTCGTACGATCCCTTCATCTTTACAAAACTGGTTAAATTCGTTAGAAGTGAATTAACCTCCATTATCTGTCCTCAAAACTTTGAACTTTTGCCCTGATTGTTTTTCTATCATCACCTTCCACACTTTGAAAGTGGCAAAAACGTCAGATTTGTACTTCATGAAGTACACCCACACCTTTCTAGAATAGTCATCTATGAATGATACAAAAAATGATGACCCCACTCCAAAAACAACAAGCAAGGGCCCCCATACATCAGAATGCACATAATCTATAATACCATTACTAACATGTTTTCATGACTTAATAGATAACATTGATTGTTTACCAAATATATAATGCTCACACAGTGTTTTAAATAGCGGTAGCGTGATGCGTAGCGCTCAGCCCTCTATAGCACGTAGCGTAAATATGTAGCGTGTAGCGTAAGCTACATGATACTTCTGTTTTTAAATTTAAAAATATGACAAATATAATAAATAGTGAAAAAAAAGGGAAAAAATATAAAAATGCTTAAAAGATGATTCATTTTATCAATTATAAGCATGTTAAAAAAAGTTATTAGTTATCATTTATCAAAAGGCAATCCACATATATAAGCCAAATCAAATAATTATCACATCAACAACTTTCTAAGAAAACCACTTTAATTAATAATGTTTAATTGAAACCACAAGTCACAATTATGAAAAGAAATAAAAATCTCATAGGTTAAAAGTATCAAGTACAATACAAGTGTCACATTCCTCAACATTAGAAACAAAGAAAACGTGAAAAAATAATAAAATATTAAAATATGAAAAAAATACATTGTAGCTTACGCTTCGGACGCTACGCGCTACGTAGCTGTAGCGTACGCTACGGTGCGCTACAGGGGATTTACACTATTTGGGACGCTACGTAGCGCTACGGCCACGCTACGCTACGTAGCGTACGCTACCGCTACAGGCGCTATTTAAAACACTATGCTCACATATATTCAAATCAATGCTTTTAAATGCAGGAACCAAGGAATGATCAGAAAGTACCTTCATGTCATGCTCGTTCATGTGGCCCAGACGTGCATGCAACAAATGTGCCAATGTGGACTCTGTTATAGACATTGTAGCTCCACCCGATACAGTATTCCCGATCAACCTATAAAGGTTACCATTTCGATGTGCCTTCGTCACTACCAGTGCCCCCTTTGAAACCTTTAAGGACACGATCACAACAGGTGAATTTACACCCAATTTCCTTGAGAGCTCCTAAAGAGATTAGATTCTTTCGTAGATCAAGAACGTGTCTCACATTTGTCACAATGCGCTCCATCTCATTAGACATCCTAATGCGCACTGATCCAATTCCAAGGACCTTACAAGCAACACCATTACCCATAAACACTTGGCCACCATCACGTTCATTATATGTGGATATCAGAAGGATGAGAAGATATCAGAAATCATGAAGAGAAGAGAGAGCAAAGGATGAAAAAATGCAGCGATTCATGGCTTTACGTAGACCCGCGCAAAGTACATTGATTGCGCAGGTCCACGCAAACACTCTTCTCAGTTGTGTGCACTGGCACAAATGACATACTGACTAAATGTGTTGAGACCTTTGTGCTGGACCACGCAACACCATAGTGTTGTGCGAACCCGCGCAAAGGGTATAGGGTGTTGCGCGCACAGGCACAATGGTGATTCGAGCAGGCTGACGTGGACGGCTGAGATTTGATTAAAGGTGGGCCCACGGCACAGATATCAAGGGTTCGCACGTGTGGAGGCCTACAAATACCCCTCCCCCTCTCATTTGCACACATTGAAGATTTTGAAGAAGATCAGAGCTCCAGAGAAGAGGAGAAGTCCGAAGGTATCAGGAAGAGAAGGAAGGACAGAGAGAAGGTTTTGTGCTAGGCCGCGCAACAACATGCTGTTGCGCGGCCATCAGGGTTCGAGAGTCAAAATGCTGCCGAAATTTCTGGTTCAATCTTCGCAGTTTTCGATCTTACTTTCGCGCAGGAACATGAGCTCAAGAAAGAGACATCAGATGATCAGATCCGCACAACATTCCTCTCAATGAGATGATCAAATCACAAGCTGAGATGTTGCCGGATTTGATATCCAGATTTGATATTCAAACTCTTTCTATTCTTATATTTCAATAATCTATCTTAGAATTAAGGGAAATCAAAGGATGTAAATGAA
Source organism: Magnolia officinalis (assembly GCA_021015155.1). NCBI lineage: Eukaryota > Viridiplantae > Streptophyta > Magnoliopsida > Magnoliales > Magnoliaceae > Magnolia > Magnolia officinalis. The sequence goes on along the minus strand of JAJHSJ010000004.1, from coordinate 71,381,347 downwards.
CTCAGTATGAATAAGTGTGATGATTGTTCTCCATACTCTCTCTCTCTCTGTTATGATTGAATAAGATACTCTCCCAAATCGAATGCATTTGTTTCTTGTTGAAACAGTCTCAAACTTAACACTTGTCCCCTACGATGTCATGTCTTCAAATTTAATCTGAAACCCCAACCTGATAACCTAATTGCTTTGATACCACTTGTTGGGCATGGAAGCGTCACCCAGACATGACCCAAATGTGAATCAAAAAAGCACAGAGATAGAAAATTCGAGCATGCACAGAGAACAAAATGATTTACATGGAAAACCCCTTGCGGGAAAAAAATCACGGCACAAAGCAACAAGCAATTCACTATGAAAACGAAATTACAAGAGATAGAATCAATTTACATGCAAACCCTAGAGTTGAAAACCCTAGATCCCCTTTCTCCATACACTAGCTCTCTCTAGAACGAGTTTCCAATTACCTTAGAATACCCTAATCCCGTATTACACCCGTATATATAACCCGGATCCAGAATTAGAAGCAAAACTACACAATTCCACAAAACTGCACAAATTGTTAATAGGATCGACTCCAATCGAGGGTCATCGATCGAATCAACCACACTTTCGATCAAATCGTAAGTGCCTAAAATCGTCCAGAGAGCAAACTTGTATTTTTGAGTTTTCTCGATTGAATCGAGAGCCTCTTCGATCAAATCGAACAAGTGCAAAACAGTCCAACGAGGAATTGGGGAAAAACCAGAATTTCTCGATCAAATCAACCACGGTGTCAATCCTATCGAAAATTCTTGTTCAACATATATTAAAGGCACCCGATTTCAACACCTTACTCTTTCAAAGTTGCTTACTCTACGGTATATGAAGTTTGAGCCTCTATTATTGGAGTTACGTGTGCACCCATAATAGTGGCAGTATTTTTACCGATTTTCATTGGGCTGCAACTATGCCTTGGAATCGCTGGCCTTCATTCATGTCCTTATCAATGACAATCTTAGAGAGTATTGAGATGGTGCTTTCTGCCCAACAGTGTTACAATTAGTTTCTCAAACTCAGAGACAACCATTGTTCTCGTGGGTTTATCTTTTGTTGTTGTCACTATGAAGTTCACAATTGCACAAGCATATGCTTTTATATTGGCTATCTCCGCAAGATCCTCCGAAGTGATGGTTGCACTGTTGACGATTCAACACTTTGGGTTGTTGTGATCAATGTTGTCAAACCGCATATGCGGTTCTGTGCGATCATCTATACCTATGCACATATGCAATCGCACAATCGCATATGCGGTCACATATATTTTAAAATTTTTTAATTAAAAAAATGAAAAAATAAGGGAAATTTTGAAGAAAAAAAAATGTAGAAAATATAAGAACTTAGGAGAAACTTCCCTAAGTCAATAGAAAACTAATATAGTAATTTTACATATATAAAATTAGTTTGTGACTTGTTAGAAATATGATTGAAGTACATCAAATTCAACATTCAACAATATAGGTAAGTAACAAAACAATCAATTAAGCTATTTATTGTACAAATACAATTTTGAAGTTACATCTTAATGTTTATTATTTATACATTATAACACTAACATCGCTTACAAGTTACAAGTTACACTAACACTAAGTTACACTATAATAAGTTACAACTTTTACACTAACACTAAGTTACATTCAACAATATAGTTACACAACTTACAGTTACAAGTTACACTACTTACTAAAGTTTGATTTTTTGCGGAAAATAATAATGATGATGATGTGCCAACGGTTGGCAGATATACGATCCCATATGTTGTATACGATCGCATACATCACATATGCGATCGCGTATCCTCACACATTTAGCATATGAGATTGCATATGCACTGCGATCACATATACCATCATGGCATATGCGATATGCATATGGGTATTCGCATATGTGATTGCATATGCAAATATGCGATCGCATTTAACAACGTTGGTTGTGAGGACTTCTTCAGTGATAGGTGATGCTTGCTTGTCTCTGGTTCGGCTACTATCATTTTAGTACGGACTGTTGATGCAGTGGCTCTTACCTTGATCATCTATATTGCTGGAATGGTCAGTGGCACCACCATCTCCTCCTTAGTACGGCTGGTCTTATCCTTATTCGCCCATGTTTGGTTGCTTCAATTTTCCAGCTTATTAATGATATGCTTGCTTTAGAATTTTGGGTCGAGGGATACAACATGATTGCTTTGGGTCTTCAGATCATCGATCTCAATATGATTGGATCAGCTAAGGTTATATTGTTGGCTTCTGCCTTTTTATAGGTATCAGAGCTTTCTTTTCTGAAGATTTTCTGCATCGTTGTCATGTTGCTTGTGCTCCTTTATTAAATTCAGCAGGATACTGAATGGGGGATCATGTTCAGGTGCTTAAGGGTTTGACAAAATTAAGTATACTCTACGACAGTTATTAATCTCATCCTTTGCCCAGGTTATATTAGATCTTATTAGCCACCAAAGGCATGACATGAGAACAGAACTTCCTCTTGTGCACCTAGTATGAGACTCATCTTATCAACTGGCATAAGCTGTTTTTGCATTAAGTATGGGGACAACCTGCAAAGGACGCATACTGATAAAGTTCAATTGATTTCAAGATTCTTCATAGCAGGGATTCCCTTCATTATTGTTTACCAACCACACATTGACTGATCAAGTTCAATCTTCTCTCGATACGTTCCACAGAAATCAAGTGAATGGCATGAAGCTCAGATTTCTTAAGCCTAAATCGCATTGAAGGGAACAACTACCCTCTTATTGTATTGAGGGTGGATGGAGGTGGTGGCACCTTCCTCTTTACAGTGCAAGTGTGAATACTTCTAATTGTACACTTGAACCCCGCAGGCTCACAGAATATTGATGCTTGCGTCTCCTGCTCTACACGACCGCCACAATTAGATTGCATGAAGATCGACTACTAAGCCGGAGTGGGGTGCATCTGTTGACAACATAAAAGTCACCTTTCCAAGTTGCGCCAAGGGTTGAGATTAGTGTGATGGTTTACATACACTCAATTGAGAGTTGAAGTGGGACTGATGCTATAGAAGGCAGACTTTAAGACAACTGATGACAGATCAAATGGTCTCCAATCAGAGTGGTTTATGGCTCATTGGAAAGGTAAGTTAGTCAAGTTACCTTTCTTATAAACCCAAGGTTGTTCTGATCCGAGGTAAGTTAGTCAAGTTACCTTTCTTACAAACCCAAGGTTGTTCTGATCCGAGGTGCAACAAGAGAGATCCGGTCCCTTTACTAAAATTGCACTTAGCTAACTCTATGGGTGGAGTGGATCACACCACCAAGGACTTTGGCCCTACTTTTAACTATTAGACAGGCCACGTACATTGTATAGCCGATTCTATAGATAGACGATGTATAAGTAGAAGATTTTGTATTTATCATTTTACTTGTATAGTCATTGTAAAGCTCTATATATTCAACTCTTCAAGGTTGTCTCAAATACACATAAAAGAAAAGGAGAATCACTTTCCTCATTGTTTTCTCTTTATTTCCATGGTATCAGAGCAATACCGATCCTAATCCGGCATCTTCTTCATCATCGGCACCACCGTCTGTCAGATCCGGCCCTCCCCTGTCAGATCCGGCCCTCCCCAAGCACGTCCGATCTTTCCCAGGCCTATCCGCACGCCCCTGCGCACAACCCTGTGCACACACCTGTGCCAGTCCTTGCGCACGTCCCTACACACGCACGTCCCTGAGCACCTCTCTGCGCAAATCCCTACTGCATCCGATCCCTACTGCAGCACCTCCTGCTACAACCGATCCATACTGCTACACCTACTGTTGCACGTCCTTATCTGTTGATTTGTTAATCTGTTGCTGTCTATTGTTGCATCTGATCCCTGTTGATCTATTGCTGTCTGCTGATCTGATTTACTGTTGTATCTGTCTTTTGCTGGTTGTTGTTCTGATCTATGGCTGCAAGGTACTTTCTTCTTTAGCATCGTTCTTATCTCTTCCTATCTATAGATAAAGACTCCCGTACAGAGGCCCCACGATGTAGTTTCGATGGCACCAACTACAATCTATGGACCATCCACTTTCAAAGTTTTCTCAAGGGTCGTGGTTTGTGAGAACTGATTGATGGATCTGTTACTATTCCCGCTTCCACCGATGCCGACAGAATGGCTGATTGGGAAATGAAAAATGGACGGATTATTACCTGGATTCTCGATTTGGTTGATCGATCAATAGTTGTTGGCCTCATGTCGCATCGCACTGCTAAGGCTACGTGGGAGCATCTCCAGACAATATATCGACAGAGTAATGCAGCTAGGTTATACCGCCTGGAACAATATCTGGTTTACCTTACTCAGGGTGACAAAAGTATTCAAACCTTCTACTCTACAATGGTTACAATTTGGACAGAGATGGCTATGATGGATCCAGATTTCCCAAATGACTTTAAAATATTCCACGCAATGCGCGAGAGTGCACAAGTTAGATAGTTTCTTATGAAACTATGTCCGGAATTTGAGCATTGCAGGGCTGCTCTCCTGAACCATAGCCCAACTCCAATGAATTCGGTTATTAATGATTTATTAGCTGAGGAATAACGACTGCAGGACCTCTCTCAGGAGACATCTCAGGGACCATCTAACCTAACACTTGCCTTATCCACCTCTGCACCAAACCGTGGTTCCACTCCTTTCACTTGTCACGACTGTAACAAAGTGGGACATGTCGTCGCTCAGTGCAAAGATTGGTGCGCTTATTGTCGAAGGACTGGTCATAGTATTCAGGACTGTCGTTCACGTGCCTATGCATCCTCATTCGGCCGTGGACGTGGTGGTAGAGGTCGTGGCCGTAGTCGTGCTCTTTCTGCTACTTCTGCGACTACTTCTTCCAAGTCTTCTGTTAGTGATACTGCATCCACTGGTTCTATTGAAGGTCTTTCCTCACCTTTGACTCCTGCAATACTCCAGCAGATCGTGCAGGCCCTTTTTGCGGCCGATATGTCAGGTATAACCTCATCTTCTCCATGGTTCTTAAATTCTTATGCTTCCAATCATATGACTGGTGCTGTATCACATCTTCGCAGTATTCGTCCCTACACTAGCAATCAGGCTATTTCTACTGCAGATAGCACTAAACTACCCATTCAGTCCGTTGGTCCATTAACTTTCTCTCCTTCTGACCATCGCCAGTTTACCCTTCGTGATGTGTTTCATGTCCCTAAACTCTCCTCAAATTTAATTTCTATTGGTCAACTTACATCCAATAACTGCTTAGTCATATTTCTTCCAAATTGTTGTTTTGTACAGGATCTGGCAACGGAGAAGGTACTTGGGAAGAGTAGGCGGCATGGATGTTTGTACATGCTAGACTTTCACCCATCCGTTACTCCAGCTCGTTATTTCTTCTCCCTCTTCCTCGGATATTTGTTCGGCAAATAAAATGTGGAAACTCTGGCACTTTCGCTTGGGTCATCCACATTCTGATCGTTTGATTCAACTCTTTTCTTCTAGCATGTTAGGGAATATTTATCTTAATAAAAGTAATTTGGATTATTCTTGTTCTTCCTGTTGCCTTTCAAAAATTAAGTGTATTCCCTTTTCTCTAAGTACTACAAAATCATCATCTATGTTTGAACTGGTGCATACGGATGTCTGGGGCCCTTCCCCAATTATGTTTCTCTCTGGACTACGATATTATGTTATATTCATTGATGATTTCACCCGTTACACCTGGATTTACTTTCTGCACTCTAAATCATAGGTTTTTGAAAAATTCAAAATATTTCATTCTATGGTGGACACTCAATTTCTAGTAAAAATTCAAACTCTCCGCTCTAACTCAGGGGGAGAGTATCTCTCCACAAATTTTCGTACATATCTTCAGGGTCATGGGATTACTCATCAGACCACCTGTTCTGATACTCCACAACAGAATAGGGTGGCTGAACGAAAAAAATCGTCATATTGTTGAAACTGCCAATACCTTAATGATAGCTATGAGTGTTCCTCGTTCTTTCTGGGCAGAAGCTATGATGCATTCAGTCTACTTGATTAATCGGTTGTCAACCACAGTCCTGAATAGTAAATCTCCCTACTTTGTTCTCACCGGTTCACTTCCTACATATTCCACATTTCGTGTTTTTGATTGTGTATGTTATGTTCATCTGGCATCACGTAAACGTAACAAACTTTCCCCAAAATCAGTCAAATGTATGTACTTGGGATTTGGGGAAACTCAGAAAGGTTTTCGTTGCTATGATCCTGTCTCTCGTTGTGTACAGGTATCACGACATGTTGTTTTTCTTGAGCATATTGCCTTCCATTCATCTGTTCCTCCTTCACCCACACCAGACTCTCCTAGTCTTACTATTTTTCCTGACATTCCAGTTGCCTCGAGTACACCACCTTGTCCATTGCAAGTTTATTCGCGACAACCACGTATAGATCCATCACCTACTACTCTCCCTACTGTACCCATAACCGATCCAGATCCTATCTTGGTACGTCGTTCAACTCGTGTACATCGACAGCCTGATCGCTTAATATACTCTGTCTGCCATGAATACTACCCTGAATACTGTATCTATTCCTACTTCATACCATCAGGCAACCAGTCATGATTGTTGGAAGAAGACAATGGCAGAAGAACTTGCAGCATTGGATGATAACCATACGTGGGACATTGTTACTCGACCTACTGACCAACAATTAATTGGCAGTAAATGGATTTATTCTGTGAAGCTCAAGTCTGACGGATCATTGGATCGATACAAAGCTCTGCTTGTCGCTCAAGGATACAAACAGGAACACGGAATTGATTATGATGAGACATTCGCTCCTGTGGCCAAGATGAAAACTATTCGCACTCTTCTGGCAGTATCATCAGTTCACTCTTGGCCACTCACTCAGATGGACATGAAAAATGCTTTTCTTCATGGAGACCTCCAAGAAACAGTATATTTGAAACCTCCTCCAGGATCTTTAATCCCTGCCAATAAAGTCCGTTGCCTAAAGAAAGCTCTATACGGTCTCAAACAGGCCCCTCGGGCATGGTTCCAACGATTTCATAATGTTGATACAGGAGCTGGCTTTACTCAAAGTGGTCATGATCCATCCTTATTCTTGCGCACCACTGAGCATGGAATCGTCATTGTTCTCGTATATGTTGATGACCTACTTCTAACTGGTAGTGATGACACTGACATCTTAGCATTAAAGAAAGTTCTGAAGTCATCCTTCAAGATGAAGGACCTGGGACATCTGACATACTTTTTGGACTGGAATTTTCGCATTCTATCCGTGGAATCCTGGTCAGCCAGCATACATATACCAAGGATCTTCTCGCCTTGTCCTCATTAACGGATCAGAAGATAGTTCACTCCCTTGGAACTTAACGTTCAATATGGCCGTGATGATGGTGAACTCCTTGCGGATCCCACATTATACCGCCATTTGGTTGGGAGTCTGCTTTACTTAACAATGACTCGCCCTAATATTGCCTATGCGGTCCAAGTTATCAGCCAATTTGTTTCTGCTCCTCGGACTCTTCATATGACTGCAGTATTGCGCATCTTACGGTACCTACGTGAAACTCTGGATCAATCCCTGTTCTTCTCTTCCACGGCCCCTCTAGACCTTCGTGCTTATTCATATGCTGACTGGGCCGGTTGTACTCTCACACGTTTATCTACCACTGGCTACTGTGTTTTTCTCGGCAGTTCTCTCATCTCTTGGAAGTGTAAGAAGCAGGCCACTGTTTCCAAATCAAGCACGGAAGCCGAGTATAGAGCAATGTCAACTGCTTGTAGTGAGATTATCTGGTTACGTGGACTTTTTTCTGACTTGGGCGTTCATCTACAAGATCCTGCTCCACTCCATGTAGATAATTTGAGTGTCATTCAGATTGCCTCTAATCCGGTTTTCCATGAACGGACAAAGCATATTAAAGTCGACTGTCACTTCATCCGCGAGAAGTTTCAGTCTCAGCTCATTTTGCTACCACATGTCGCAACCCATGATCAGATTGCAGACATTCTCATGAAGTCCCTCACTTCTGCACGACACTCATTTCTAGTTAGCAAACTACTACTTGTCGATGACCCGCATTAGTTTGAGGGGGGATGTTAGATAGGCCACATGCCTTGTATAGCCGATTCTATAGATAGACGATGTATAAGTAGAAGATTTTGTATTTATCATTTTACCTTGTATAGTCGTTGTAAAGCTCTATATATTCAATTCTTCAGGGTTGTCTCAAATACACAGAAAAGAAAAGGAGAATCACTTTCCTCATCGTTTTCTCTTTGTTTACATTAACAGGCCAAATGGTCTCCAAGGAAAGTGATTCTAGTACCTTCTGAAAGCTTATTGAATTATCTTTCCAACGAGCCCAAAATGACTTCAATCAAAGTTGTAACGAATGAGATACGCCGTTTTCCTGAGACTGCAGTGTTGTCAAGTTTTAAATGTAGGATGATAAGAATCCTCTGGTCCGACCAATAAGATCACGCCAAGTGTCACCCTCATTAGTGAGAGACAACTGTCAAGGGTCTCAGATTACCTATAAATACCTTTTAAGAATCTCGTTAGTAGGAAGAAAAAGAAGAGAACTTTAGACTTTTTAAGTTAGCCCACACCTAAACCTAAGAGGCCCTGCGTGCCCGCATCTAGACCTAAGCAGCCCCGCGCTTAGACCTAATATGCACCTCGCCTAGCTCATGCTACCTTACTACATCATAATGTTGTTGGGGATTGTTCTGCGAAATCACACAGAGATGGATCTAAGATAGCAATCCAAGAGCACCAAGCAAACACAAGAGAACACAAAGATTTAACGTGGAAAACCCTTTCGGGAAAAAACCACAGCACAAAGCGACAGAAATGCACTATGAAAGCATAAATTACAAAGAGAAAGGACTTACCCGATTCGAACAACCTCGAATCTCACCCTTGCTACACCCTTTGGAACCCTAGAACCCTTAGAATATCTTAGAATTACCTTAGAATCATTTTAGAATGGCCCTAGGGACTCCTATTTATAGTTGGGAAATCCCAACTTGCGCACTGACTTGGAATAGTCCGGAAACCGCCTCAAATTTATGCAATCTGTGCGCAGTCTGCGTAACCTCCGACTAGTCGAACCAGAGCTCAGGCTAGTTGAAGGGTGCCCTTCGACTAGTCAAACCTGTCCTCCGACTGGTCAAATTTCTCAGACGTTCCAAAATACATTGTTGCTGGACTTTCAGCCAAACTTTCTCGGGTTAGTCGAATTTCCTCAGATTTAAGACATGTTAACAACAATCTCCACCATGTCCTCAATCTTCAAACGTGTAGCTTCTTGCCCTCTTCTCTTATCTCTGCATCACATCATTGCTTTAATCAATGCTTCTCGTGCACACTCCGTCTGCCTTTTATGCCATCGCCAAGCCCAGAGAAGTTGCACAAAACTTGAACTTCTCTATAGAAACGACCTTGGTGAGCATGTCTGTTGAATTCACGCTGGTGTAAATCTTCTCCAGAGTTACACCTTCTTCAAGCACCTGTCGGATAAAGTAGTGACGAACATCAATGTGTTTAGTACGAGAGTCATAAACGGAATTTTTAGCCAAATTTATAGCGCTTCCGCTGTCACAATTAACCGGCACGGCTTCCTGCCGAAGCCCCAACTAATTTATCATGCCTCTCAACCAAACACCTTCCTTAAACGCTTCCGTCACTGCCATATATTCTGCTTCGGTCGTGGAAAGAGCCACCACGGACTGAAGCTTCGACATCCAACTTATTACGCCACCCACTAGTACAAATGAGTAACATGAAGCCGACTTTCTGGAATTCACACTGTCTGCATTGTCTGAATCCACATAGCCTACCAACTTTGTCTGTCTTTCCAAAAGTTAAGACGTAATCTTTTGTACCTCGAATGTATCGAAGTAGCCATTTCACCGCTTCCCAATGTTGCTTGTCGGGGTTTGGCATGTATCTGCTCACAACACCGACTGCCTGTGAAATATCTGGTCTTGTACAGACCATGACATACATTAAACTGCCACCGCATTCGAATAAGGCACATGAGACATAACCTGTTTTTCCTCATTTGATTTAGGACATTGTTCTGAGGAAAGCTTGAAGTGAGCCGCGTGGAGAACACTCACCGGCTTTGCCTTGTCCATCCCATACTTGATCAGCACCTTTTCAAGGTATTCTGCCTGTGATAACCAAAGTCTGCTCCTCTTCCTACTCTATAAATATCTATGCTGAGAACCCATTTTGTAGCCCCTAGATCTTTCATCTCGAATGTCCCTGATAATTGAGTCTTCAGTACGTTGATTTCAAACATATCATGACAAGCGATCAACATATCATCAACATACAATACTAGGATGATGAATTTTCCATCACTCAATGTCTTGTAATAGACACGATGATCGTATTCACTCCGAGTAAATTTCTGACTCAACATAAGAGAATCAAATTTCTTATACCACTGCCTAGGCGACTATTTCAGGCCGTACAATGACCTCATTAACCTGCAAACTTTTTTCCCTGCCCCCTTTAACTTCGTAGCCCTCTGGTTGCTTCATGTAGATCTGCTCTTCCAACTCCCCGTGCAGGAATGCAGTCTTGACATCCATCTGTTCCAGCTCGAGATCGTATTGGGCAACCAACACCAACACAAATCTGATGGATACTTAACCACCAGCGCGAATATCTCTTTGAAGTCGATTCCTTCTCTCTAAGCATACCCATTTCGCTATTAGCCTCACTTTGTATCTATCATGTTTCCTTTTGAATAACCACTTGCATCCGATCGCTTTTCGGCCCACTGGAAGCTCCACCAGCTCCCATGTGTGGTTCTTGTGCAACAAGTCTATCTCATCATCCAAAGCCGCCTTCCACTTTTCTGCATCAGGCTCATTAAGAGCCTCCTGAATAGTTGACGGGTCCCCCTCATCTGTAATGAGGGCATATGCAATATTAGAGTCGTCTTTATATCTTGTCGGTAACCTGCGATCACGCGGTGGGTTCCTTCTCATAGGTGACTGCTCCACCTACTCCCGTACCTCTATCTGCGCATGTCTTTGCCTAAGTATCATCTGTGTCAATCTGGACGTCTACAATCAACCTTTCCGGTTCCTCTTGCTCCTCTTGATTATTCTTGCTGAATAGAGAGCTTTCATCGAATCTGACGTCACGGCTAGTGATGACCTTGCATGTGACCTTGTCGAATAACCTGTAACCTTTCACATCAATACCATAGCCAACAAAGATGTATTTTTTGACTTTATGGTCTAGCTTATCTCTCTTAGCTGACGATACATGAGAGTAAGCCTCGCAACCAAATATGGCAAATCTGAGTAGTCCAGCTTATGACCACTCCGTACTTCCTTCGGGATTTTACATTCAATTGTCGTAGATGGGGATCGGTTCACCAAGTAGCAAGCTGTGTTAACGGCCTCAGTCCATAAGTCCTTTTGCCCAACGCAACATTACTTAACATTCATCGGGCCCTCTCCAAGAGAGTCCGATTCATCCACTCAGCCACACCGTTTTGTTCGGGCGTGTGGCGCACTGTGTTGTGCCTAATGATCCCTTCATCTTTGCAATATTCATTAAACTCAGTGGAAGTGAATTCTCCACCATTGTCAATCCTTAAAACCTTTAATTTTCGTCCTGACTGTTTTTCCACCATTGTCTTCCATTGCTTGAATATAGTGAAAAATACGGATTTACGTTTCATAAAGTAAACTCAAACTTTTCTGGAGTAGTCATCAATGAATAAAACAAGCGATGACAACCCCCCAATGGAAACCTCTGGATATGGCCCCCATACGTTAGAGTGCACATAATCAAGCACTCCCTTACATACATGTTTTCCAAAATTAAAAGATAATCTAGATTGTTTACCATATATACAATGCTCGCATATATCTAAATCATAATTCTTAAAAACTGGAATCAAACAACAATCAGATAGTACCTTCATGCCCCGCTCGCTCGTGTGGCCAAAACGAGCATGACACATACGTACAGACGTAGAATCTGCAACAATCGCTGCCGCTCCACCTGTTGAAGTGCTCCCGATCAACCTGTAAAGGTTTCCGTGCCTTTACGCTCTCATAACCACAAATGCCCCTTTTGAAACTTTAAAGACACCATCAATACCAGTGAACTTGCACCCTATAGCCTAGAGTGCACCGAGAGAAATCAAACTTTTCTTCATATTAGGAACGTGCCTGACATCAGTCAAGGTACGCTCCATCCCATCAAACATCTTAATGCTCACCGTACCAATAGCCACAACATTACAAGCATTGTCATTGCCCATAAAGACCTGTCCACCATCGCATTCTTTGTAACTGGCGAACCAACTCCGATGAGGAGTCATGTGATATGATGCTCCTGTGTCAAGGATCCACTCATCTCTAAGATTGTCATGAAGTGTCCGACCATAAACACAGACAGAACATCAACTCCACTTGTTTCTTCATCAGATTTGACAACATTAGCCTCCATGGAAGAAACCTCTAAGTTTTTTTTCTTCACTTCAAGATTTGTGCAATCTTTCTTCATGTGTCCATTCATCCCACAGTTCCAGCACTTTAGTTTTCCTTTACCCTTGCCCTTGGATTTGGATATAGATCTTGAAGATCATGTACCTCGCTCGGTATTTCTTTCCCTTGTAAACAGTGCATCAGAAGATGACCCCAAGCCACCATTCATCTTTCTCATGACCTTCCCTTGAAGGGCTGAGATAACGGTGTCCACAATAAGGGTTTCCGGTGCACAATGAATCCCTGAATGACTCATACGATGGCAGTAGAGTATTCAACAATACACATGTCTGATCTTCATCTTTGATCGCTTCCTCCATGTCCAACAATTTGCAAATCAATTTATTAAAATTACTAATGTGGACCTCCACATCTCCACCCTCTGTCAATCTGAAGGTAAACTATAGCTTCAAGTGTAGGCGATTCTCAGTGTATTTTTTAGCATAAATATCCTCTAACTTCGCCCATAAACCAGCTGCAGTTTTCTCCCTCAAAACATTATAGAGGACCTCATCCATGAGACAAACGAATCGAGGATAAGGCCTGCTTATCAAGAGTATTCCATTCATTATCAGTTATAGTAGACTTTCTCTCTTCAAGAGCACCATCCTCACCTTGCTTGGTTAAGGAACTGATCAACTTGATCTTCCATAACTCAAAGTTATTTTTCTCCAAGTACTTCTCAATATCATACCTAGTGCTTCCCATCAATGCTAATCCTGCAGATTCAAATATGTGTCCCAACGATTGCTCTGATACCACTTGTTGGGGATTGTTCTGCGAAATCACATAGAGATGGATCTAGGATGGCAATCCAAGAGCGCCAAGCAAACACAAGAGAACACAAAGATTTAACGTGGAAAACCCTTTCGGGAAAAAACCACGGCACAAAGCGACAGAAATCCACTATGAAAGCATAAATTGCAAAGAAAAGGGACTTGAACAACCTCGAATCTCACCCTTGCCACACCCTTTGGAACCCTAAAACCCTTGGAATATCTTAGAATTACCTTAGAATCATTTTAGAATGGCCCTAGGGACTCCTATTTATAGTTGGGAAATCCCAACTTGCGCATCAACTTGGAATAGTCCGAAAATCACCTCAAATTTATGCAGTCTGCGCGCAGTCTGCGTAACCTTCGACTAACTAGTCGAACCAGAGCTCGGGCTAGTCGAAGGGTGCCCTTCAACTAGTCGAACCTGTCCTCCAACTGGTCGAATTTCTCGGAAGTTCCAAAATACATTATTGCTGGACTTTCAGCCAAACTTTCTGGGCTAGTCGAATTTCCTCAGATTTAAGAAATCGGTTAACAACGAATGTATCCTACGCCCAGATATATGCATTCACCATTCCACCCTCATCTTCATTTCATGCTAACATTGTCCAGCACATGCATCATGCAATTCCTACGTCACGGTGTGATCACACCTACACTATGTTTGCATCCACCATTTAGGTGTTACCACGGCCATGTCATATATGACCAGTATGTGTTATCTGAACCCTACACAAGAGAGTGTGACCCATTTTGATTGTCAATGAGGGACGGACCTGCATTCCCTCACCAATACATCTTACAAATGTCTATCATGTCCCATGTAATATTTTTCCTCTCATACAACATCTCTTGTTTACCATCCAAGTGGGACGTGTGAGAATATTGTGTATATGGGTTATTAGTTGTAATATACTATGTATAGAAAAGCTCTAAATAAGCTTCCTTGTATAGTCTTGTAGAGTGGTTATTTAAACTTTTTTTTTGGAGAATTACTCATTTGTTTTTCTATATTGCTACAACCCAAAGGTGAGTTTAAATAACCATTCTACAAGACTATACAATGAAGCTTATTTAGAGCTTCTTTATACATAGTATATTACAACTAATAACCCATATACACAATATTCTCAACCATTTCCATCAGATCGGACCAACGACGCCACTAGATTGCGGAACCCATCTTCTCTTCTGTTTCCGGCATGCCGCTTCCGGCTTGATTCGACGAATCTCTCCTTTGAAACCCATCTCCGGCTCGCCACCTCTGTCTTCACATCTGGATCCATTAATTTAAGATTTGTTGAACCCATCAAGTCGATTATTCTCCATCGATGACAACGGCTCTACCTCTGCTCGTCAGATTCAGTCCTGCTCGCCTAGAAATCAATGGTACATTTCTTCTTCGTGGTTTTTCTTTCTTATGGCATCCATGAATCCCTCTGATAAGATCGAAACTATACATGTTAGGTTCGATGGGAAAAAAATTTCCCTGTGGCAGTTTCAATTCAAGCATTTTTTTTTAGTAGGAAAGAGCCTCTACGGCTATGTAGATGGTTCTATGGGCAAACTAAATGATGAAAAGGAACTCCTATCTTGGACCACAAATAATTCGAAGGTGGTCACATGGATCCTTAACGGTGTTGAGAGTAACATTGCAAATAACCACTCTACAAGACCATACAAGGAAGCTTATTTAGAGCTCCTCTATACATGGAATTTACAACTAATAACCCGTATACACAATATTCTCACAGGACGCACCCCGCATGCACTCTATCAATCCACAATCTTTTTTTAGCTATACACCAAGTGTCACACCTCCAATAATGGATGATCCTTCGGATTAACACCCTTAACAATCTGAATACAGCATAACATGCATGATCTGCATAATTGTTTCTATATACTTATCATGGCTCTCTCTTTTACTTTGCCTTAGAATTAAGGGTTATTCAACATGAATGTAATTAAGGGCATGTAATATATCACAGCTTGGAATGTAATAAGAACCCAAACTAATAAAAGCCTTTCAACTATATGTGCTCTCTTTTATGTGAATGTGGCAATGTCCTGTGAATGTTAAATGAGTGTCTATGAAAATCAATATTAATTGTAAATCAATGTCAACATATGGTCAAAAGTCAACGAACTGTTGGGTGAATCATCTGGCATGGACCCTAATATTATTCTGACCTCATCCACGCCAATATGCATGCCTCCAAATGTGCCAATGTGGCACCCAATGTAAGACCTAAGCCATCCATCATGTGAGTCCCACCATGTATGATGCAGGACATGAAAATTAAATATGATATGCGAGATTTCAGGCTTAAGATCACGTTAGTTCATAAACAATTACACAAATTCCGTATCCCACATGAAAGTCCAAACATTCAATTAAGGGGAATCTATGCGGGTCCAGGCTTACACATGATAGGGCTGAATCAATAAAAATTATGAACCAAACGATACTCAAAGATAAGAAATAATCATCCACACATGCATAGTAATCAGTCCCTAATCCAAGGGATTTAGAAATTCCAATTTGGGGAACCCTAGGGTAAGAAAATGGGTATAAAATTGGAGATTTGAGTAATTTAGAGTTAGGTTTAGAAATTTTAGGTGAAAGCGGAGTGAAAGAGGGGAGAGAGACGAACCAGAGAAGTACCTCACGCATGGACAACAACAATGGCCCAGACGCACGTGCTTGTGATCCCGGCCGCACGCGTGTGGGGCCCACTATTCAGAAAAAGACCACCTTGGCCCTGGTCGGCCAGGGATGGACTCCAAAACTGCAAAATCTCAGCTCGATCCTATGTACGGTTTGTGCGTGGTGCTTCG
The DNA here is from genome assembly GCA_021015155.1 of Magnolia officinalis. Classification (NCBI taxonomy): domain Eukaryota; kingdom Viridiplantae; phylum Streptophyta; class Magnoliopsida; order Magnoliales; family Magnoliaceae; genus Magnolia; species Magnolia officinalis. Next base: position 71,365,173 of record JAJHSJ010000004.1, on the reverse strand, counting down.
CTGAAGTTTCAGCCCTCCTGTAGGGCCAGATTCTGAAATTCTACTGTGGGGAAGAGAATTGCTGCAATAGATGATTGATTTGAAGTGTAGATAATGGGGTGAGATGAGAAGGGTGGATGGTATAAGACAGGTAGTAGAGATGGCGATGGATGAGGACGAATCGAGATAGATGTGGCTTCGCACCACAGTAGTTAACCCTTCGAAGAAGGGAGGGCTTCGCACCCAATTAGGCTTCACAACTCAGAGAGTAGGAAAACGCAGAATTTTTATTAATCTTCAATAAATCAAAAGAACTACAAGGGGTGCCTATTTATAAGGAAAACCCTATACCCCAAAACTCGCGCCATGTGCACAACCTATTACTTGGCGATGAAGTAAACTAAAATAAAAACCAATCAAATAAATCTAAAGCATTCACGATGTTCTAAATAACATAAATAAGCAAAACCTAAAATATGAAATCAATCCGAATAGTGGGCCACGATCATGAGATCCCATGATGGACTTTTATTGGCTATCGGGCCCACTCTCTTGAACCAAAACTCCGTCTTCTAACTAGGAGACTCTCCTTAGATGTCGTCATCGATCCAGATCAACGGTGGGGCCCTCTTGGCGTACGTGCGTAGGGGGGCGGCGTGAGTGCGCGTGTGCGCGTGTGTCCCCATCAATTCTCTCCGGCTACAAAGATTTCGTCACTGACGAAATAAAACTCCTGAACCGCTCCAGGATATCAGGATCAAGTCTCTGAAGCTCCACCTCAGTGAGCCACGTGTTGTCTGAAGCTGGGCGTGACTTGCATTTAACTACGTACTTCTGAAACCCGTTGTCCGACGTTGAAACTATCTGATGGTCCAGGATATCCTCCATTTCCTTTTTGGGTGTGTGAAGGTTAGGTATGGGAGGTAGAGGCTGGGAAAATGAGTCGGGAAGGATAGGTATGAGAGGTAGAGGCTGGGAAGATGGGTCGGGACGGGTAGGTATGGGAGGTAGAGGCTGGGAAGATGGGTCGGGACAGGTAGGTATGGGACGTAGAGGCTAGAAAAAATTTTCCCTGTTACGACCTCGTAACGTGTGACGATTGCCACCGTTACCTTTACATAACGGCCTTTATAACACACCATGGTCCAGAGGTCTTTGGCAGAGGATATTTTACGATATGAGTTATAAATGGAATTAGAGAGGGCGTTTAGGATATGACCTTTGCACAAAAAATCGTCCTCCTTCCTTTTCCTCCATTCCGCCTTCACTTGTTCTGAGTCGTCGTCTTTTGGATCGGGCAGAGAAGACAGTTCATCATCAAGGATGTAGGATAACTTAAGAGTCGTTAGAAAGAAAAGCATCTTCTGCTGCCATCTTGAGAAGAATTGACCGTCGAAACGATCCAGTCGTACAAAATCTTGGTTCATAACTTTAATGGAATAAATTGCCTCCATTGTGACTAGAGTTCAATTTTGTCTTGAATGTTAAAAATAACAATCTAGAACACACAGGATAGAGGGAAAAGATAATGAGACAATCAGATCTATCGGGTTCAAGGCTCGACTTGAATAGTCAATTTCTCAAGACAGATTTGCTGCCCTTTTTTCTGGTAATTCCAACAAGTGCAAATGAAGGAAATTTGCAAATTGTCTTCAGGATACAATGAACTCTCAATCTGAATTTCAACACGAAAATTTGCACATTTAAGTGTTGAACAGATCTATAGTTTTGACACCGATATGCCTTTAAAATGTTCCGAAAAATCACAGTAAGAGGTAAAATTCGAGAGTACTGCACAATGGATGGTTATCTAGAAAATGGAGAGAATACACTTTCTGGATTATAGTATCCAGGATTTATAGCAATCGAATGGTCATGGAGTTCTTCCTGTAGAGATACCAATGTGCCTCTTCAAGACATTCACACTCATTCATAGCAAACAACATCCTTTCATGAAAGGACCTGACCATTTGTCTTATGGCAGTTATTTATGTACCCTTTTAGACCAAAAAAGGTTATCCAACAGTTTAAAACTGTTGCCACATGAGCGACACGTGGCATAGGTGCCACATGTACAACCATGTCACAGTCGCTCTCAATCAACATTAAGGTTAATAATACTTCAAGGTAGACCCTATTTCAATTCAAGTCGCATCATGGCCCAAAAAGTATAAACCACGTGCCAAAAAGACTAAGGCTCTTTTGGCTCCATGCGATGATGCGCACATGCGAAGTGCTAAGTGCGCCTAATAAAGCGCCCAAATAGCCCTAGAGCCCACACCGCGCGCGAGCGCGAACGATGCTTCGCACCATCCTTGAGGAGATTTGAACCCTGGTTGCAAAAGCAAAAACCTCTTCTCTTACTGACTGGCTATACACACTATTTATAAAAAGTTTAAATAATTAAAATATTTATTTACTTACTAAAAATAACTTTTATTTTTGAAATTTATTTTTAACACAACAATTTACCCTAGGGAGGAAAATAATCCCTCATGTACTGTGAAATGCATGGCAGAATGACCATCTTAGAACAAATGGTCATAAAATCAGATATAGACCATCAGTGTAGGGGATTTGCTTCATAGAAAGCAGAAAAGTTGGTGATGATCTACTGACCTCCCTGCTTCTCTTCTACAAGTTGAATATGTGTATCCCATGACAAGTTCGTCCACTAAACATCTTCGACAGAGGGGATACGACAAAAAATATGGTATGATACATCGAAAACCCGGGAAGTTCAACATCACCCTATGGAAGGCAACAATCCCAAATCTAGTATGACATGCCTGACAGAATGCCCATCTTAGAACAAACGATCATGAGCTCGGAAGTAGACGGGTAGTGAATGAGATGTGCTTCTAGCCTCTTCCGATATTGTCCGAAAACCTTAGTATTTTCCAAACAGAAACAGTCCAGAGAGGAAACCTCTGATTGTATGCATGATGCTGCCCACGGCTGAAGAACCCGTCTTCGAAAATTAAATTGCAACCAGCATCATAGGAAGCAAGGAAATGTATCAGTAACCTATCAATCCACCACATGGAAAGAGATGGAGATGAATAAGATGAATATGTCCTCACTAGTTGTTTGCCTGCATTGCAGCAAGCAGATGAAGAACCTCTAGGGATGGTATTTCCCTTCATGGTAGAGAACTGCTATCTGTTGATGTGGAATATGCGGCCTTGGGCGTCGACAATTCCACTTCAAGGCCATGCACCGGCAAGGGAAATGGAGATTGAGAGAAATAGGAATAGACATCTTAAGAAATGGTTGAAAGGTGTATTTAATGAGGGCTACAAGCGTATTTCAAGCCAAACGCTAAGAGACCACTTTTTATTCAAACAGTCGTTTCAAAAAGCAGTGTATGGCAATGAAATCCAACGATACGATTCGGGTGGTAAATATCTCAATTACACTGACATACTGCCAGCATAAACCAGCAACAGATTCATAGTTTATTGATTTTTTCCCCAAATGGCATCATAATGTAATGATTACACTTTTACATTACATTATCACTGTAAATTGCAGTCCAAACAGGCCCTAAGAGTCGAACTCACAAAAGCAAAATATGTATTCAATTTGCAATATTTTCCCTCTTCTTTGACCCGAATGGCCAAGCTAACTCCACAAACTTGAACCATGCTACCAACTATATGATCCTGAGAAATGTTGAGGCGATTCGAGTGAGGGAAGATTGAAGTGATGATTTGCAGCACTCGTGCCCACATGGCACATGTATACATACAGACGTAGGTCAGTCATTGGGTGGAGCCATTAACATGCCCGGCACACAAATCAGGCCAGTCCAATCATCAAGCCATAAGTATCAACAAAAAATGGGTGGTTAGAGAAAGACAAAGTCTGAACTGAATAGACAAGTGGCCCACCTGATGGATGGAACAGCCTGATTATTTGGGCCAGTAGATGTTCACAATGCACCCCAACTGGCTGTATGTGCATGCCATGTTAGAATGTGCTGCAAATCACCTCTTCAATCTTTCTTCATGTGAAACACAAGGCTGTCAATGGGCAGGGCCAGGCTGAACAAAATTAAAGGTCTGAACAGGCCCATCATGGGCTGTTCATCAAATGATCCCATACATCCTTGGCTTGAAAAATAGATGGCTATGAAAAAGAACCCAGTTTTTGTATTATTAGGACAAATGATTGGTTGGAACGCATCCTGTCCGTGTGTCCCTATCCAACTAGGAACACTGTAACATATAATGCTCTGAGAGCATTGGATCATTTCTCAATTTCATACATACAATTACAAAGAAAGTATCATATGGCACATCCAAATTTCTGAAAATCAAGAGTTGACTCTGACCAAATCAACCCTGCAAGCTTGAAAACAATGGCACCGACTGTAAGTCTGCCAGAGGGACCAACAACCACAACAAGAAGTGTACCGAACATACAAGAACTAAATGAGTCCAAATCCAAATCCTATCAAAGAATCGAACTAGTCTATGCATGCTCTCCTTTTTTTCAACCAGATTACCAAGTAGTCAGAATTGACATTGGCTTATTCAACCCTGTGAGCATGCAGAGCATGCAACCAAGCATGAATGTCAGGACCAAACTCCATCGCCGTCCCAATCAATCTCACTATTCAATCAAAACACAATTCTTACCACAGAATAAAGAAATGCAGTCATTCTCTAATCCAAACTAAGAACAGGAAACAACCAGAGCATTTTATAGGAAAAAAGGAAAGATGCTAAGTGATTTGAGCATTCAAGGGGTGAATTGTGGCATACGTGAATTGGTGCACGCTTGATAGATCTGAGCCATTAACCAAGTGGAGCTATGTGTGAACATGCCAATCCACTCATCATGTGGTTTACTCATGTATGCCGTATTATATAGGTTTGCTGGGATTACTTTCAACCATCCATTTACCTCATTCAAGTGTGGCCCATCTGATGAGTGGATTGGTCTGATTTGTGGGCCAAGGAACCATGTTGGAATGTGTGCCACAATTGCTCTATCCAATCTTTCCTTGGTTAAATAACTGTAGCATTCAGAAAAGAAAAGAAGACAGGGTAAGAGTACCAACCCTTTAGCCAGTTCAAGGAGCTGTGGATGGAGTTCTGCCTCTCTCAACCTGATAATCTCATCAGAGGTGGTCTCTATGGCCTGGGAAGAAACCATCATCCTAGACTCCAACTTCTCAATCTCTTTCCTACTCTTCTCAATCTTCACATAATCCCCTCCCCTTGCTTGTTGCTTCCTTAGCAATGCCGCCCTCTTCTCATGCTCCATTTTTATACTCTCAGCATTCTAACAAAGAAGAAAATCAAGAGCATGTTGGTCTTTCCATCCTTCAAAGCAACCGAAGGCTTGCATATCATTCAAACCAGAAATTATACTGATAAACACACTTCATGTGGTCCCATCAAACATATGCAAGCAGGTAAATGACTTGACCATTTATCAGGTGGATTGTTAGATATATGAGCCATAGCCCAAAAATAATGTGATTGGATGATCCTGACCGCTTCATCATCGTGACCTTTCTCTGTTGAACGTGGACCATCACTCATATTAGCCATCCATTTTCAGGCAGTGATTAGATAGCTACCACATTCCAACTGCCTTTCTACTTGGCGTACAGCACATCCAGAAGATCGTCCAGCAAAACGAGCAGTCCTGATCATCATGCAGAAGTGACACATACGCGGTGGAGATGTTTTAGAGCTCTCCATTTATGTCTAAAGTTAAACAAGCACATAAAACATGACTCTAGCATGCAAAGTTCAAACAGAAGACAATCCAGGGCTATCCTGGCAACTTCTAGAGAAAGAAAATTCTAAAATCAGAAATGGAAAAACTACAGAATTCTTGTTAAACAGGGCAAGGAGAGCAATGGATAGCCCTTAAAAAGGAGAAAGAATTAAAAACCACATGAGAAGTAGCAGTATACACCTTGACTTCCTGGTACAGCTTTTTCTCCCAAGCATAAAGCCTCTCTACTGTAGAGCAATGGCTTGCATTCCCAACACAACCCCCAATCATCTCCTCATCCAACCTCCCAACGCTGTTAAAACCGCTAGATTTTGAATTTGAAACCCGAGACCACAGCGACGGGCCCAAACTCCTTCCGTAGTTGTAAACCTTACCTGCATATGATTATAACAACAGAAAAGATAACCCAACAAAAATAAGAAAAAAATAAATTACATGATGGAGAAGAATGCAAGATTTCTCTACCTTTCCTCTTTAAAAAAAAAAAAAAAAAAAAAAAAAATACCGGAAACAGAATATGCTTGCCTGTTGTTCTTTGACTAGAAAAACCAGAACTCGTGGCTTCCAAAAGCAAAGAGACATGGCTTCCAGCATCAGCTGCCTTGAGGAAATACTCATCAAGCTCCTTTATAATCTCAACAAGATCTTTACCAGTATTCCTTGAAACCACCAAAGCAAGTTCACTTCCAGCTTCCTCCTTCGAGTAGCCGCTGACTACAGAAGGTGTCGTAGTCACCACTGCCGCCTTGACAGACTCATGGGAAGGAGCAGGTGCGACAGCAGCTTCAGATACAGTAGTGGTAGCTTCCCATTCCTCCTCAGTTACAGACCTGGAAGAAGAAGGAGCAAAAGGGTCCCAAAAATCCCAGCTAGAAGGAGGAGGGGGAGGCGGTGGAGGGAGAGCAGTGGAGGTGGAGACCGACGTCCAGGTGTCAGAGCTTGGGCTCATGGGGGGAGGAGGTGGTGGAGGAGGTGGCGTTGGTGGCGTTGGAGATGGAGGAAGAGGCGGAAGATGGTGGTGTTGGTGTTGGTGGACGTGGGTTTCGGAGTTGGCGAACTGGAGGAGGGCAGCGCCGGTGCCACGGAGGGAGCGGAGATAGAAGGAATGGGCAGCGGAGAAGGCATGACGGGCATTGACCAGCTGCTTCATGCACCGACGACGGTCCTTGCAGCGGGCGACCGCCTCTTGTCTATTGAGTCTTGAGTAACAGCAGCCCATATCTGCTCTGCTCTGCTCTGCTCTCTTCTTCTTCCTCTTCTTCTTCTAGTTTTCCCCTCTCTCTTGTTTTGGTTTTCCCCTCTTTCTCTTCTTAGTAAAAGGAGTATTCTTCTCACTGAAAGTTTACTCCGGTTGCCTGTTTCTGCTATTTTTGATGATTTTTCAATGAAATCCCATCTGGTATTTCTTGTTATTGTTGTTTCTCTGTTGGATTTCAGGAAAGATGGGATTTTTCTTCTTCTTCTTCTTCTTCTTCTTCTTCTTCTTCTTCCTGTATTTTAGGAAAGCTGGTGCTTTTTATTCTAAAACCACTTTTTGATCTCACTTTGTGCTAGAAAATGTGGTTTTCTTGTGTCTGAAAGTACTACTACTATTACTACTTTGATCCTGATTTTACTATACTCTTTAGAAAGATTGGCTGTTTTGTTAACTCCTCTCTCTCTCTCTCTCTCTCTCAAAATGCGTGCTGTTTTGTTAACTCCTCTCTCTCTCTCTCTCTCTCTCTCAAAATGCGTGCTTTGAGACCCTCTCCTCTCGCACAAAATGCCTGCTTTGAGACTCCTCTCTCTCTCTCTCTCTCTCTCTCTCTCTCAATGCCTGCTTTGAAACTTTCTTTCAGATAGCTGCCTTGGAACTCTCTCCCTCTCTCTCTCCCTCTCTGCAAATGTATTTGGGAGGGAATAGGGAAACGGCAGAGACAACAGCCTTGAGCGGCATACAGACAATTGAGTATTGGGCAGCGTGCAGTACATTGTTTATGGATGCTGCACTGTCATTTTTCATACTCATGCACAAAGAATTTGAACACGTCTCATCAATTTTACTAATAATAAACCGTCCAAATCGTATGCCCCGCTGTAGCTACAGTAGAAAAAAATTATATTAATTTATCAATCCCTAACTCTGATTAACTGTCATATATTTGTTGAATGCTGACTGTTGTCCATCTCACCCGTTCATTGCCTGTCCACTGATAAGCCCTTTACGAAATTGTCCAAGTCCAATTTTTTTTTATTTCTAATCTACCTATAATGGGTCCCACTACTCAACGGTTTATTTTGAGTTATATTTATTCCGTACTTGCCATGCTTTTAGTGCCTGCTTATGTACTAGAACACAATGCCAGAGTATCAAAAGTTTTTTCTTCGTTTAATTTGGAAACCGAATGACCAATCAGCCCCTGACTTTCTACTGATTATCTGACGTGCCCTCCTATTTCAAAAGACCACAGCCATGTTCGTCCTTTGCCATTTGAGAGCGGGAAGAGCTACGGCACCGAATGTCTTCCTTTTGAAAGCGGAGTGCCGCACCCTGGCACGTCGTGGCCCAACCTCCGTGGGACTTATGGTGGTGTATATATTTTTATCAACGCCTTACATCCTTTTTCAGCTTATATTTAAGTGTACGATCCCAAAAATGATACAGATCCAAAGCTCAAGTGGACCACACTTTGTAAAACAGTGGGGATTGAACTCCCACCATTAAAAACTTATTGGGAGTCACGGAAGTTTTGGATAACCTTATATTTGTGTTTTCCTTTCATACCGGTCCGTATGAATTTATGAAGCGATTGGATGGCAAACAAAATGTAACGGTAGAATGTAATAAGCTTTCAATTGTGGGCGTTCCATCTCCACAAATTTATGTGGCGTGCTCCACTAAAGTTTTGGATATGCAATAATTTTTGTTGGTGCCTTCTAATAAGCTGGCATAACAGATCATCAATGCCCCTAAAACATATGTATCACAGTAAGCCTCCTAGAACTTGGCTAAGTCATGCCATAGGGATATCCCTGTGTACCACAGGCTGGCGCTATCTTTGATTACTTAAGAAATTTGAGATATCTTGGATATTTTTTAAAATATTAATCTAGCCCAAAAAGAATATATAAAAATTTTAAATATTAATCTAGCCCAAAAAGAATTTATTTATATAGATGTATAACATATAAATCTTACTATATATATAGAAGAGAAGTAAATTACAATATTATAATTTTGTTATGCTGAAAACTAGCTATCACCCCCCTCCAATCAAATTGATGTGAGGGATTAATGAACAACATTTTATGTGTTAGAAAAGAATGTTTAGTTATTATTAAACTCTTCGTGAGAATATCCGTAATTTGATCCCGAGATGCAACATATGGAAGAGAAAGAGTGCTTGATTGAAACTTTTCATGAATAAAATGACAATCCACCTCAATGTATTTTGTTCTTTCATAAAACACATAATTAGAAGCAACCATATAGCACTAGTATTATCAATATGAAGAAGAATTGGGCTAGAGAGATCAATTCCAATATATATCAAACAATATGATGAATGGTCAGATTATATACCAAAAATGGAAAAACTTAATGGTTAGTACTCTGACCATGTATATAAGTGAATGTACGCTTAGTTTCGTAAACGGATGAACACAAAGTGGATTTTTTGGAGTGATGAAGAGGTAGAATATGTATACCATTAGATTCAAGTGACTTGTTCACATATGTAAGTTCCTCGTATTGTAGTTTTGATGTGTGTTAAGTATATTCATAGGTAGTAAACAAGATGAACGGATCAGCATCCCAATTCGATACGTGTACAAGTAGATATAGAGATCATGTAGTTAATTTACTATGATCCGATGGTCCAAACTCAAAGTGGACTGTCATATATTTTTACCTAGTAGTGAATAATTGACTGAATGGTTGGTTATGATGGATAAGTAAGAATACTTGGATATATGATGATTATGTCTTAAAAATCAACGGTCAGATGACTTGATCTATGGATGAAGATTATTCTCAACTGTCATATTCAAGTTAGAGAATATATGTAAGGTTATGATAGGCTAAATTAGTGACATACACATGTATATACTAAATTAAATTTCAAGGTAACACTCGAGAACTTTCAATACTTGAGTATTGAAAAGTTCAGGTTATTTTAACTAAGAAGTTCAGCCTGAGACAAATCAAGTTCTGTCGGCCGAGTGTAACTAATCTCGCAATTAGAACCCTCTAAAAGGACGTTGGAGGGCCTTATATAAGCCTTCGTTTAGGGTAGTCTCTCCTAAAAGTAGAAAGTTACAAGGAGCGGCAGACGCCATTTCATCTACCACAACGAGTTGACTGAGTCACCTTGGACTCGAGTTGAATCAGGGGGAGTCTGTGCACCTCTGAGTCGTTTCAAGAGAGGAGGAGTCAAAGAAGGGAGATCGAGGAGAAAAGGAGGGTGTTGCCTCAATTACAAACAGGGTCGATGGGCTACTAGGTGAGTCTGGCCGAGTCCCGACAGTGATTCGGGTTCAAGTCGGGCTTCTCCGAGTCACAGTGTCGAGCCCTGACTTTGTAGGCAAAGGAATATGGGAGGGAAGAAGAAGGAGAAAGTGAGAGCGTGGGCAATCTGAGTCGAACCATCGCTACCACCGACCGAGTTCTGGTTGAGTCATAGCACTTATAAGGTCCGTATCCTAGTCTGTACCATTCTTTAGACTCCCGTAATTCTCCCTGTCAAATTTAGCAACACATGACCTGTAATCGGCATTTGCGCGACCCTGAGTCACATCCCGTAGATCTGAGTCGACTCGACCCGATACTTGTACCATTGCGACCGCGCTGTCGCCGCGGTTCTAACGTCACGTCTTGCTCACCGATATAATACCCAGGCTAGGAGTTATGAGCCCACGTTTATTTCGAGAAAAACGTCGTGCATTGCGAATCTTGGGAGAATCTCTACCCAAACATCAAATCAATCAATCAATCACAAGTCAAGTACATCTCATCACAACCCATACGTAGCCCATCCCTCTCTTACCAACAAGGCGTGGCACCCATCCCTCTCTCACCCAAAAGTCAACTAAGTTCATACCTTTCATGTCATTTCTTCTTACAACACCCATTCCTCTCTCCCATCTCTCACCCATTCCATCTTATTTCCCTCCATTTCCCAAGCAACCATGAGAGAAAAATCCTAAGGAGAAAAAAGAAGCTAAGTGTTAGGCCCACTTTCCTACCCCTAAATCTCATCATCCAACCCTTCAATCTTCATCATCATTCATCAAAGAGAGAGATTAGGAGCCAAGGATTCCAAGGAGCTAAAGAAGAAGACAATCAGTGGGTATTTATAGGACTAGATTTGTGATTTTGATGATGGGCCAAGTGGGGCCTACCGATTGATGGTATGGATCTCCCTTTAGACCCTAGGTGTGGCCGATGGCCCACCATGATCCATATGTTCATCCCATGATGGGGCCATTCTCCATGGACCCCATTATGATGTTTATTTTCCTATTGCTTGAAGGTCATCTAAACCTTGCACTTTTGGTGGAAAAAGGGATCTCCACCGTTGATTTTGATTGGCGGGCCCACATGTATTAGGACTCACTTGATGCACGCTTTGTAATGCATGGAAGGGAGGGCTTATAGTGGCAGAGCCCTCCATCACACGTCTCTCTCTCTCTCTCTCTCTCTCTCTCTCTCTCTCTCTCTCTCTCTCTCTTCCCTGTTTACGGTCCACCATGATGCAAGTATTTGATTCACACTGTCCATTTAGTGCGCCACACTGTTGTCTAAGTGGGGCCCACCTCGCTGCCATGTCCGAGGTTCACACTTGCTGTCCATTTGGACTTGCCCAGACCGTAGAGAAATCACAAATATTAGCTTGGTCCATGGCTAGTGGGCCACCCACGTGGACCCCACCATGATGTATGCTTTGGTCCACACCGTCCGCACCGTCCACTAATTGGACGGTGGGACTCCGCTATAATGTATGTGTTTTACCAATGTCCGTCCAGCACGTGGGACCCACTTGTATGTGTTTTATACATAGTCATCCATCTGTGGGGCCCACCATGCGGTATGTGCTCCATCCACACCGTCGAGATGACTAGATGGTGGAAACCCACCTAGTGTGTTACGCCCCAAACTCGAAAAACTGGGCTAACAAAATTCCCGATCATCGAATCCGGTGCCGACAGCCTCCGTAGTACCCCGTTCTCGGCTCCCAGCGTGTATACGCCAGATTCCAATCCTAGGATCATATAAGGAGGATTTTCCACTGTACATTTGTCTCATAAGAAGCATAACCAAAAGTTTACCCAAATTGCAAAGGCAACATCATCATCACATATCTACTAATATAAACTTTGATTACAATGCTGAAAGGAAAATACATATGTCAAAATAAAATCAAAGCTCCAAAAGATAGCTGCAAGCTCCAAGCTCAACGCCGCTACGACCAACGCCACCTATACGCATCTATCGTGCATAAGCTTATAAAAAGCTTAAAGGGTGGTGTAAGTGTGTGAGCAGTATAAGCGTGCTCAGAATGTAATATCAGAATAAACAAAAATACTGGTAAGTCCACGAACCATACAATATCAGAGTAAGCAGAAGTACTGACAAGTCCTATAAAAATATCATCAACCTAATACAATATATGCGATGAAAAGACATAACGAGCCAATGTCATATAGTGAGAAAGTAATGTAGGTCAGTTATGCAATGCGGAGACATAATGAGTCAAACATCAGATACCGATAATACAATACCATATGCAATTCTAAAGAGCTACGAATACCATCAGCCTCGTCTAAGTCATATGAATGTCAAAACGTAGCAACCCAAAATGTCATATGCCGAGGATGTAATGCAATATGCAATATGTGGTGTGAATAAAATGACCAAGCTACATGTGAAGTCAGGATGATAGTACGTGATATCCTAGGCTAAGGGCCCTATCACAAAGGACTTCTATCCAAACCAGTCCCATACCTACATTTGGATAAATAGACTCAATGTGGTAAGCTCCTGATCTCGAGTTAGTCGCGCGCCCCAATCGAAATCCTGGCCATTGCGAAAGTACACATAACAATTAGTTGCGCACCACCAGCCCGAGTGGATAGTGAATGAATGATTATAATGCTGAGTATACAACTCCTGCTCAATCAGTCCACAAATCAGTATTGTACATATATGGGATCATCACCGGGGTCTAGTACACTCTACATACAATCGCCGCCCACTGACGCACGACCATGCAAGTGGAAGAGACCTCACCATCCGCCTGACCAATATTCAACCAATATCTACCCAGCATGTCGATGGCGAACCCATTCATGATCTGGTCAAACTTAGCCTAGCTACGCCCCCTACGCTCGGGAGGGTAAGGCCACACCCCCTCCCAACCAAACACGACACAATAGAAGACGCGGCCTCCCAGTATTCCGCACTCGGGCGCTCATGTATCCACTCGTTCTCAACGTTGGGGCGTCTCCTGGCCTCGGAGGTTTAGGGACTTTCACCCACAGACATCCAAAGTACCCAGATGCTCGAACCAAACATTTTCGGTGTCCCATCTGGCCATCCATGACATGCCTGTAGAGGTCATAGCCCCGATATTGCTAGGGCGTAAAGTAATCACAATCGCATAATGCAAGATGCATGAGTCATACAATCCAGTCATGCATCAATCCTGCGTATACCGTGCGCTCATGCGAGATAACTTCCGCCTATCAGGGAGTCTCATAACAACCTGCCCAATGACATATGCAATGGTCAACCGCATCTCATAACAAACATGCAGATGATGCGTATGGGCATGTATCATGATGTTATGCTGTCACATACTTATAATCAACATCGATAATTAGTCTCGATATCACATACTCATAATCGGTATCGTAACTAGCATCGATAATCGGTCTCGACAATCGGAATCGACCTCGACAATCGAAATCAGCCTCGTCGATTAGACTCGACAATCGGAATCGGCCTCGACAATAGGATCGGCCTCGACAATCGGCATTGACAATGGAATCGCCAATCGGAATTGACCTCGACAATCAGAATCGACATTGATACTCGGCCTCGACAATCAGAATCGACTTATACAATCGGCCTCGACAATCGGAATCGACCTCGATACTCTGCCTCGATAATCGGAATCGACCTGTATAATCGGCCTCGACAATTGGAATCAGCCTTGATACTCGGCCTCGACAATCGGAATCGGCCTTGATGCTCGGCCTCGACAATCGGAATCGGCCTATACAATCGGCCTCGACAATTGGAATCGGCCTTGATACTTGGCCTTGACAATCAAATCGGCCTCGTACTCGGCCTCGACAATCGGAATCGGCCTTGATACTCAGCCTCGACAATCGGAAATCGGCTTATACGATCGGCCTCGACAAATCGGAATCAGCCTTGATACTTGGTCTCGACAATCGAAAATCGGCCTATACGATCGGCCTCGACAATTCGGAATCGGCCTTGATACTCGGTCTCGACAATCGAAATCGACTTATACAATCGGCCTCGACAATCGGAATCGCCATTGATACTCGGCCTCGATAATTAGAATCGACCTATGGGAAGGTCATAATGTGGACATTCAACCATTATCGCCCATCAATGTGGACATTTAACCATCATTGCTCCTAAGGAGTGGCCTACATAAAGCCAAATGTATCGTGGGCCCATGGCCTCACACAAGGACCTATATACATCACCATGGACCTCACTCAAGGGCCACATATGCATCACGTTGGGCCTCACTCATGGACCACATATACGTCACAATGGGCCTCGACACATCATTATGGGCCGCATCACATGGGCCAGAAATACATCACTATGGGCCGCATCACATGGGCTAGAAATACATCTCAATGGGCCTCATCATATGGGTCATATACACATCACATAAGGCCTTGCCCATGGGCCACATATACATCACGTTGGGCCTCACTCATGGACCGCATATACGTCACAATGGGCCTCGGCACATGGGCCATAATTACATCACATCGGGCCTCACTCGTGGGCCACAATGCATTAGATTGGGCCACATCTCAGGGCCTCATCACATCACATGGACCCAATATACATCAACGGACCGCATCGCATGGGCCTCAAGTACATCACATTGGGCCGCATCAATACATCATATTAAGGTGGGCCCTGTACATTCTAAATAGGCTCATCAGATGGATAGCTGGATACAGAACACCGGCGTCAAGGGGCCCACTGTCCCTAGTAGATGGACAACGTGACTATAAAATACATTTATCAAGGTGGACCCTTATATGAATGGATGGTGTGGCTGAAGAAATACATCAAGGTAGGTCTCACCTGTCCAGGACGGACGGACGACTGGGATAATTCCATACTTCACGTGTGTATCACACTGTCCAACTGGATGGTGAGGATACAAAATATATACATCATGAGGGTCCCACCTACACGTGTAGGGTGGGCCGTGTCCTAGACGGACAGTGTGAAAACAACACATTCATTATTCATGGTGGTGAGATCCCACCGTCTTGCCCCAATGGACGTTGTGGATATAAAAAACATGCTTCAAGGTGGGTCCCATCCCACACGTGTAGCAGTGTGGGTGGGCCCCACACACTCAAAACAAATGGACGGTTGGAAATAACATATACCTCATGATTAGGCTACAAGGCTTGCTGACGTCAATCTCCCACCATTCAGAGATTGATGGTGGGGATACAACGCATACCATCAAGGTGGGTCCACCTCCACACGTGTCACACGTGTGGAGTTGGTCCCACGTCCAATTCGGATGGACAACGTGTATAAAACATATACATCATGGTGACCGCAATGCCCTCGCTGTGTTAATACGCAGCGTGGTGCTGCTGGGATCCACCGTCCTACCTGGACGGACGGCATGGATCATCTCAATGTCAAGGTGGGTCCACACGGCCTTGGATCGAGCTGATCCGTAGAAAGGTCGACCCCCAAAATCAGGCAGTGTGGCTGCTAGATGGAGGACAATAAGGTGGGCCAATCCCACTAGATGGACGGTCTGGATGAGGTCCACGCAGCAGCTGGCCCCACGCTGCTGCTGCTTCAACGCAATAGGTGGGTCCCACGTAGGGCCCACCATTATAAATATTATAATAATATTTATTTTATTATTTATTTTGTTAGTTGGTTAGTACACTCCATGTCAGTTCACCTTCTCTGTTAGCACGTCCAGCATCCTTGGACATTGGACGGACAATGGATATGTATGTGGGTCCCACATATGGGGCCCACGGCTGGTGGGTCCTACCGTCCTGTTGTGTGGACGGTGTGGATGTGCCACATCATCACAGTGGGTCCACATCAGTGTGGCCCACCCAATTGGGATTAAGCTTATATTTATATTTTCCCATCACCCATTAAGATAGGGCCCACATGACCTGGATGGTGTAATCCAACACGTCCATCAAGTGGGTCCCACGAAGGTGTAACGCCCTGAAATTCGGGGGTCGAGTATGAACTCAACTCCCGAGTTCCAACGCATCACTTATGCAACATAGATAATGATGATTAAATGTTGTCTGTGTTAGAGCAATAAACATGAGTGAGATTATACCAAAACAGTAATTCATACTCCAGATCAATTGTATAAAGGCAAGCGGAAGACTGAAATTGTATATATAAAGTATGTAAGGAAACAAAACCATTATGAACTCCAGAGTATGAACACTAACTGAGTATCCATATACATGTATTGTTTCTGAGTCAAAAAGTCAAAATACACTAAAAGATGAATCCTGAAATCCTCGCGATCCAGTTGGCCTAAGCAAAGCCGTCAGAGTACTGCATGTATGAGAACTCGTCCTGGTCCTCATCGTAGTCTGGCTCCGCCTCCTGAATCGACGTACCATCTATACCTGAGACAGAGTCTAGTTGGTGTGTACAACACCGTCCCGTAATGTGGGAGTGAGTAGCTAACTCAGTGGAACAATAAAGCATAGGTTAACATGTTATCAATTCAGTCAAGCAGTAATGATAAAGCATTACAATCAAACAATCCTAACTACTCTTATTTAATGCAAGTATGAAATGACATGATGAATGCCCTTGCCAAACCACCCTCATGCGACACCATCTTACGTTCGCGAATGAGTTCATCCCTCAGTGCTCCACATCTACTAGGCACATGCAGTGCGATGATGAGCATGATTACCAAGTAATTATTAGTCCATTTCAAACAGCAGTATTGGGAAACTAAGGTACCTCTCTTGTATCATTCCCAAACATGATTCATTCTAGGGTCGTCAGTCTTAGCTAATCTCAGACGATATTATGGTTCGAGAGGCATTGCGAAGGCATCGCAAAGCGCTCGTCACCCGTCAGCACGGATACAGGTCTTACCGCATGCGGCTCAATTGCTAGCCGTCAGCTCGAGTACAGGTCTCACCGTACTCGGCTCAATCGCTGGCCGTCAGCTCGATACAGGTCTCACCGTACTCGGCTCAACTCATACTCTAGTTGCTGCGAAGGGCTCGTCGCCAATCACAGACTTTAGAGTATCCTCGAAGACACTACGGAGGACTCATCGCCCGTCAGCATGAGTACAGATCTCACCGTACTCGGCTCTCACCGTAGGTGTCGACAGCTCGAATACAGTGTCTCATACCGCCGTATTTGGTTCACGAGTCTAGTTGCTCAATGGTCACTACGGGGAGGCACGTGGCCCCAGCGTAGGCCGACAGCTCGACCATGGTGTCCCATACCACCATGCCCGACTCATGAGTCTTAGTGGATCGAGGTACCATGGTTAAAGGGATTTCACTGGTAAGTTTGGTACCCTAGGTTCAAGCAGTAGCGACCAAACATGGTGAACATACATAAGACATAACGGGTTACTTGACGGGCTCGGCTAGCTCGAGCGCACAACAAGTTGAACGATATGAAGCGCAGAAGCACTTTGTGTGGCCAACCACTATCGCCAACCGAAGTACGTCTCGGGTTCGTCAAACACATCTCACGTGGCGAAATGAATCTCAACCACGATCTCAAGTCTGGTACCGAATGTCTGGACTATAGACATAGTCCCAAACTCAATCAATCCTTATTTAGAACATGTAGAGTAAAGCATATTAGACAAAGTAAATCAAGCATGTTATCAAACATATCATAAGGCATGTTATAAAGCATATTGTAAAACACTATGTAAACAAGAATACAAACACATGTGTTTCATAAGTAAGCGCTTAAAGTAAACAACCACATGGAGAAAATCATACAGGTCTCTAAGGTAGTTGAGAATCCCATCTCAACACCTATCTAAGGCACCATTATCCAAGCACTTACTCTCACAAGCATTTTCATAAACACTTAGAATACACTATTTCAACATACATAGTGTATGTTAGTGAAACATGTGTTAGGGTGAATCCTTTCACCAAGCAAGTATTTTACGCATATATAACATGTTCATACAGCAAATAGTCATGGCAAACACATCTCCAAATTATATACATATACGGTACTTTCTACAATACACTATTTCTACATACATAGTGTATATTAGCAAACATGTATTATGGCGAATCCTTTTGCCAAATAATTATTTTATCCATATACCATATATTCATACAACAAATAATCATGGCAAACACATCTCCAAATATATACATATACGGTACTTTCTACAATACACTATTTCTACATACATAGTGTATATTAGCAAACATGTATTATGGCGAATCCTTTCGCCAAATAAGTATTTTATCCATATACCATATATTCATACAACAAATAATCATGGCAAACACGTTTTCAAAATTTATACGTATACGGTATTTCTACGTATACCTAGAGTATGTAAAATTCCATATTCGACATCTTTAATCGAAATAGAAAACAGACAGCACTTTGTACATGTGCAATTACATGCAGATCATGAATCTATCATTATCTGACATTGAAAGCATTGAAAACCGTAACCTATACACCTAAAGTCCTCACCTTACACCGTAGAATCGCAACGGATCAGCTAGGTTTGCCAAGCTTCCGTATTCGGTAGTTTAGTAGCCTAAAGAATGAAATAGGTTAGTTATTTCATAACCTACAACCTTCACACCCCAAAATAGATTTAGGGTTAGGGTTTCTTACCTTAAAATGAAGTCGGTATCGCCGGGAAAGCGACAAGAAAGGGGTGGTGCAACTTGTGTAGTGACTGGAAACAGTAGTAGGGAGATTCTCCCACAACTCTCTAGCTTTCTCTCTCTTTTTCTCTCTTCTTACTTAGGGTTTTTCCCAAATTCGTATGGCTGTGAGAGAGGGTGTTCTAAGGTCCTTATATAGCTTAAAAACTCTCTGAAATAGACTTAAGGTCAAGGTATACTTAGGTTATAACCAAAGCGGCATTGTTTTAGCTCAACGGAGGATTTCTGGCGGGCCTCCTTGAGCCAAAAGTCGGACTTAAGCTCACAGACCATGGATCCAGGTAAAGTTAAGTTTTCGTTTTAGTTGGATTCCCAAATCACGCGTGGCGGACCAGTTTCAGTTCAACGGTCAGCGGGTCTCGATCCAAAATTCCAAGTACATGTAAATGTTTGTAAAATTTTTCCTGATCCGAGGGTGTATTTGGGTCAGATTCTGACGGTCTGGTTGCTTACAAAATGTCCACAAGCGACACGTGTCAGATCACTATTCAAGATATTTATTTTGTAGAGAAAATAAGGGTTTTTCACACTCTCTCACTTCGGACTCGAGCGAACAGCCGTGGGACATTGTCTGGATTTGATTTCCGAGATGGTTGTCAAGCCTAGCGAGGCGGTCCTAAGTCCTTAATTTCGTAGTGTTCGGACTCCTGATGTGCGGTCTAGACCTGATACGGAGTTTCAATGTGTTCCCGAGAGCAGTCGGGTAATGAGTTTGATCCTAGACTTTAGGGTAACCTAGCGTCAATGATTCTACAAGTTTAGGGTCTTGCAGATCGTATTTAAAGCGATTCCAACAGATTTCATGGCTAATCTAGTTTAGCACTCAGTTAACTTTGTCAAATTTCTAAAGGATTTAATCCTAAGTGATTTCTGGTCGAGGTGGTACTCGAGCCATTGTAAGAAAAATTTCGAGTCGTTACAGAAGGTGGACGACATGGATAAGTTACATACATCATGGGGCCATCAACAAGGGAAAAAGAGAGAGGGAAAGAGAGGCGAGACGATCGTGAGAAGGGAGGGGCCCCGCCACTATGGGCTCTCCCTATACATGTATACATCAAGATGGGTCCCACATATGTGGGCCCTCAAATCACAAAATTAACAAATAAAAGCACCCACCTTTGATCTCATCTTCCTTCTTCCGCAAACGCGATCTAGAGCTCCAAAGGATGAACTTCAATGGTTGAGATTGTTTTTGGAGGGTGGGGATGGGAGATAGGAAGTGGGCCACACAAAGCCTTTCATGGAGCTTGCTTGGACATGGGTTGTTCCCATGGGAGTTACTTGGAATGAGAGAGAAATGAGAGAGAGAGAAGTGGTGAGGTGGAGTGATGGGATGAGATGGCATGGTGCTTGTTGACTTAGGGTAAGAAATGAATGGGATGGGTATGGGTTGTGTAAAAGAGAGTTGACTGGGGGAATGAGAGAGGGATGTACTAGTTAAGGTTGTGTACTTGACATTGTTTGATGGATTGATGTGACGTTTCGTAGAGATTCTCTCAGAATTACAATGCGCGGTATTTTTCTCGAACTGAACGCGGGCCCACATCTCCTAGCCTAGGTATCGCCTCGACGCGCGAGACGCGGCATCGAAACCGCGATGACGGCACGGTCTCACTGGTATAAGTCTCGAGTCGAGCCGACCCCGATATGCAGGACTCGGCTTAAGATCGTGCGTAATCGCTGATAACAGATCGCAGGTCGCCAGAATTCGACCAGGAGGACCGCGGAGGTCTACGGAACGATACTAGCTAGGATACAGGTCTTACATGGTGTGCGATCGTCTACGCATGGGACCCACCAGATGTGAGCATTTCATCCAGGCCGTCCGTCCAGGACGCTGACACTAGAGCACCATTTCAAAAAAAAAGAGATAAATATAATATAATAAGTAATATATATATATATATATATAATATTATATGGAGGGCCCCACATGGGACCCACCTGCTATAAAACCTGATTGGCTAGTGTATCTCACGTCAGCTATATAGCTACTGTATTGACGTCAGTAGTTCTGTGGGTCTGATCACGAGGTATGTGTTATGTCCATACTGTCCACCTATTTGGCAATTGTGTGGGGCCCACCCCACACATGCTGCACGTGTGGGATAGGACCCACATTGATGTACGTATTCTATATCCACACTGTCCATTTCTGGAAGGTGCTGTGTGGGGTTGACCGTGATGTATGGGTCCCCTCCAGGCAGTCCGTTTGCTGGACGGGTGGGGCCCACCTTGATATTTTGTATATTCACACTGTCCATCAGGTTGGACGTGTGGCCCACCTTGTATGTATATATTGTATATCCAGGCCATCCGTTCAGGCCATGGGGCCTCGTCGCATGTATTATCCACACCGTCCAACTGTCTGGACGGTGGGAACCACTGTGATGTTGTGTTTTATCCTAACTATCCATCTGCAGGGATCACCGTGCATTCATTGGACCCACCTGCTGTGTGATGGCCACACATCCACACGTGGGACGTGGGACCCACATGATATATGTGTTTTATCTATACTGTCCATCCATAGGACGTGGACCCCACCTGACGCATGTGTTGCATCCATTGTCCAGCCCATAGACGATGGGTCCCACAATGATGTAAGTGTTATATCCTCACCGTCCATCTGGACGGTGGGATCAGCTATGATGTATGTGCTTCATATCCATGCCAGCTGTCCATTTTGCTGGACACAGGGCCCAACTCTTATATGATCTGGGCCCACCTGATCTATCCAGGACCACCTTGATGTATGTGTTGTAAGCACACCGTCCATCCGATTTTCTTGAACTATAGGGCTGGTTTATGAGGCCCACCTTGATGTATATGTTGTACACGCTGCCCATCCATTTTTTCCAAATCATGGGCTACCCCATAGACCCAATGTGATGTATATGCAGTCCATGTGGTGAGGTCCAATATGATGTATTCAAGGCCCATGGGATGTGGCCCATTGCGATGTATTTGAGGCCCATGGATGTGGCCCATTGTGACGTATTTGTGGCCCATGTATAAGACCCATTGCGATGTATATGCAGCCCGTGTATGAGGTCCATTGTGATGTAGATGCAGCCCGTGTATGAGGCCCAAGTGTGTAAGGCCCAATGTGATGTATACGAGGCCCTTATATGAGGCCCAATTATGATGAGTGATTCCACCATGATGTATGTGTTATATTCATACCGTTCATCCATTTCTCTAAGGTCGTGGGCCCCATTGCCTTGAGAGGCCCACCCTGATTTATGGGCTATATGCCCACCATGGGGCTGCTTAGTGAGGCCCATCATGATGTATGTGTTACATACACGATGTCCATCCATTTCCCTTATTAGTATAAGGGTCGTGGGCCCCATAGAGAGTTAGATTCAAATCCCAAGTGGACCATACTCTAGGTAACAATAGTGGTTAAAAGTCCACTATTGAAATCCTCCTTAGGGCCTGTTGTTAAGCCCATTACCTTAGGAGCAATGATGGTAAAATGTCCTCGTTGTAATCTCCCCAAGGCCCCTTTGTTAGGCCCATTCCTATCTCCTCTTATTAGGCTTACCCCAAACCTTTGGGCCCCCATTGATGCTAGTGATACCCACCTTTCCCTTGATTAGGCTATCCCAATCCGTTGGGCCCTCATTTGATGATAGTGCTTTCCACCATACCTTGTAGGATTATCCAAACCTTAAAGCCCACCTTGTGTTCACACCAGGCCTTCCATAGAAAGTGTGGTCCATTTAGATACTTATGCTTGCCCAAGTTTAGTGACCATACCCAAGGTCCACTTAGGTGTTGGGCGGGCTACCCAATCTGCTTGGATGGACACATAGTTCTAAATGTATAAACCCCACCAAGCCACCTTGTGTACGTATCAGGCTCCCCGTAGGAAAGCCCAACTTATTACATGATAGAGAGGGTGAGGAAGCCCACTTGTTGTACATAGATTCACCCTCTTAACTCACCTTGAGGTGCACCCACTTAACTCACCCCATGAGACATATCTTATCCTTGTATCTAGTTGCTAAGACCTCAGTGTCATGTATATATCATCAACACCGTCCATTTACTTCTTTAGGACAAGTGTGGGGCCTATCCTTGACGTTAGTACACCATCACCTCTTGCTATAGATGGAAGAATATGTGGTACCAGATTTATCATATCCACCATATAGAGCCTATCTCGATGTATGGGCAAGATCCGTCGTCCTTCTAGTGACCTTGTCTTGGAACATATGATATATCAGTACCTTGGAAGGCTAACGTGGGACATGCCACATGGACTCCTATAGTTGTAGAAGGAGCATGTTGTTTAGTTTATACTCTTGGTATGTGACATGCCGGTGAAAGCTGATTATTGTTTATATATGATAATCATGCTAATGTACATAGTCTAGTAGGACACACTGAGAACACGCTTAGTATTACATCATGACACATATTCATACGTATCATTTGTATGCATGTTGTAAGGAATGTTTGATCATGGCATTTCCATTGGGCTGAGATATTTAGGGGACTCCTTGGGAGATGGAGTTGCTCCACATGAGCGCGTGGTATGCACAGGTTTGTTGCATGACTAGATGGTATGACTCATGCATCTCACATTTTGTGATATGACTATTATTCACCCTAGCGATATCGGGGCTATGGCCTCCACGGGCACGGGCATGTCGTGGATGTCGTGGATGGTATGACTCATGCATCTCACATTTTGTGATATGACTATTATTCACCCTAGCAATATGACTATTATTCACCCTGACTGTACCTGCTGTAGTGACCTCGAGCATACTCTAAATCTGCGGAGAGACGACGAACCTTCCCATAGTAAACAGAGTATAAGCTATTGATAAGGTGATGGGGGAGCAGTGCAACGAGTGCGTGTAACAGCCCTGACAGCCCTTTACAGCGACCTAGAACCACATCATCGTATGAGAGTATCTAGGACTGACGACCCTAGAATGGATCATTGTTTGGGAATGATATAAGGGAGGTACCTTAGTTTCTCAATCCTGCTGTTTGAAAAGGACTAATAACAGCTCGGTAATCATGCTCATCATCGCACTGCATATGCCTGGAAGATGTGGAGCACTGAGGGATGAAAGCATACCGCGGACATAAGATGGTGTTGCACGAGGGAGTATGTTGGCGAGGGCATGCATCATGACAACATTTCATACTTGCATTAACAAGAGTACTTATGATTGTTGATTGTACTGCTTTATCATTACTGCTTGACTGTTTTGATAACATGTTAACCTATGCATTACTGTTCCACTGAGTTGATCACTCACTCCCACGTTACGGGACGGTGTTCCGAACACCCACCAGACTTTGTCTGATTACAGATGGCGACACTACTCCTGAGGCGGAGCCAGACTTTTGTGATGACGAGAATGCTTTCTCGTATATTCTGTTTTCTGGCGGCTTCATGTGAGTCGTGCCTTGATCGACGGGGTTACAGGGATGTTGACTAGATGATACTACACCTATGGTATATTTTGAAATTGTACTTGTAATTCATTAACCTGACAACATTATCGCACTCTGGAGACTTACCATAGTTTATATATTCTATACCTCTATCTCAGTCTTCCGCTTGCAATTTAATTGTCTCTAGAGTATGATATGCTGTTTTGGTATAATACCATTCATGTTTCAATGCTCTCATCATAATCATCATTATCTATGTTGCATAAGTGATGGGTTGGAACTCAGGAGCTGAGCTTTGCTCGACCCCCGATTTTCAGGGTGTTACAAGATGGTATCAGAGCATGATTTGGATTAAACTAGATCTGGGTTATGGTCACACGACGTACACTGTCACCTTTTGACTTAGGTGGGTGTGAGAAAAATGTAGAGACAGTCATAGGTAGCCCGATTTCGCCGGTCGGCGAGGTTCACTGAAATTAGTCGTGTTGTTGGAGTCTGTACGCAACCGGGATCACACGAATTGACCCCAAGACACTTCTAGACCATCAAGAGACGGGTGTAGATCACAAATCACTCTATTCCAGCCCTTAGGAATGTACAGATACAGTTGTGCATCAGAAATCACCTGAAACGACCCGAAACGGCTCAAAACGGAGTCGAGGGGCCAAATGAACCATTCCAGGGGGACCCAGGGTGGGAGCCATACGTTTTTGGGGCCTAGGTGGTAGGAGGATCTCGCCTCTTGGGCGAGCCCTCGCCAGTTTCTCCAGAGGGTGGCGAGGCCCTCGCTGGGTTGGCGAGGCCTCGCCGGTCAGCGGGCTCGGCCGGGCGGGCTGCTCGGGCCGAGCCTAGGGTGACCCCCTGATGTGTGGGCCGTGGCTTAAAACCACCCCAAACACCTACTTCCTTCACAAAATCCCCCTTCAAGCTCTCCCTTTCCTTCAAACATTCGGTTTTCTCTCTCAAACCTCCCCTCAAATCGTCCATTCCGCCATTTTCTGTTAAAACCCACACCCCTCCATCGTTTACAGCAACACCTACCCTCTATCCTTTCCGTTTTCTCTCATTTGAGCTCCTACACCCCCTCATTTGAAGCTCAAAATCGTGTAAACTCTCAACCCATCCCATCTCTTCATTTCCTTTCTTCAAACCCTGTCTCTTGGGCCTTTACAATCCCTGTTGAGGCTCAAATCCATGGTGAATCAAAAGTTCCAACCCCTATTCCCCCTTGTCTTCATTTTCCATGGCCTTCTTTAAGTTCATTACGGCCATATTTTTGATCTCCACCTTTCTTTCTCTCATGGGAAAGAGAAAGGGTGCCCTTCCTCCTTCGCTAGACTCAGATGCCTAGTCATCCATGCCGTTGTCTCGTAGTTGTTTGTTACTGCGTTAGGATCTTTGTGTTTTCATGTTGATGTAATGTGTAGAATGTTTGGCAAGTTGGAGTTGTACTTGATAATTGTGAACTCCTTCCAACCCTCCACCATTACTCCTCTAAGCCCATCTCTTACTCCTCTTGGCCTCACCATTTCACACCCATATGGGCACAACGATCCACATTTTTGTGTTTCATAACTTTCACAACCTCCAAATGTTGGAACGTTTAGGGCCCGTTCGGCCAACTGCATTCGGTGGGATTATGGTGGATAGAATTGTAAAAGTAACAATAAATGTATGTGTAAGGTATGGGCCCTAGATTGGGTGTATCTCATGTTTTCCAATACTATGTTTGGAATGTATGCAATTAAAAGTAAATCCCGGGATCTCTCTTCAAATTACACATCATGGGGTTTGGAAATCCCATCTCACACTCTCCAACACAAGGCTCATTTTCCAAAGCCTACAAAATTAATTTTAATCCCCTCTCACCCTCCTACCAAACATGCCACTGGCCAAATAGGCCCATAGAGTTTTGGACCTAGAGTTGGTACTCCTAGATTTTGCAAACACATCTGACAGTATAGAAAATCCAACAAATTAATAATGTGAACCTTAGGACCTTCTTAGCTAGTATGAGCATGTGTGTAGTGCTTGAGTGTAGTTAAATTCAAGTGCAGGCAACCCAATTCCAATCAGACAAAGCTTGACCCTAAGTGATAAACAATTTCTTGTATTAGAAAGGGTATGAAATCACCTAACGTATAAGCATAGACTTTTGATTACAACTATTGGTTGGTTATACTAAGGAATGTAAAACACCGATTATGTTAAGACAATTGAAAGATAGATTTAGTTAGTTGACTTGATTAGGTTAGAGCGAGACCCCATTCCTTCGTTGAATCCCCTTGGTACTCACAGGTTCTTTTAATAACTCTTAGGAAGGTTGTTTGACGTAGAAACTAATCACGCTCATAGAAACGTATATATCCTTTAGATTTGATGTTAGGTCAAATCAATACACCCCTTCGAATTGCCTTCCCAAAGACGTACTACAATCGGGAACACGGAGTAGAGAACTATATGTAAGCGAGGTATTTGCGGTTTGAATTGAATTCTCAATCCTGGTAGTTACCAATGAACTCTATGCTCTGATTAAGCAGAATGTCGGGATCAACTAGGATTAAAAACTGATACGACGATTTTCTGTCTTCGCGAGGCAGAGGGTCTATGTATCCGACTCAGACCCACTACACAACTTTCCTTCCATGTTGGCCCGACCACTTGCAACTAAAAGTTTATAACTTTGTCTTTGAGAAGTGTTAGGAAAGTATAGTCGATAGAGACTTTATCTTTTTTAGGCCTAAGGAATTTCCCAAATGGGCAACGGACAGTTAGGAATTAGGTCCCAAATCACATGCCATGTTGACATACATATTGTGCATATGAACGTAGAGAGATAGCCTGGACATGAGTAAATAAGGTAAATCGGGACCGTGATAAAAGTCCTCCTTTGGTAGAATTAGGCATCTTGCCACAAACTCACACTCGTCCCTGAAACCAACCACAACACCCATCATTTTATATCTTTTATATAACCAGAAGTACCAATGCCATAACACACAACACCGATAGAAGGAAGACTGATGTATTGAGGGATCATTTCCCATTTCCTGCCAAGGATAAGTTCTAAATTACCCCTCGTTCCGACATACGGATCGAGACATAGATTCTTGAGCCTTGAGAAAATAATTTAAAGGGGGGTAAAACGTTAAGAGCCTAAACTAGTTAAGTCAGTTTATACATCTTTTTGATCAGAGTGGCGCAGAGGAAGCATGGTTGGCCCTACCTCACTGGCCCAGGATCGAATGGAATTGATCCAGACTATACGTAGGGATAGGTCACTAAATAAGATTTGAATCTTCCTTTGAATGTCAATAATGAAGTTACTAGAAGGAAAGCAGTTAGGGTTCAAGTATTAAACTAATTCGTATTAAAGAAAGGGCTTAATAATGAGTATGAGTTCAACCACTACCATAGACATGAATTAAGATGAGGACTCTCCTAGACTAAGACCTAAAGAGCAACCTTAGAAATAGAAAATTTGAGCCTTTTAATGATGGACATTCCCTAAGTTTTTAGAGTGATCGGACTACGGAGTTACTGAAATATACAACTGCGAAACATTCGCGGCTTGACCCAATTCTCAATCCTGGGCGATTACCAATGGACTCACTGCTTGACCGAGCAGAAGACCAGGATCTACCAGGACTAGGAAGGAATACAATGAACCTTCTACCCTAGTCAGGTAGATGATCGATGTATCGGGATCAAGCCCACTATAACCGTCTCTCCGTGTTGGTCAAACATTGAAAACAACTATCATACTCTCAATAGATGAGAATCACCGTCAAGACTCCAAATAGATAAAGAAATCCATTGTAGCCAACCGTTAGGATATAAGTAAGAGATAAAGAAATAAGTTTTTAAGGGGGGGGGGGGTAGTGACTAAAATGTATCAGACTAGCATAGACAATATACATCCTACCACGCATATAAACTTGAAATAAATAAAACTTAGGCAAACGAAATAATCAAATCGTTATTTATTCCCCTTAGGCAATTTCGGGGACGAAATTATTTTTAAGGGGGGTAGATTATAACATCCCGGATTTTTTCCAACCTGGAGTTAGACGTCCTTAGGCAATGGGTCGATCCTAACACCTGATTAACTTCTCAAATACTCAATTCAAAAGTCTCAAATCCCTTTTCAAACCATTTTCTTCAAAATCTCACATTTCCTTCAAAATCTCACCTTTCACTACTTTATCCTTCAAAATTTCCTAAGTGCCTTCATATTAGACACAACTCTTAAAGTTTAGGTGACGTTGATCAATACTTAAACTAAAAATTACTATGAATAGTAAATAAATAAATAAAAGGGGTTTTTAACCATTAACCTTTTGGAATCTCATGAAATAAGTAGGCTACATGGATAGATCAGCTTCTCCTACTCAAAAACATATATTACACGTCGAATAACTCACCCCGGTTTGTAAAATACATTCATTTTACATATCGGACAGCGAAACCACCCCCAAACAGGTCAACGACCGGCGAGGGGCTCTCCGAGTTGGCGAGGCCTCGCCAAAATGCGGGCCAGGGTGGACCGCAGTTCATTGGCTGGCCCATTTTCGGCCACATTTTTTACAATTTTGGTCCGACTTCAAAAAGTCATATCTCCCTCATTATAACTCCGAATTAGGTGATTCAAAAACCAAACTAAATCTTAATAAGTTTAGTTTCTATAAAAATATAATAAAAATTTTAATATAGTTAAATATAGGTTGTTGTGAGAACTGTCCAGAAATCATTAGTTTGGACAACTGCCGCTTCTAGAATTTCTAGAATTTTTCTACAACACGAAACCTAATGAAATTTGGTAGAGATGAAGTAAACTTGATGATGAACTACTAAAAAAATAATTAAAATGATATACTACCTCAAATCACCAGAAAGGGGCGTAGAACTGCCATAGGATCATATTCTGTTATAATTAGGGCGGAATTTGGTTAAGTACTGAAGTAAACGATCAATAGAATTAGCTCGAACCACTTTAAATACGATCTACAAAACCCAGAACCTGTGGAACAGTTGACGCTACATTACCCAAAAATCTAGGATCAATCTTATTACCCGGCTGCTATCGGGAGCATCACGAAACTCCGTATCAGATCTGGACCGCACATCGAAAGTCTGATTAACGCAAAGTTAAATGGTTAGGACCACCTTGCTGGGCTTGATAATCATCTCAGAAATCAAATCCAGATAGTGTCCCAGTGCTATTCGCTTGAGCCCGGAGCGAAGAGTGTGAGAAAACGTGGTTTTCTTTAGAAATTAAATCTAATTTAAGAAATCTGAGACTTGTCGCTTGCGGGCCAAATATAAGCAATCAGACCGTCGAAATTGAACCCAAATACACCCTCGGATCAGGAGAAATTTCATACACATGGCAGTGTACTTATGGCCATGTTCGAGTCTCATTGACCGTTGAACTGAAACTGGTCCGCCACGGGCGATCTGTAAATCCGATCGGACCAAAAACATAACTCGACCTAGATCCAATGGCTTCCATAAGTGCTCCGTTGAGACGGAACTATCCGTATTTGGACATAACCTAAGTATACCTTGGCCCTGGGTCTAATTTGGTGAGTTTTGGGCCTATATAAGGACCTTAAACCCTCACTCTCTCATCCCATAGGAATTTGAGAAAAACCTAGGAGAGAGAAGAGAGAAAAGAGAGAGAAAGTGTGCGAGAAGTGGGAGCACCTTCCTGATACTCCATCCCCCTGCTATACGTATGTAACCATCGCTATCTAATCGCTTTTCTGGCGATTCCGGCTTCGTTCGTAGGTAAGAAAACCTAACCCTAAACTGTTTTAGGGTTTCCAAGAGTGTAGGTGATGAAATAGCTGACCTGTTTCATGATTCAGGTTGTCATTGTGCCGTAGACAAAGGCGTTGGGTTCAAACTGGTTTCGGTTCAAGTTTATCGACAAAAGGTGCGGACTTTAGACGTATAGGTTATGGTTTTCAATGCTTTCAATGCCAGATAATGATAGATTCATGATCTGGGTGTTATTGTACATGCAAAATGCGATGTTTGTTGTTCGATTCGGTTAAGTATGCAAATTATGGCGTATAGTGTATTCTGTATATTTGTAGAAAATACCGTATATGTATAAATTTTGAAAGTGTGTTTTCCATGATAAAGTACTGTATGTACATGTTATATATAAGTGTAGTACTTACTCGGCGAAAGAATTCGCCCTAATACATGTTTTGGCTAATGTACATTATGTATGTTAATAAGTGTATTCTAAGTGTTTGTGAAAATGCTTGTATGAGTAAGTACTTAGATGATTGTGCTTTAGGTAGGTGTTGAGATAGGATTCTCAACTACCTTAGAGATGTATATGATTTCCTCCATGATAGTTATTTAATTTAATCGCTTACTCATGAAATGTATGTGTCTATATTTGCTGTTTATATTGTGCTTCATAACATGTCTGTTAACATGTTAGAATTACTTTGTTAGCTCTGCTTAGACTACTATACATGCTTGCTAGTTAAGGATTGAATGTGATTGGGGCTATTGTATAGTCTAGGCAATCGGTAACAGGCCTTGAGTTCGTGGTTGAGATTCATTCGCCATGAAGGACGTGTCTGACGAACCTGAGCCATACGTCGGTTGTCGGCAGTGGTTAGGCCACACGGAGTGCTTACGCACTTCATGTCGATCCACTTGATGTGCGCTCGTGCTAGTCGATCTCGTCAAGTAACTCGATTGGCCATTGTATGTTCACCATGTTTGGACGCTACTGCTTGAACCTAAGGTACCGAACTTACCAGTGCAACCCCATTAACCTTGGTACCTCGATCCGCTAAGACTCATGAGCCGGACATGGTGGTATGGGACACCGTGGTCGAGCTGTCAGCCTACGCTGGGGCGATGTGCCTCCCCGTAGTGACCAGTGAGCAACCCAGACTCGTGAGCCGAATATGGTGGTATGGGACACTGTATTCGAGCTATCGGCCTACACTGTTTTGATGGGTGATGGGGGAGTGGTGTAACGATTCCGTGTAACAGCCCTGACAGCCCTGACCATACCCGGTGTAGTGACCTCGAGCATACTCTGAATTTGCGGAGAGGCGACGAACCTTCCCGTAGTAAACAGAGTATAAGCTAGGCTTGTATTGATAAGGTGATGGGGAGCAGTGCAACGAGTGCGTGTAACAGCCCTGACAGCCCTTTATAGCGACCTATAATCGCATCATCATATGAGAGTATCTAGGACTGATGACCCTAAAATGGATCATTGTTTGGGAATGATATAAGGGAGGTACCTTAGTTTCTCAATCCTGCTGTTTGAAAAGGACTAATAACAACTCGGTAATCATGCTCATCATCGCACTGCATGTGCCTGGAAGATGTGGAGCACTGAGGGATGAAAGCATGCTGTGGACGTAAGATGGTGTCGCACGAGGGAGTATATTGGTGAGGACATGCATCATGATAGCATTTCATACTTGCATTAACAAGAGTACTTAGGATTGTTGATTGTACTGCTTTATCATTACTGCTTGACTGTTTTGATAACATGTTAACCTATGCTTTACTATTCCACTGAGTTGATCACTCACTCCCACGTTACGGGACGGTGTTCCGAATACCCACCAGACTTTGTCTAATTGCAGATGGCGACGCTACTCCTGAGGCGGAGCCGGACTTTTGTGACGACGAGAATGCTTTCTCGTATATTCTGTTTTCTTGCGGCTTCATGTGAGCCGTGCTTTGATCGACGGGGTTACAGGGATGTTGACTAGATGACACTACACCTATGGTATATTTTGAAATTGTACTTATAATTCATTAACCTGGCAACATTATCACACTCTGGAGACTTACCATAGTTTATATTCTATACATTTATCTCAGTCTTCCGCTTGCAATTTAACTGTCTCTAGAGTATGATATGCTGTTTTGGTATAATCCCATTCATGTTTCAATGCTCTCATCATAATCATTATTATCTATGTTGCATAAGTGATGCGTTGGAACTCGGGAGCTGAGCTTTGCTCGACCCCCGATTTTCAGGGTGTCACATAGCACAAACTCCAAATGTCTTCTTCGCTAGTCTTTATAGCTTTTCTATCTGCTCTTCGCTGTCAAAAGTCGTCGCCTAATGATATTGATCTTCTCATACGTCATTTGAACCAATTCAGGTCCGATCAGGTTCCTTTCTCCATCTTCAGTCCAACAATGCGGAGCTCGACACGTGCACCCATATAAGGCATCATAAAAAGCCATGTTGATGATGGCCTGAAAGTTATTGTTGTATACGAATTCGGCATACCGAAGGCAATCATCCCAACTATCTTTGAAGTCCAGTTTATACGCACAAATCATGTCTTCTAAATCTAGTTCACCCACTCAATTTGTCTATCGATCTAAGGGTGAAATGTGGTGTTGTGCTTCAGAGTTGCATCCGTCACTTGTTGAATCTGTGTCCAGAACATAGACGTGAATCAAGAATCTCTGTCTGACACAATCTCCAATGGCACGCGGTGTAATCGAACTATCTCTTTGATGTACAAATTAGCGAAATCCTCTGTGGAGGTCGTCACATGAATGGAAAAAAAGTGGGTTGTCTTCATTAAATGATATACGATCACCCGAATGGAATCGTGCCCCTTTCTCATTTTCGCTAACTCGAAAATAAATTCTTGTAGACACCCCACCCGGGCTAATATCTTGAGAAGGCTAAGACAATTCGGGAATCATGATTATATCCTTAACCTAACTCCAGCTTAAACCTAAACCTAACCCAAAATCCTGACCCAAACCTCAAACACCCAACCTGCAACTTGAAACCCTAATCCAAACCGTTCAACCCACATACAACCCTTGCCTATACCCTATACCCTGATCTAAGCCCTTTGCCCAAACCTACGTCCACCTACCTGAACTCCAAAACCCCAAAAAGGGGACTAGCGGACGAACCAATACACCAAACAAACCCACACGCTTGAGCCCGGACCGAGCCCTTCCCGAGCGGTAGTCCAACTACCGCCAGCGGTACTTGGAGTGCCGCCGCTCGTGGCCCGCGTGTGAATCTCTGGGGACAGCTGTCCCAGCGTATGAAAGTCAACTTTCTCCAAAAATTACCCCCCTTATCTGACCTTATTTACCGTTTTACCTATCCCAATAGCCAATGGGAGTGCACCACGTGACGTTTCTCTCCCCTCAACCATTCACCACTTGCCACATCAACATTTACCCCTCTCAAACCTAGTAATTATAGCAATGCCATTGGAGAAGGCTATAAATAGCCCTCTCCTCTTCACATTTCACAACAACAACTTCTCATTTCCAAAGCTAAGTGTGTGTGTGTGTGTGTGAGAGAGAGAGAGAGAGAGAGAGAGAGAGAGAGAGAGAGAGAGAGAGGAAGGAAGAGAGTGAGGGTGAGCTCCTAAGCCTCCAAGTCCAAATTTTTCAGCTATCCTCTTAACTTACTCCCTACCTTCCCAACCATCCTGATCCCCAAGTCTAGCTCGGATTGATCATGACTCAGTCTATGTCTTAGCCTACTCAAGATCAAGCCAAAGATCCATGCATTTTACATACAAGCATTCATCATGACATCTATTCCTTTCTCAACCCCATGCTTCTCTAGATCTCTAGTGAACGTATGTTCTGTGACTTGCCGTACATCGATCCTATCACATCAGAAATTCATACCAATCTAGTTCATTTTTCTTCACCTTTTGGCATAAGCATCATTACATCCGCTTTCTAGACATATTCCCGGATGTATGCTCTGTAGCTTGTCGAAATTTCGGATCTTGCAGCATCAGAAATCCGCGTGCGTCTAGTCCTATCACGACCATAGCATCCGTCCCTTGAGATTTCCTTACCATACCAAGTAGACACTGTACATTTGTACGGGCAAAAAGGGTGCCTAACACCTTCCCTCTTTTGTAACCGAGGTCCCTTACCTGGAATCTCAAATCGTAGACTAGAGTCAATCTAAGGTAGAAGAATCTTCAGATATCTCCAACCTTACACATTCCGCGGGTTCTAGCCAACTGCGGGATACTGAGATTAAGCAGCTAGTGGTGACTCCAAATATTCAATCCAATCATCTCCACTACGAAACTTAAAATTAGCGTGGGCGTCGATTTCCAGTGTCTACAGAATGGAGACTCTACTAGGGAACTACCTAGAACGCACTAGCTAAGACCCGACTCGAAAGTGTGTGGTTCTCCCATCTCAAGGGACATCATTATTGCCTTCATACATAAACCATCAATCAATCTTTGGCTTATACTTGATTAGGCATCAATTTGAATCATGACCACTTGATCCTGGGCAGCCATGACTTCTTAGGCTACCCATGATGAAGAACCGATAGCTCCGTCCGTTTCTGAACCATCAGCATCAGAGCCCATCCATGTGCCCATGTCAACACTAGTACCAGTGATACAAATAGATTTGCCCGTTACAGCAGCCTTAAATGAAATGTCCCAAAACTTCAAAACATTACAAGAGTTACTACTTCTCCTGGTGCCAAGTGTAGTACCAAACACGCAAGCGGTACAACCTAGCGTACAGAACAGCTCAATCCCTCAGACCCCTTTTATCTTTTCCCTCATTCCTCGAGCAAATCCTGTTCTCCCTCTCCCAGAAGAGTCAGCACAGGATCAACAACAACCAGCAAACAGGAGCAACCCTCCCACATATCTCTGCTCAGCACATCACAACAATCAGGTTATAACACAAGTTCCCTCTAATGGGAACCACAGACATGAACTGGCGGATGCCCACGAAGGGGGCCACTTTTGAGTCCAATTCACTCCTCCTAATGGGAGTAACATTCCGGAATTGGCAGATACCCCAGGCGGGAGCCATTTCGAACATCACACCCTCCTCCGAAAGGGAGTGACGTTCAATTCCAGCTACCTCCCACCACCAGAGTCCATCTTCTTGCCAGCAACCCCCCATTCTCGATCCATTTGAAGAGAAAGCAGCATAAGCCTTACAACAAGGGGCAAGATAACCACAGCAAAGCAAGTCAGAAGTTGAGGAACTGCAAGAATAATTGTAAATGGTGAAAAATCAACTTAAGAGGCAGCAAGGAGTGGATACCCATCCACCAAGTTCAGGGATCTGTGTCCCTTCCTGGATGCCCGAGTACCTCCAAACTTTGAGGTACCCAAATTTAAAAGATATGATAGTAGCGGGTGCCCTACAACACATTTAAAAGCATTTTGTGGGGAACTCAATGCAATAGCAAGGAATGATGGAGCCTTAATACGGCTCTTCCAGAAGTCCCTTAAACGTGACGCTTTAGATTGGTACACCTCGCTGGACAGCCATCAAATCAAAACCTGGGAAAGATTCTCTCAGACATTCATTGACAGATTTTCATATAACCTGAATATGGCTCCAAGAAGGCTTGACTTGGCTGCCCTGAGACAAAAAAGTGACGAATCCTTATCAGCATACGTAGGGCGATGACAAGCTATGATAGCTCGAATGAGAAACCCCATCGATGACGAAGAGCAGATATCCATGATCGTGCATTTGACAAATCCCAACATTTTAGGATATCTAATCTCGTACTCATATGTAAATTTCTCTCAGCTCATCCGAGCCAGGGAACAGGTGAAAGCCGGGATTAGAGCTGGAACCATTTCTCCATGGCCTCATCAGGCCCCCTCAATCAAAAGAAACAAAGTTGAGGGGAAACCTGTCGGATATGGGAATGGAAACAGTACTGCTCCCGTGCAACGCACCACAGAGGTTAACAATATCGTCGCCAACACTCAAGGTAACCAGTACACTCCGCAACCAGAGTCACAACAAAATAGGCAGTACCAGCCATCGAACCAACAATACCAACCACAACAAGCCCAGCAGGGACATCAGGCACAACCGCCTCAACAACAGCAACAACCCAGGGGAAATGCGTAAAACCCATACAAACAGGCAATGCTAGGCAGGAAGTTTACCCCTTTAGCACAAACATACAGTCAGGTTTTAACAATGTTAATGCAAAAGTAACTTTTAACACCACTCCAGCCTCAACTTCCACCTGACCTCCTGCCGCCAGGCTACAATGAAAATCAATATTGTGCATATCACTAGGCTCCTAGCCATCTAACGGACCATTGCTTCGCTTTGAAACATGTGGTCCAAGATTTAATCGAAAGCCAGAAGATTGCAATCACCCCACAGGCTAACAATACGACTCAGGCTAACATTCTCCAAAATCCCCAACCATCGCATCAAGCGGGACCTAGCGCATCTAGTACCTCTACCATCAACTACATTGAGAGAGGGCGTCCTGCGTACTCCTCTCCACATCATTCCATACAAGCAATCATGCCTGATACGACAACTCAGATATGGGGGTATCGACAGGTGCCACCGCCCGGGCCACAGGTATTCCTTGAAGCAGCACCAACTACACAACATCTCTTCCTTGAAGCAGCACCAACAATATAACCTCTCATCCTTGAAGCAACACCAACAACACAGCCTCTCATCTTCCTCGAAGCAGCATCCAACAGGTTTCACTCTCAGCCTCCTACCTTTCAAGGGGCACCCCAAGCGTCCACCAGGTCACATCCTCAACACCTCGCTCCCCAAGGGGCACATTCAGCCCCAACCTCAACAAATCCAAACAGGTTGGATTCCAAACCCCTCATTCTTCCAATAGGCCTCTCGGATCTAGCCCCGATAACCTTATAAGGGGCACCCTCGATCCAAACACCAAGCTTCCTAATGCCTCATCAACTGGCACATGTCTGAAGAATCACTCCCACACCTCAAGAGAAGGAAGAAACCTCCATTGCTAAAAACCACTAAGAGTCAGTCACACTCCAAGGGAAATCATCAAGTCCATCACGAATAGTTTCAACTGCAATCTCTCAGCCTCAAGAACCAATGATATACGTGGAAGGAAAGATGGTTCCTTCCTACAACCCAAAGGCAGTCCCGTGGCATTACCCAGAATGTGCTGAAGTGGGCAACAACGGGAGGTATTTCAGGAGAGATAATCAGAACCCAAAAGAAACTCGGGGAACTTTGTCGGGAACCACCCACAAATCTGATGCTACTTACGACATAGCAACCCAACTCAAGTCTATTCCTGCACAAATTTTCATCTGCGAACTCTTATGTACATCAAGATCGCATCGAGAAATCTTTGCAAAAACATTAAATGATGCATATATCTCCCCTAATGTACCTCCTGAAATGGTGGTAAGTATGATCAGACAACTCCTCGCACCACGAGCCATCACTTTCTCTGATGATGAGTTGCCCCCTGAAGGACGCAAACATGGGCGCTCATTAAACATAGTTGTCTGTTACAAAAATTTCAAGGTCCCACTCGTACTCATAGATAATGGATCAAGCTTGAATGTCTGCCCTTTGAAGATTGCCGAATGTTTGGGGATAAAACCGTCTTCCTTTCGACCCTGTACTACGAGCGTCCGAGCCTTCAATAACTCCCGGAGACAAGTCGAGGCAGAAATTGACATCGTGATGCAAATTGGACTAGACATGACACTTGTCACGTTCTAAGTCATCAACATCCCTGCCTCATTTAACCTTCTGTTGGGGCGGCCATGGCTCCACCCTGTTGGAGCCATCCCTCCATCCTTCTACTCTCCATCAAATGGTTAAATTCCCTTCGAAAAATCGAATCATCTCAGTACTGGCCGAATCAGAAATTATCCTACCAGTGACGGTCAATATCCCAGAAACCGACATCCTAGTGATTGACGTTCAGCACGCAGAGGATGACATATCATATCATAGTTTCGAGTTTGAAATTGTGAACTCAATCGCCAACCCATACCCTCTCACTGCTAAATATGTCATCCCCCCCGCTGAGTGATTAATTTTGAACTACTGAACCGAATTTCATGAGATAGGTATGGTAGTAAAGCCAGCACGTGCCAACGTGCAAAGACAGGGGTTGGGATATCAACCGATACCAGAAGATTAGGCCAAAAGGTCGAAAGAGAGATAACCATTCAATTGCACACCTATTAAGTTCGTCAGGGCTGGGACAATTTGTGGGGACACGATGATCTCCCTTGAGGACCACCTTCAGCGGCTCAAACTCACAGAACATTCTAGCCAGGAGACCATTTGGCCACCGATAAGGTGGGATAAGATCCTCGTGACATCAAAAGCACATCCTATGCTAGGGGCAGAATCCCCAGATCCATTACATGAGGCTAGGGGCATGAAAGCAGGTCCACCCACGGAGGACCCAAGACCAGAGGTGCCCCTTACAAAAGACACAGGCAGGAACAGGAAGGCACCCACCTCCACCCACAGTTAGGGAGAAACACTCCCATCAACAACTCAGAAGCACAAGGGGCCGAAGCAGCCCATCCATTGGATCGATAAAGGGAAGTGGCCCTCCCTAGATGGGACGGACATCAAGGTCCCACTGCAAGATAAACCCGAGGAGCCAGAGGAGCTCCAACTTCTGAGCGAAGAGATCGAATCAGATTCTGACTCTGAGCCCAGCCTAGCAGACATCATGGTCATCAGGACAGATGACCCACAGGAACAGATAGAGCAGAGCAGCAGGATCGAAGGGGGGAAAGAACCAAGATGGACAACTATCCCCCTAACGATCTAATCAGTCGGTAAACCATCCATGGATACCAGACTTAAAAAAAACACCAATGTAAATAACAGTTGATACCCCGAATCAGGAGAGGACCAATCATGGTTCGCAACACCATTCTGTTTGGGACACCTTGGGACACAAAAAAATCAGAAAACCTTCAAAACACAAAAACATCACATATTCCAAAAAGTACAAAAGCATCAAATATTCTACAAAACCACAAAACATCAGAAAATCCTTAAAATAGAAAAATAACAGAAAAATTTCAAAAATCACTGTGCCAAACACTTCACACTCAGCGCCAGAGTTCGAGGTCGACTCATACGATTTCGATCTAGAGTTGGACTTCGAGCTCATGGGTTTGGATGAAGCCTTGGATGAGGGAAATGATGATACGACTCTCGAACTCGAGGATTCCCTCGAAAGGTTTGAAATAAGGGTCAACGTTATGATAGA
The DNA here is from genome assembly GCA_021015155.1 of Magnolia officinalis. Classification (NCBI taxonomy): domain Eukaryota; kingdom Viridiplantae; phylum Streptophyta; class Magnoliopsida; order Magnoliales; family Magnoliaceae; genus Magnolia; species Magnolia officinalis. The sequence goes on along the minus strand of JAJHSJ010000004.1, from coordinate 71,325,776 downwards.
CAACTTCGAAGTTGTGAACTTAGGATTACCAAAATTTCCTAGAGAAGTGCGCATCGGTAGATCACTGTCCCCGGAGTACAAGCAGAAGATGATGAAATTCCTAAGACCGAGGTTATCCAACTTTGCCTTCTCTTATGAGGACATGGCAGGGCTCGATGAAGACTTGGTGGTACACCATTTGCCAACAAAGCCAGACATGAAGCCTATCAAGCAGAAGTTAAGAAGAATAAAACCAGAATGGGCCCTGAAGGTCCGCGATGAAGTCATCAAGCAATACAATGCGGGATTCCTGGTAGTCTCTAACTACCCGAAATGGCTCGTAAATATCGTACCAATTTCAAAGAAGGATGGCAAAGTCAGAATGTGCATCGACTTTAGGGACCTCAACAAAGCAAGCCCTAAAGATGACTTCCCTCTGCTTCACATCGATACGCTGGTGGATAATACTGCAGAACACAAGACCTTCTCCTTCATGGATGGTTTCTCCGGCTACAATCAGATCAAGATGGCCATCGAAGATCACCAGAAGACTTCTTTTATCACACCATGGGAAACTTTCTGCTATCGGGTTATGCCCTTCGGGTTAAAAAATGTAGGAGCTACATACCAGCGAGTTACGACTGCCTTGTTCCATGATATGATAAACAAGGAAATAGAGGTCAATGTGGACAATAAAATTGTCAATTCTCGCACAATCGAAGGACATTTCGAAGACCTCAAGAAGCTCTTCGACAGGCTGGACAAATTCAAGCTCCGCCTCAACCTGCAAAAGTGTGTTTTCGGTGCAACCGGAGGTAAGCTATTAGGCTTCATCGTCAGCGAAGATGGTATCCGGGTAGACGAAACCAAGAATATGGCAATCATCAAAAGGTCGCCGCCCAAGACTGAAAAGGAAATTCGGGGCTTCCTTGGGCGGATTCAATATATCAGTCGATTCATCGCACAGCTCATTCTAGTCTGTAAGCCCATATTCAAGCTTCTATGGAAGAACTCACCAAAGGAATGGAATGACGACTGCCAAGCGACCTTCGATACGATCAAGAAGTACCTACTAAACCCTTCAGTGCTCATGCCACCTGCTCCGGGTAGACCGTTACTACTGTATATCTCTGTCGCAGTAGAAGCAATCGGGTGCGTCCTCGGCCAACACGATAACACAAGAAGAAAGGAGCAAGTGATCTACTACCTAAGCTGACATTTCACAAGCTATGAAGCCAAATACTCCAGCTTAGAGAAAATGTGTCTCGCCCTGGTTTGGGCAACACAATGATTACGACAGTACATGATCACTCACCCAATCCTTCTGCTCGCTTACATGGACCCATTGAAATACTTGTTCGAGAAACCAACACTAATAGGCAGGATCACAAAATGGCAGCTACTACTTTCAGAGTTTGACATCACCTATGTCACTCAGAAAGCAATCAAGCGACAAGCACTGACAGATCACCAAACAGTACACTCTCTGCCTGATTACCAACCACTGAAGACCTTCTTCCCTGACGAGGACATTCTCTTAATTGAGGAGGAAGAAGAAAGAAAAGCGGGAGAGTGGACGCTCTTCTTCGACGGAGCCGCAAACTTAAAAGGGAGTGGGGTAGGTGTCATACTCTACTCTCCCGATGACGTTCCAATTCCTATATCCAGGCGATTGGCATTCCAATGCACTAACAACGTAGCTGAATATGAAGCATGTATCACTGGTATGAGAGAAGTCATCATCCTCAACGTGAAGAAGTTGCGAGTCTTCGGTGATTCACAATTCATTATCAATCAGACGAATGGCGACTGGAAGACCAAGGATGAAAAATTGATCCCCTATCACGTCTATTTGGAGAATTTAACCAAGGAATTCGAAGAGATCACGTTCTCTTACATGCCCCGAACCAAGAACCAGTTTGCGGACACTCTGGCTACCCTCGTCTCAATGCTAGAAATCCCAAAAGGAGTTGTTGAATGGGAGCTTATTGTCGAGCTCCAGGAGGAACCTGCATTTTGCCTATAGATAGACGAAGCTGAAACTTCCTCGAATGATCAGTCGTGGTACATAGACATAAGGAATATCTCGAGCATTAGAAGTACCCGGAAGGAGCAACGTCAATCGATCGTCGCACTATCCAACGGCTAACTGCCTAGTTCATGATCAACGGGGGCATCCTCTACAAGCGATCCTTCAACCACGTCCTTCTTCGCTACATAGATGAAACAAAAGCAGCACAGATCATGTCAGAAATCCATGAAGGACTATGCAGCCCACACATGAACGAACATATGATGGCAAAGAAGATCTTATGGCTCGGCTACTATTGGCTAACAATGGAGACAGATTGCTGCAAACATGTCAGGAAGTGCTTTAAATGTCAGGAGCATGCAAATCAGATCCATTCGCCTGCTTCCAAACTCTACAATTTGAAGGACCATGATGTCAGTTGTAAGACCCGTATCCTGGTTTGTACTATTCCATCGACTTCGCGATCCTTCCAGTCGAATTCCTGCAACCTACGACGTTTAATCAATGTTTGCGATCGATCCTAAGTCATATCCTGTATATTTGAATCATCTTAACCCGAGACTTGTATCTTAGCGACCGCGCTGTCGCCGCGATTCCAATGTCGCGTCTTGTGCGCCAATCCGATGCTTAGATCATAAGATGTGGATCATACATTATAATAACCGTGGACCGTATATTGCGGGACCCACCCATCCCATGTGGCACAAATCCCTAGGTAATTATGAGAGTGATGGATAACATCACCCTAGCTATAGCCACCCTACCCCCTAGCCTTCTTGCAACCATTTATTACAAGCCACCCTCTCTTACAAATAATCATGGCCTACCTAAGCTACTCTCTCCCTCTCTTTACTACACAATTTCTCTCTCATTTTTTAAACTCACATTCCCAAGCAAGGAGAAAAAAATCCCACGTCCATGGCATCCCAAGTGTGAGAAAAGTGAGTGTATTGAGAGTGACCCATTCCCATCACAAGATCCATCATCCTAACCATTCAAACATCATCTTCCACCATCAAAGTGAGACACTAAGAGATTGGCTTTCCGACAGATCAAGAAAATCGACGGTGGGTGCTTTGATAGGGTAGTTTTCATGTTTTCTTAGATGGGCCAAGTGAGACCTACCGATTAATGGTATGGATCTCACTTTGGACCCTAAGATATGGCCAATGGCCCACTATGATTACCTTTTGATGTATGATGGAATGCAATGGAGGGCCCATAGTGTCAGGGTCCCTCCATCACACGTGTGTCCCACTTTTCTCTCTCTCTCTCTCTCTCTCTCTCTCTTTTAGATTTTATGGTTGTGTGGTCCACTTGGATGGACCCCACCATAAAGCATGTTTTAGATCCAAGCCGATTATAGGTGGGGCCCACTTTTATATGTGTTGAACCCACACCATCGCCATCTGGTGGCCCACCTGAGCAGGGCCCACCTCGTGCACGAGAGCACCCAACCCGTCCAGGGACGCTGGAACGCTCCCTGAACGTTTTTGAAAACACAAATATTAGCTTGTCTCAAAGCTTTGGAAAGGGGGCCACTTGTATAGGCCCCATCTTGATGTATGTCTTCAATCCACGCCGTCCATCCTTTTCCCCGTATCATTTTAGGCGTTGAGCCGAATAATGAGGTCAATCTGACTCTCAGACGGACCATACCTTTGGAAATAGTGATTTTTACCGTTGAAACTCACCTTAATCTTTCTACACGCTGAAAAACGTCCAATATTGGTCTTGATGGACTGACCTTCGGCCATGGAAACCAGTGGACGAGGTGGATTTGGCTGAAGAGGGCCCCACACATGAAAAACCCCAAGAAAATGGGTTTAAAAAAAAAGAAAAAAAGAAAAAGAAAAAGAGAGAGGCAGCGCCTGCTGCCACTGACACAGCAGCAGCAGCACGTTGCTGCACTCTCACGGCGGGCGGGCGACGTACAGGGTCTCATGGCTCCAGCCGTGGGCCCCACCTTGATGTTGATTTGCCATCCAATCCATTCATGTGGTGGGTCCTTAGGGCAGTGGGCCACCCTCTGAAAATCAGGCCAATCCAATGCTTGGGCGGCCCACATCATAGGAAACCGTGTGAATTGAACTCTACCATTGAAACCCTTTCTGGGTCCACAGAAGTTTCCGATCAAGCTGAAATTTGTTGTTCCCCTTCATCCTAGCCCGTGTGACCTTATCAACGGGTCGGATGGCGTATAAACATAATGGTGGGCCCCACATGGGACCCACAGTGATGTATGTGTTGCATGCCCATCGTCCAAACGGACGGTGGGGCCTACCTTGATGTATGTGTTCGTCCACACCATCCACCCTGGACGGTGGGAACCCGGTGTGCGTGAGTGTGTGCGTGTGTGAGTGCACGTGTGTGTGCGGGTGTGTGCTTGTGTGGGGTTGTGTGTGTGTGTATATATATATATACATATTGTATATATTATATATATATACATTATATTTTATATAATATACCTGATAGTTGGCCTCTATGGGCCCCACCATGATGCTTGTATTGCATCCAAACCGTCCACCCATTTTTGTAGCGTCCGATTAAGCTAATGTTTGTTCCACTTCATCTATCCCTATGTTAACTTAGGTACAGGTTGGATGGGAAATATACGTTATGGTGGGCCTTAGGAATTTTAAATGATGGAAATCATTATCACCACTTATGTAAGGCCCATGTTATGGGGCTTATTCGATGTATTTGTGGCCGTTACTGAGGCCCACCTTGATGTGTATTTGTGGCCATTGTTGAGGCCCACCTTGATGTACATAAGGCCCATGTGATTAGGCCCATTCGAGGTATTTGTGGCCCGTTGTTAAGGCCAACTTTGATATATATGAGACCCATATTACAAGGCCCATTGTGATGTTTTCAAAGGCCCATGGGTTATGGCCCATTGCAATGTACATAAGGCTCATTGATGTGGCCCACTTGATGAATGTAAGGCCCATGCGATATGGCTCATTTGATGTATTTAAGGCCCAATGGGATGTCCTTAGGGTCCATTGCAATGTGGGATTCCTCCATGGTTTGTGTAATGATGTTTTATGGTGGGCCATGCCTTGGGAGCAATGTTGGTTTGACGTCCACATTGCAAGTATAGTGTTGGTTAAAGGTCCGCATTATAACTCTCCCTAGGACACATTAGTAAGCCCATACTTGTTGATAGTTCACCACTTTATAACATGCTTAGTATAGCTCCATGATTCATACCCATACGCATCATTTGTATGTTTGATATGAGGAATGTTTGATCATAGCATAAGTCGTTGTGCTGAGGCATTTACGGGACTCCTTATGAGATGGAGTGCCCCACATGATCGCGTGGTACGTGTGAGATTGCTGCATGATTGTACAGTGTGACTCATGCGTCTCGTATATGTGTGACTTGATCACTGCACGCCCTAGCGACATCAGGGTCGTGGCCTCCACAGGCACATCGTTGATGGTCGTATCGGATACCGGAAATACTTTGTTCTAGCACTGTGGGCACTTAGGATGCCCTTGGGTGAAAGTCTCAGAACCTTTTTGGTACCAGGGGATGCTCTAACGTCTAGACCGAGTGGATACACGAGCGCTCGAGTGCCGAATACCAGTAGGCCGCGTCTCCTACTGTGTCGTGGTCGGTTGGAAGGGGGTGTGGCCTGAGTGAGGGGGCTATAAGATAGGCTGAGTTTGACCAGCTCGCAAATGAGTCCGCTATCGACGAGCCGGGTGGGTATTGGCAGACTACTGGTTAGGTGGATAGTGTGGTCTCTTCCACTTGCTTGACTGTGCAGCTAGGGAGGAGGCAGTCAGTGTGTGGTGTATTAGACCCCGGTGATATCCAGAGAGGAACCGTACTGATATGTGTACTTGATGAGTACTGACATGCTTGTATTGTATCTCGCATATGACATTTGGCTACATAGGCCTCGCATCGCATGGCCTTGGTATTGCCGATAGCATTCATGTCTTGCATCATATAGTTTTGGTATAGCTGATAGCATTCATAGACCTACCTGCATACTTTCGCATTACTCTGATATTGTACAATTGGCGTTTGCTTTGCGCACACACTTACACCACCCTTTAAACTTTTGTAAGCTTATGCACGACCGTTGCGTGCAGGTAGCGTTGGACAGCAACAGCGCTGAGGCAGGAGCGCGTACCAGACTATTTTGGAGTTTTTTTGATCACCCTGTATTTCCCTTTCCGCATTGTACTTAAAAGTTTTTAATATAGTGGATATGTGGTGATGATGTTTTGTGACTTGGTTATGCTTTTGGTTATGCTCCAATACATTATAAAAAAAAATTCATACTGAAAATCCTCCTTGTAGGATCCCAGGATCGGAATCTGGCGTATGGGCGCTGGAAGCCGAGAATGGGGTACTACGGAGGCTGTTGGCGCCGGATTCGGCGATCAGAAATTTTGTGAGCCCGGCTTCTGAGTTTGGGGCGTGACAGAAGTTGGTATCAGAGCATAACTTGGGAATACCTAAGGATCACATCACATATCTTCTATGAACTTAAAATGAATGTTCTAGTCCGAATAACTTCGCGATTTTTCCAACATAGACCCTTGATGTTTATGCCTTCGAGAATTCTCAAGGTTGATAGGCCCTTGTTGCTTCCTATAGGACGTAATGGCTAGAAGACCGACCTGAGTGAATCCCGCTCCACCACCTGTGACTCCCGATCCACCACCTGCGACTCCTGCTCCACCACCTGCTACTCCAGCTCTTCCACCTGTGACTCCCGCTCCACCACCGGATATTCCTGATTTCCAGCTTGTAGATGTCACTCCGTTACCTGAGACCGGTGCAGATCCGTTCGTACCTGTGAGTGCTACCCAGGTGCAGCAGATGCTTCAGGCGATGACCGCCATTCTTCAGGGGCAGAGCAGGCATCCCACTATTACACCAGCTAAGGCTGAGCAGGAGCGGGCGAGCGCCCTTATCAAGGACTTCCGACAGCACGATCCTCCGCATTTCCGGGGTGAGCCAGACCCTACTACTGCAGAGATATGGTGCTCTGAGGTGGAGAAGATATTTGATACCATGAGATGTATGACTCAACAGCGAGTCCCATTAGCTGTATTCCTTCTCCAGGGTGAGGCTCAGCATTGGTGGGCATCTGTAGCCCGATTTGTAGCGGCCGATTTTGAGTGGACCTGGGAGGACTTTACAGACCGGTTTGACCAGAAGTTCTTTCCTGAACTTGTGCGCCAGCAGCGCGCATTAGAGTTTGAGACTCTGGTCCAGGGAGACATGATTATGTCCTAGTATGAGGCACGTTTCGTCGCACTCTCGAGGTTCGCGACGTATCTTGTTGATGATGAGGGGCGGAAGGCCCGCCGTTTTGAGAATGGTTTACGTCCTGCCCTCGGTAGTCGTGTGATCGGACACATGCTTCCGGTATTTGAACAGATAGTGGAGAGAGCCCTGATATATAAGACAGATTAGGCTGGTGTGCAGATGTAACGCCCTGAAAATCGAGGGTCGAGCATAAACTCAACTCCCGAGTTCCAGAACATCACTTATGCAACAAAATGAATGATGATTGAATGTTGACTGTTTCGTGCATTGAACATGAGTGAGATTAAGCCAAAACAACATATCATACTCCAGAGACAGTTAAATTTGCAAGCGGAAGACTGTGATAGATAGATAAAATATATAAACTATGATGAGTCTCCAGAGTGTGATAACATTACCAGGTTAAATAATTACAAGTACGGTTCTAAAATATACTAAATGTGAGGAAGTGTAATGTCTCCTATCCCAAGTACCATAGCCCCGTCAATACAATATCAGGTCTTCATTGACTTGCCAGAGAGATACAGATAGGAGAACTCCTCCTATTATCATAGAAGTAGTCCGGCTCTGCTTCACAAGCATCGCCATCACCTGAAACTCAACAAATCTGGTTGGTGTGTACAACACCGTCCCGTAACGTGGGAGTGAGTGATCAACTCAGTGGAACAATAAAGCATAGGTTAACATATTATCAATTCAGTCAAGCAATAATGATAAAGCAGTACAATCAAACAATTCTAACTACTCTTATTTAATGCAAGTATGAAATGACATAATGTATACCCTTGCCAAACCACCCTCATGCGACATCATCTTACGTTCGCGAATGCATACCTCCCTCAGTGCTCCACAGCTACTAGGCACATGCAGTGCGATGATGAGCATGATTACTGAGTAATTAGTAGTTCATTTCAAATAGCAGTATTGGGAAACTAAGGTACCTCCCTTGTGTCATTCCCAAACATGATCCATTCTAGGGTCGTCAATCCTAGTTAATCTCATACGATATTATGGTTCGAGAGGCATCGCGAAGGCATCACAAAGGGCTCGTCACCCGTCAGTACGGATACAGATCTCGCCGTATGCGGATCAATTGCTGACCGTCAGCTCAAGTACAGGTCTCACCGTACTCCGCTCAATCGCTGGCCGTCAGCTCGAATACAGGTCTCACTGTACTCGGCTCAACTCATACTCTAGTTGTTGTGAAGGGCTCGTTACCAATCATAGACCTTGGAGTATACTCGAAGACACTACAAAGGACTCGTCGCCCGTCAGCACGAGTACAGGTCTCACCGTACTCGGCTCTCGCCGTAAGTGTCGACAGCTCGAATACAGTGTTCCATACCACCGTATTCGGATCACGAGTTTGGTTGCTCAATGGTCACTACGGGGAGGCACGTGGCCCCAGCATAGGCCGACAGCTCGACCACGGTGTCCCATACCACCATGCCCGGCTCATGAGTCTTAGTGGATCGAGGTACCATGGTTAAAAGGGATTTCACTGGTAAGTTTGGTACCCTAGGTTCAAGCAGTAGCGTCCAAACATGGTGAACATACATAAGACAGATCGGGTTACTTGACGAGCTTGGCTAGCTCGAGCGCACAACAAGTTGAACGACATGAAGTGCATGAGTACTTCGCGTAGCCAACCACTATCGTCAACCGAAGTACGACTCGGGTTCGTCGAACATATCTCACGTGTCAAATGAATCACAGCCACGAATGCAATTCTGGTACCGATTGTCTGGACTATAATCATAGCCCCAAACACAATCAAGTGCAGATAGATAAAGCAGTAGTGGATCAAGATTCAACTCATACAATCAAGGTCTGGTATTATCCGTTTAGGGCTGCCAGGGCTGTTGCACGCACTCGTTGCTCCACTCCCCCATCACCCATGACGGATCATACAACGTAAATATAAATTTAAACATATGCATTACATAGTTAAAATCATAAAGCAGTTGAGCATGTTATGAATCACAACACAAGCATGAGTTTGTACATGTTCAATTCCTAATCACACAACTATCCAAGGAGATCATACACATAGTTAAAAGATGTTGAGAATCATATCTCAACACCCTTATACATTACAATTTGCTAACTACTACTCATTCAGACATTTCAAGAAACAGTTAAACAAACATACATCAACATACATGACATATGTCGATCACATAGGCATTAGGCCAAATCCTTTCACTAGGGAGTTGCCCCAATCATAACACGCGTACACCCATGACGGATAGTCATGGCAAGCAGGAATCCAAGTTCCATATTCATTCAGCCATTTCCACAAACACTTGGGCCACAAATTTTAGCATATATAGTGTATATTGGTCGTGGCGTGATTTAGGGCAAATCCTTTCGTCAAAGGGGTATCGCCAATACAACAATCATGAATCCATGACAATTAGTCATGGCGAGCACGACTGAGAATTCTATACTCATTCAGTCATTTTCAACAACACTTAGAATACACTATTACAACATACATGGTGTATGTTAGCAAAACATGTATTAGGGCTATCCTTTAGCCAAACGAGTATTTTATCCATGTATAATATATTACTACAACAAATAATCATGATAAATACATCTCCAAAATTTATACGTATACAGTATTTTCTAGAATACGCAATTTCAACATACATAGTGTATATAAGTAAAACATGTATTTAGGCGAATCCTTTTGCCAAATAAGTATTTTATCCATATATCGTATATCCATATAACAAATAAACATGTCAAACACATTTCCAAAAAATATACGTATACCGTACTTTCTACAAATACCTAGAGTATGTAGAATTCTATATTTTTCATCTTTAATCGAAACGGAAAACAGACAACACTTTATACATGTGCAATTGCATGCAGATCATGAATCTATCATTATCTGACATTGAAAGCGTTGAAAACCATAACCTATACACCTAAAGTCCGCACCTTTTGTCGTAGAATCGTAACGAAGTCGACAGGTTTGCTAAGCTTCCGTATTCGGCAGTTTGGCAACCTATAGAACGAAATAGGTTAGCTATTTCACAACCTACAACAGTCTAAACCCTAAAACAGATTAGGGTTAGGGTTTCTTACCTAGAAATGACGCCGAAAACATCAGAAAAGCGATGAGAATCAGGCGGTGGAGCCCGAACAGCGGCAAGGAAGAGTGGCAGGGAGATTCTCCCACTACTCCCACACTTTCTCTCTCTTTTCTCTCTCTCAATCTCAAATTCGTATGGCTGCCATGAGAGAGGGTTTAAGGTCCTTATATAGCCTAAAAATTCACCGAAATAGACTTATGTTCAAGGTATACTTACATTATAACCAAATCGGCATTGTTTCAGCTCAAAAGAGAGTTTCTCGCGGCCCTCCTTGAGCCAAAGGTAGGACTTAAGCTCACTAATGCTGGATCTACGTTCTATTAAGTTTTCGTTTCGGTCGGGATTCTAGATCACGCGTGGCGGACCAGCTTCAGTTCAACGGTCAGCGGATCTCGATCGGAGATTCCGAGTACATGTAAATGTGTATGAAATTTCTCCTGATCCGAGGGTGTAATTTGGTCTGATTCTGACGGTCTGGTTGCTTAATACTGATCCGCATGTGAGAGGTGCCAGATTACTATTCAAGATATTTTATTTTAAAATTATTTCACATTTCTCACACTCTTCACTCCGAGCTCAAGCGAATAGCGCTAGGACACTATCTGGATTTGATTTCCGAGATGGTTGTCAAGCCCAGCGAGGCGGTCCTAGTTCCTTAACTTCGTGTTAATCGGACTTCCGACGTGCGGTCCAGATCCGATACGGAGTTTCGAGATGCTCCCGTGAGCAGCCGGGTAATGAGATTGATCCTAAGTTTTAGGGTAACCTAGCGTCAATGATTCTACAAGTTTTGGGTCTTGCAGATCGTATTTAAAGCGATTGGTGCTAATTTCACAGGCACTCTAGTTTAGCACTAGCTAATTCTCGCCTAATTTCTAAAGGATTTAGTCCTGTATGATTTCTGTCTGAGGTGGTACCTGGGCCTTTGTAGTTTGTATATAAAGTGATCCAAGTTATACTACTTAGCTAGTTTAAGATAGTGTCTATGGTAAAAGTACGTAGAAAATTTAAGGAGCAAGGTGGTGAAGGGTGGGATTTGTGATGGAAATGGTTAAGGAGCGATTTTAGACTGTGGGATTTAGTTCTGACAAGTTAATAAGGTGTTAGGATCGACCCATCGCCTAAGGACGTCTAATCCCAGGTTGACAAAAATCCGGGATGTTACAGCAGAGAGCCCATGATCAGAGGGGAGATCAGAAGAGGAAGGCGCCCTCTGGTAGTTCGCAGCCGCAGCAACATCGTTCACAGCAGCGACGTACTAGTCGCCCAGCATTTCGAGCAGAAGCAGTACCCCCAGCACCACCTTCAGGACCATTCACCGGTACTTGCTTTGGGTGCGGTAGGACAGGACATCGCGTGCACGAGTGTCCCCATCCGCAACGACAGCAGCCGAGGACATCGCATCAGCCTCCACGACAACCACCACCACAGCAGCAGCGACCGTAGCATCAGCCTCCTGTACCTCCCCCGCAGCAGCAAAGACAGCGGGTTAGGTCCCCACAATGGCCACAACAGCAGCAGAGACCTCAGAGGGGACTTGCACCTCCCCAGTAAGCCCATGACAGATTCTATGCTGCACAGCAGGACCCTCAGTCATCAGGAGGGGTCGTCGAGGGTACTCTCCTTGCTTCTGCATGCATTGCACGTGTATTGTTTGATTCTGGTGCATCGCATTCTTTTGTGGCTGATGATTTCTGCCGATCGACCGGTTTACTAATGGAGTCTGCCCGTGAGGGTTTGTCAGTATCGACGCCCTTAGGGAAGACTGCAGTGTTGGGCCGATTTTACGCATCTTGCCCCGTTCTGATTGGGGATATTTTTTTGCCTGCTGACCTGTTCGTATTGCAAATGTCCGATTTTGATGTCATCCTAGGCATGGATTAGCTCGCCGAGTACCACGCTATATTGGACTGCTCCGCGAGGATAGTCACGTTCTGTATACCCGGCGTGCCAGAGTTTTAGTTTGTTGCCGAGCCCAGAGGAGAGCAGCTTTCTTACCTGTTATCGTGTGCCGTTGAGGAGCCAGTTGCTTTGTGTATCAACCAGCTGCCGGTTGTTTGTGGTTTTTCCGATGTATTTCAGGAGATTCCGGGGTTACCACCTCGTCGGCACACTGAGTTCCAGATTGATCTCGTGTCCGGTACCGCGCCTATTTCGAAGGCCCCGTATCGTATGGCTCCGTTGGAGTTACGGGAACTACAGAAGTAGTTGGACGAGTTACGTGAGTTAGAATTTATCAGTCCGAGCAGTACACCGTGGGGAGCGCCGGTACTCTTCGTGAAGAAGAAGGATGGCTCGTTGAGGCTCTGCGTAGATTACCGCGAGCTCAACAAGGTCACGATCAAGAACAAGTACCCGCTTTCGAGTATCGATGATTTGTTTAATCAGCTGTAGGAGGTGTAGTTCTTTTCGAAGATTGACTTGCAGTCCGGTTATCATCAGGTTCGGGTTCGAGATGAGGATATCCAGAAGACTGCCTTCAAGACGCGCTACGGTCATTTTGAGTTCCAGGTCATGTCCTTCGGAGTGACCAATGTGCCCGCAGTGTTCATGCAGTTGATGAACGAGGTCTTCCGTCCGTATCTCGATCAGTTTGTTATGGTATTCATTGACGACATTCTGATATATTGAGGACCCGTGAGGAGCATGAGCGGCATGTAGAGATTACATTGCAGACCCTCCGTGCACACTAGCTTTATGCGAAGCTGGAGAAGTGCGAGTTCTGGTAGGAGGTGAAGTTCCTCAATCATGTGGTGACGAGGCAGGGCGTCGTTGTAGACCCTTCGAAGATTGATGTCGTGTGTCAATGGGGCCAGCCCATAAACGCATCCGAGATCCGCAATTTTCTTGGTTTGACGGGCTACTACCGACGTTTCATTGAGGGATTCTCTCGTATTGCAGCCCCGTTGACCAGGTTGACCCGGAAGGGTGTTGAGTTTGTATGGAGTGACACTTGTGAGCATGCATTTATGGAGCTGAAGGACCGCCTCACGTCCGCTCCTGTCCTCGGTCTTCCCTCTGGGAGTGATGGATTTGTTGTATTTACCAATGCCTCGCGAGTTAGTTTGGGTGTTGTCCTGATGTAGCACGGGAAGCTGGTGGCTTATGCGACTCGTCAGCTCAAGGTCCATGAGCTGAACTACCCCACGCATGATTTGGAGCTGGCGGCAGTGGTCTTCGCACTGAAGGTGTAGAGGCACTATCTTTATGGGGTGAGGTTCGAGCTCTTCTCCGACCACAAGAGCTTGAAGTATCTGTTCTCTCAGTCTGATCTGAATATGAGGCAGAGGCGTTAGATGGAGCTCCTGAAGGACTATGATTTTGATCTCCAGTACCACTCGGGTAAGGCGAACATGGTGGAGGATACCCTCAGCCGTCAGCCACGAGGCCTGGTGGTACACTTGATGATTCGGGAGTGGAGGATGCTCGAGGATGTAGCAGAGTATGACTTCGAGTTTGGTCTGCAGTCTTCTATCGTTCAGTTATCGAGCCTGTCGATTCAACCCTCTCTTGTCGCAAGGGTGATCGAGGCTCAGCAGGCAGACGAGTCGTTACAGGATTACCGAGTAGAGGCAGCATCTGAGAGTCAGTCGGACTGGCAGATTGGTTCTGATGGTGGACTTCACTTTAGAGGCCGATTATGTGTCCCGGATATTCTTGAGTTACGCCGCGATCTTACGACCGAGGCACATCGATCGCGTTTCTCTATCCACCTTGGCTTGACGAAGATGTATCGCAATATGATGCGTCAGTATTTTTGGTCAGGAATGAAGCGTCAGATAGCCAGTTTTGTGGTCGAGTGTGACACGTGCCTGCGTGTCAAGGCCGATCACCAGAGACCCCCTAGTCTATTGCAACCGTTGAGCGTCCCCGTGTGAAAGTGGGAGCACATATCTACTGATTTTGTCATGGGTTTGTTGAGGACTCAGCGCGGTCATGACGCCATCTGGGTTGTTATGGACCGTCTGATGAAGTCGGCACATTTTCTTGCGATTTGTGAGAATTGACATACGGATCGGCTTGCCAAGATGTTTGTTGATGAGATCATGAGGTTGCACGGTGTTCCTGTTTCGATCGTTTCAGACCGAGACTCGAGGTTCACGTCTCAGTTTTGGAGGAGCTTCCGGAGAGCGATGGGCACTGATTTGTAGCTCAACACTGCGTATCATCCGCAGACCAATGGGCAGACTGAAAGGGTCAACCAGATCCTTGAGGATATGCTTCGGGCTTGCGCTATTGATTTCTCGGGTAGTTGGGACGAGCACCTGCGATTGGCTGAGTTCGCGTACAACAACAGCTATCAGGCGACCATTGGCATGGCTCCTTTTGAGGCATTATATGGCAGACCGTGAAGATCTCCGAGTTATTGGACCGAGGTTGGAGAGCGCTGTCTCGTAGGTCCTGAGCTTGTGCTGCAGATGTCAGAGGCTATAGACATCATCAGACAGAGGATGCGCATAGCTCAGAGCCAATAAAAGAGTTTTGCTGACCGTCGGCGTCGTCCCTTAGAGTTTGTCGTTAGGGACCCTGTGTATCTCAAGGTCTCACCCATGAAGGGTGTGATTCATTTTGGAGCGAAGGGCAAGCTTGCCGCGAGATTTATAGGACCTTTCAAGATCACCGGACGCGTTAGCGCCGTGGCCTATTGGCTTGCCTTGCCATCTCAGTTGTCTTGCGTCCACAACGTTTTCCACGTCTCTATGTTGAGGAAGTGTGGGTCAGACATCGTTCCTGTTATTGATTGGCAGCTGTTGGAGGTTCGTGAGGATGCTTCTTACATTGAGCAGCCAGTTCGTATCCTCGATCGGAAGGAGCAGGTCCTGCGGACCAAGGTCATCCCCCTAGTGAAGGTGCAGTGGGGCCATCATAGTGTAGATGAGGCGTCTTGGGAGCGCGAGGCGAAGATTCGCGAGGTCTATCCGCATCTTTTCGATGTTTGATTGTATGTTGTACTGTGTTTTGATATGATGATATGTTTCCTATTTCCTTATGATTTACGTTTAGCTGCGATGGTAGTGCAAATTTCGAGGACAATTTTTATTAGGTGGAGAAGCTGTAAGACCCATATCCTGGTTTGTACTGTTCTATCGACTTCGCGATCCTTCCCATCGAATTCCTGCAACCTACGACATATAATCAATGTTTGTGATCGATCGTAAGTCATATCCTGTATATTTGAATCAGCTTAACCCGAGACTTGTATCTTAGCGACCGCGCCGTCGCTGCGATTCCAACGTCGCATCTTGTGCGCCAATCCAACGCTTAGATCATAAGATGTGGATCATACATTATAATAACCGTGGACCGCACATTGCGGGACCCACCCATCCCATGTGGCACAAATCCCTAGGTAATTATGAGAGTGATGGATGACATCATCCTAGCTATAGCCACCCTAGCCTAACTATAGCCACCCTACTCCCTAGCCTTCTTACAAGCACTTATGGCTAGCCACCCTACCCCCTAGCCTTCTTCCAACCATTTATTGCAAGCCACCCTCTCTTACAAATAATCATGGCCTACCTAAGCTACTCTCTCCCTCTCTTTACTACACTCTTTCTCTCTCATTTTTCAAACTCACATTCCCAAGTAAGGGGAAAAAATCCCACGTCCATGGCATCCCAAGTGTGAGAAAAGTGAGTGTATTGAGAGTGACCCATTCCCATCACAAGATCCATCATCCTAACCATTCAAACATCATCTTCCACCATCAAAGTGAGACACTAAGAGATTGGCTTTCCGACATACCAAGAAAATCGACGGTGGGTGCTTTGATAGGGTAGTTCTCATATTTTCTTAGATGGGCCAAGTGAGACCTACCGATCAATGGTATGGATCTCACTTTGGACCCTAAGATATGGCCAATGGCCCACTATGATTACCTTTTGATGTATGATGGAATGCAAGGGAGGGCCCATAGTGTCGGGGTCCCTCCATCACACGTGTGTCCCACTTTTCTCTCTCTCTCTCTCTCTCTTTTAGATTTTATGGTTGTGTGGCCCACTTGGATGGACCCCACCATGAAGCATGTTTTAGATCCAAGCCGGTTATAGGTGGGGCCCACTTTTATATGTGTTGAACCCACACCATCGCCATCTGGTGGCCCACCTGAGCAGGGCCCACCTCGTGCACGAGAGCACCCAACCCGTCCAGGGACACTGGAACGCTCCCTGGACATTTTTGAAAACACAAATATTAGCTTGTCTCAAAGCTTTGGAAAGGGGGCCACTTGTATAGGCCCCATCTTGATGTATGTCTTCAATCCACGCCGTCCATCCTTTTCCCCGTATCATTTTAGGCGTTGAGCCGAAAAATGAGGTCAATCTGACTCTCAGACGGACCATACCTTTGGAAATAGTGATTTTTACCGTTGAAACTCACCTTAATCTTTTTACACGCTGAAAAACGTCCAATATTGGTCTTGATGGACTAGCCTTGGGCCATGGAAACCAGTGGACGAGGTGGATTTGGCTGAAGAGGGCCCCACACATGAAAAACCCTAAGAAAATGGGTTTAAAAAAAAAGAAAAAAAGAGAGAGAGGCAGCGCCTGCTGCCACTGACACAGCAGCAGCAGCAAGCTGCTGCACTCTCACGGCCGGTGGGCGACTTACAGGGTCCCACGACTCCAGCCGTGGGCCCCACCTTGATGTTGATTCGCCATCCAATCCATTCATGTGGTGGGTCCTCAGGGCAGTGGGCCACCCTCCAAAAATCAGGCCAATCCAATGCTTGGGCGGCCCACATCTGTAACAACCTGAAAATTTCTGTACATTGGGCCGAGTACCACCTCGACCAGAAATCACATAGGATTAAATCCTTTAGAAATTTAACAAAGTTAACTAAGTACTAAACTCGGTAAATCATGAAATCCGTTGGGATCGCTTTAAATACGATCTGCAAGACCCAAAACTTGCAGAATTGGTGACTCTAGGTTACCCTAAAGTCTAGAGCCAAACTCATTACCCGTCTGCTCTCGGGACTGAAACGAAACTTCGTATGAGGTCTAGATCGCACATCGGGAGTCCGATTAACACGAAGCTAAGGAACCAGGACCGCCCCACTGGGCTTGACAATCATCTCAAAAATCAGGTGATTCCGATGTCCCACGGCCATTATTTTCACTCCGGAGCGAGGGAGTGTGAAAAACACTATTTCCATCCAAGAAAAAAATATCTGGAATAGTGATCTGGCACCTTTCGGTTGCGCGTCAGTATTAAGCAACCTGACCGTCGGAATCAGACCAAATTACACCCTCGGATTAAGAAAAATTTCAGGAACATTTACATGTACTCAGAAATTCCGATCGTGGCCCACGGACCGTTGAACTGAAAGTGGTTCGCCACGTGCGATCTGGGAATCCGATCAAGCCGAAAACGTAATCCCACATAGATCCGCAGTGGGTGAGCTTAAGTCTGACGTTTGGCTCAAAGAGGGCCACCAGAACACCCCTTTTAAGCTTGGAAAGTGGCGAAATGCCTATGTAAGCAGTCACCCTTGAACCTGAGTCTGTTTTGGGGAGGTTTTTGGCTATAAAAGGGGCTTAGAACAGCCCCTCTCACAGCCATACGAATTTGGGTTCAAACCCTAAGAGAGAAAGAGAGAAAAGAGAGAGAAACTTGTGGAGATCGAAGCCGATCTTCCTCCTGCTGCTTCCACCTCTCCCACGGCCTACACCGCTCTATTCCAAGAGATTTCCCGGCGGTTTCCACCCCATTTGAAGGTAAGAAACCCTAACCCTAGGTCTGATTTGAGCCTGATTAGTGATAGGTTAAGGAAAGACTAATCGAATGCGATCTTTAGGCTAAGAAACTCCCGTATACGGAAGCACCAACCTTCTTGCTGATTCGTTGGAATTCCAAGGGCTGAGGTGAGGACTTTAAGCATATAAGTTACGGTTTTCAACGCTTTCAATGGCAGATAATGATAGATTCATGATCTGCATGCAAATGCACATGTACAAAGTGCTTTCCGTTTCCTGTTTCGATTAGCGATAAAGATTATGGAATTTTACATACTCTTGATATACGTAGAAATACTGTATACGTATTTTTGTTGAGAAAATGTTTGACATGTTTATTTAATGTTTGATTATATCATGTGTGGATAAAATACTAGTTTGGCGAAAGAGATCGCGAAAATATATGTTCATGTGTAAATGCCGTGTATGTCGAAATTGCGTATTCTAGAAATCCCGCATACGTGCGGATTTTGGATATGTAATTGTAATGATTATTTGCTGTATGAATACGATATACGCGGGAAAAATACTCTCGGGGCTTAGGGACAGCCCAATCACGAACTTGCCTAACATACGTCGTGTATGTTGGAAACGTGTATTCTAAGTGTTTGTGTATGTGCATGTAGGTGTACATGTGCATGTACTAGTGCCTTAGATAGGCGCTGATATGGATTCTCCAACTCCCTTAGAGACATGTAGGATCCCCTCCATGCGGTGGTTCACCGCAACCACTTAATTGTAGTGCACACACAATTCTATCCCTATGGGGATAGTGCTTCAGTACATGCATTACAATATGCTTTGTAACATGCTTCTCAACATGCTTTGTAACATGCTTTACTTCATGTCTTACTTTATGCTTTATAACATGCCGACTAACATGCTTGTATTGCTTGTTTACCATGCTTTACTTCACATGCTAGCGATGAAAACTGTTTGAGTTTGGGACTATGTTTATAGTCCAAACACTCGGTACCAGACTTGTGATTGTGGCTGAGCTTCATGTCGCCACAAAGGACGGGTCCGGCGAACCCGAGTCGTACTTCGGTTGGCGATAGTGGTTGGCCACGCGGAGTGCTTTTGCGCTCCATATCGCTCAACTTGTGGTGCGCTCGAGCTGGTCAGGCTCGCCACTTGAACCGAAGTGTAGTTGTGTGTTCACCTTGTTTGGTCGCTACTGCTTGAACCTAGGGTACCAAACTTACCAGTGGTGATTCCTGTTTAACCATGGTACCTAGATCCGCTAAGACGCATGAGCCGGGCATGGTGGTATGGGACACCGTGGTCGAGCTGTCGGCCTATGCTGGGGCCATGTGCCTCCCCGTAGTGACCATTGCGCAACTATCTCGTGAGCCGAATACGGTGGTATGGGACACTGTATTCGAGCTGTCGATACTTCGGCGAGAGCCGAGTACGGTGAGATCTGTGCTCGTGCTGACGGGCGACGAGTCCTCCGTGGTATCATCGAGTGTACTTTAAGTATCTGTGATTGGCCACGAGCCTTTCACAGTAACTAGAGTGTGAGTTGAGCCGAGTACGGTGAGACCTGTACTTGAGCTGACGGCTAGTGATTGAGCCGAGTACGGTGAGATCTGTACTCGAGCTGACGGCCAGCAATTGAGCCGCATACGGTGAGATCTGTATCCGCGCTGACGGGTGACGAACCTGTTGCGATGCCATCACTAAGCTTCTCAAAACCATAACATCGTATGAGAATAACTAGGATTGACGACCCTAGAATGGATCATGTTGGGAATGATACAAGGGAGGTACCTTAGTTTCCCAATACTGCTGGTTGAAATGGACTAATAATAACTTGGAAATCATGAACATCATCGCACCGCATGTGCTTTGTAGATGTGGCGCACTGAGGGAGTTAAGCATTCGCGAACGTAAGATGATGTCGCTTGAGGGTGGTTTGGCAAGGGCATACAGCATCATGTCATATCATTTTTGCATTTAACAAGAGTAGTTAGAAATGCTTGATTTGTACTGCTTTATCATTACTGCTTGGTTGATTTGATAACATGTTAACTTATGCATTATTGTTCCACTGAGTTAGCTACTCACTCCCACGTTACGGGACGGTGTTGTACACACCAACCAGACTCTGTTGCAGGATTAGAGGGCGCCTTGGTTCAGGAGCCAGAGCCCGACGTTGATGAGGACCAGGAGGAGTTCTCTTTCATGCAGTATTCTGACGGCTACGCCTAGGCCGGCTGCATTGCGGGACTTTCGGGGCCTCTTTTGAGGATGTATTTTGGGCTTTTAATTTACAAACTTTACATGTATATTGGTGCTCAGCTAGTACTCATACTCTGAAGTTCAGAAAATTTTGTTACTTTACATACTTGTATATAAAATTTCAGTCTTCCGCTGTTTTTAAATGCAATTGAACTGGAGTATGAATTACTGTTTTGGTTTAATCTCATTCATGTTTATTGCGCTAACTCAGACAACATTTAACCGACATTGTGTATGTTGCATAAGTGATGCGTTGGAACTCGGGAGTTGAGTTCATACTCGACCCCCGAATTTCAGGGCGTTACAACATCATAGGAAACCGTGTGAATTGAACTCTACCATTGAAACCCTTTCTGGGTCCACAGAAGTTTTCGATCAAGCTGAAATTTGTTGTTCCCCTTCATCCTAGCCCGTGTGACCTTATCAACGGGTCGGATGGCGTATAAACATAATGGTGGGCCCCACATGGGACCCACAGTGATGTATGTGTTGCAAGCCCATCGTCCAGACCGTGGGGCCTACCTTGATGTATGTGTTCGTCCGCACCGTCCACCCTGGATGGTGGGACCCCGGTGTGCGTGTGTGAGTGCATGCGTGTGTGTGCGTGTGTGAGTGCACGTGTGTGTGCAGGTGTGTGCTTGTGTGGGGTTGTGTGTGTGTATATATATATAAATATACATATTGTATATATTATATATATATACATTATATTTTATATAATATACCTGATAGTGGGCCTCTATGGGCCCCACCATGATGCTTGTATTGCATCCAAACCGTCCACCCATTTTTGTAGCTTCCGATTAAGCTAATGTTTGTTCCACTTCATCTATCCCTATGTTAACTTAGGTACAGGTTGGATGGGAAATATACGTTATGGTGGGCCTTAGGAATTTTAAATGATGGAAATCATTATCACCACTTATGTAAGGCCCATGTTATGGGGCCTATTCGATGTATTTGTGGCCGTTACTGAGGCCCACCTTGATGTGTATTTGTGACCATTGTTGAGGCCCACCTTGATGTACATAAGGCCCATGTGATTAGGCCCATTCGAGGTATTTGTGGCCTGTTGTTAAGGCCAACTTTGATATATATGAGACCCATATTACAAGGCCCATTATGATGTTTTCAAAGGTCCATGGGTTATGACCCATTGCAATGTACATAAGGCCCATTGATGTGGCCCACTTGATGAATGTAAGGCCCATGCGATATGGCCCATTTGATGTATTTAAGGCCCAATGGGATGTCCTTAGGGTCCATTGCAATGTGGGATTCCTCCATGGTCTGTGTAATGATGTTTTATAACGGGCCATGCCTTGGGAGCAATGTTGGTTTGACGTCCACATTGCAAGTATAGTGTTGGTTAAAGGTCCGCATTATAACTCTCCCTAGGACCCATTAGTAAGCCCATACTTGTTGATAGTTCACCACTTTATAACATGCTTAGTATAGCTCCATGATTCATACCCATACGCATCATTTGTATGTTTGATATGAGGAATGTTTGATCATAACATAAGTCGTTGGGCTGAGGCATTTACGGGACTCCTTATGAGACGGAGTGCCCCACATGATCGCGTGGTACGCGTGAGATTGCTGCATGATTGTACAGTGTGACTCATGCATCTCGTATATGTGTGACTTGATCACTGCACGCCCTAGCGACATCAGGGTCGTGGCCTCCACAGGCACATCGTGGATGGTCGTATTGGATACCGGAAATAATTTGTTCTAGCACTGTGGGCACTTAGGATGTCCTTGGGTGAAAGTCCCATAACCTTTTTGGTACCAGGGGATGCTCCAACGTCTAGACCGAGTGGATACACGACCGCCCGAGTGCCGAATACCAGTAGGCCGCGTCTTCCACTATGTCGTGGTCGGTTTGAAAGGGGGTGTGGCCTTATTCGCCTGAGTGAGGGGGCTATAAGCTAGGCTGAGTTTGACTAGCTCACAAATGAGTCCGCTATCGACGAGCCGGGTGGGTATTGGCAGATTACTGGTTAGGTGGATTGTGTGGTCTCTTCCACTTGCTTGACGGTGCAGCTAGGGAGGAGGCAATCAGTGTGTGGTGTATTAGACCCCGGTGATATCCAGAGAGGAACCGTACTGATATGTGTACTTGATGAGTACTGACATGCTTGTATTGCATCTCGCATATGACATTTGGCTACATAGGCCTCGCATCGCATGGCCTTGGTATGGCCGATAGCATTCATGCTTTGCATCATATAATTTTGGTACAGCTGATAACATTCATGGACTTACCTGCATACTTCCGCATTACTCTGATATTATACACTTGGCGTTTGCCTTGCGCACACACTTACACCACCCTCTAAACTTTTGTAAGCTTATGCACGACCGTTGCATGCAGGTAGCGTTGGACAGCAGCAGCGCTGAGGCAGGAGCGTGTACCAGACTATTTTGGAGTTTTTTAGATCACCCTGTATTTCCCTTTCCGCATTGTACTTAAAAGTTTTTGATATAGTGGATATATGGTGATGTTGTTTTGTGACTTGGTTATGCTTTTGGTTATGCTCCATTACATTACAAAAAAAATTCATACTGAAAATCCTTCTTGTAGGATCCCAGGATCGGAATCTGGCGTATGGGCGCTGGAAGCCGAGAATGGGGTGCTACGGAGGCTGTCGGCGCCGGATTCGCCGATCGGGAATTTTGTGAGCCCGGTTTCCGAGTTTGGGGCGTGACATCAGTCCCAAAGCTTCAAACGGGCATAAATATATCCTGGTGGTAGTAGATTACCTCACCAAGTGGATAGAGGCGGCATCCTACACCACCATCGTAGCATCTCACGTGGTCAAGTTTATGAAAAACAATATCATCAACCGATATGGGATCCGTCAGGCCATTATTACAGACAACCGAACTCCGTTCGTCAATAAAAGGATGGGTGACTTCCTCGACAAATTCAAGATTCAACGTCATCGGTCAAGTCCCTACCGTCCTCAGATGAATGGTGTGGTTGAAGCTGCAAACAAGACTATCATCCTCATAATGGAGAAATGGTGAAGACATATCGCGACTGGTCGGAGATGCTCCTATACGCACTTTGGGCTTATCGGACGTCTGTACGGTCTGCTACAGGCATAACTCCATATGAACTTGAATATGGAATGGAAGCAGTATTACCAGTTGAAATCGAAATCCCATCACTCCGAGTATTATTGGAAAGCGAGGTCGAGGAAGGTGAGTGACAGCAAGCAAGATACGATTAGCTGCATCTGGCAGATGAAAAGTGCATGCATGCAATGAGTCACTCACAATGCTACCAAAGAAGGATTACATGACCCTACAACAAGAGGGTCGGAAAAAGAAGTTTAAAAATCGGCGACATGGTTATAAAGCATATCCTACCGCCACACTTGCCAGATCCCAGAGGAAAGTTTAAATCCTCGTGGGACGGACCGCTGATCGTTGGGGAAGTACTCCCAGGAGGTGCACTTCAGCTCAAAAGTCTGAGAGGAGAAGATCTTCTTGAGCCCATCAATGCCGACAACGTGAAAATCTATCACGGGTAACTATACCTAACCTTGTCAATAATTACAATTGCAAAGCTGTATCCATCACCTCTCCAAAAAAAAAAAAAGAAGAAAAAAACAGAAAAATCCCATCACTCCTCCCACCAAAAAGATATCCATCCTTCCTCCCACCAAATACAAAAACAACGAAAGAAGAGTACCCGTCATCAAAGAAGAGGCTAGTACCCACTCAAAAAAAGGAAAGAAAAACTAAAAAAAAAAAGAGAGCAAAATAAAAAAGAAGAAGAAAACCTCAAAAAGAAGACCGAGAAGAAAATACGACCACCCCACATCCCCAACTAATTCGACCAAAAACAGCTTACGATTGTTATCAAAGACAAGGACAAGAAAGTAACCAGTTGGCCGACTATGAATGAAGTCTCTTCGTCTCTCCCAGCGCTCTAAAATAAAAAGAGAAGAAAGAAAAACATGTCTAAACAAAAAGGGCAAGTTGAAAATCCAAAAGGGAAGCTCGAGTAAAATTAGTAGGCATGTAGCGGACTAGGAGAAAACTTGAAAAAGCGCCAAGGGTAAAAATAGCATAGCTGCCAAGGAGCAGGCAAAATCAAAAGTCCGGGATGTGGTGAAAATTTGAAAGGACGCTACGGGCAAAAATGACGGGACAAGCCGGACGTAGTGAAAACCTGAAAGGGCGCTATGGGCAAAAATGGCAAGAAATAAAAACAAAACAAGAATAAAAGTGCAGGTACAGAAGAAGCTGAGGTAGTAAGCACTACAACGAGATACAAGGGAAAATCAACTTCGGACCAGTACTCCATCAAACTCTGCTCAAATCCAAAGCACGCGATCCTGGACACCCTCTTAGGGAACCGAGATCCCAAGTACACAATCCAGACTACTGCACACAACGTGGGCTGAGCCCAATATTTTGATCCCAATCATCTAAAACACAAACCCAAATACAAGCAAGCACTGGCAAAATTGGCACAAACAAAATTTTTCATTCCTTTAAAGTCTTTTTACAAGTACATTGCTTTCTTTCTTCACAAAACAAAGATATAAAAAAAATCCGTGCATACAGGACAAGCAGCAAGTCGAAACTAGAAACTCCAGGTAAGCTCCTATCACTTGTACATCAACAACCTCTGCCTAAGCCTCTCTATCTCCATGCACAGGTAAAAATTCTTGTCCCTCTCCAGGCAATGCATAGCGAGCATGCTCTCATCATGTCATCTCCCAACGGCCAGCCGGCGAGCCATATCCTCACAAGAATGGCGAAGAACGGCAATCTCAGAGATAGGGTGGCCGTGTGTCGTAAGAAGAAACGACAGATCAATGAATGGTCGCTCTTCAAATGCCTCCAGAGAATCATCAACACAAGAGGAAGATGAAGCGGTGTCACCAACCATGTCCCGATCAACAGTCTCATCTGCCAAGTGCCAACCTGGAACCTGACGATAAAGCGACTGCTCTACCACCCATTGCTGATATGACGCTGTCACTAAAGGAGGAGCCCAAGACTCGAGCACCAGAACCGTTTCATCCAAAGATCCCTGCCAGGAAATCTAGACTCATCTATACAGAGTAGTCAAATCAAAAGGAAGAGGGGCATGCCCAAATCCAGAAAAGGCAAAATCTGAAATATCCTGCCAAAAGCCAAACTGCCAGAGAAATCGAGTAGGGTGATAAGAACAGTATCCCCAAAGGCCTAGCAATAGTAGAGGAGTACGAGTCGCATTGCAAATCAATGGAGCACAATGAAGCCACGGAGCCTCCCAGCTAATCTCCCACCCTCGCAGCTGAGAGAGCATACGGCAATATAACGACTCGGTAGCCTCAACACTCGAAGGGAGGCTATCAAGCAACAGAGACAACACATCGCCGCGACGAGAATCCGGCCACAGAAGCAGAGGAGTCATATACAGGTGCTCCCACAACCACACCTGGGAGAAGACACAGGTTGAACTCAGATTGTAAATAGATAACCAAGCAAAGGAAATGACAGAAGATAAGAGTGAGAATACCTGAAGGAATGAGTAGCAACCCCGAAGGATGCGAGTATGTCCGAGTGAGCACTCAGTCAGGCCCAAACAGAGCTCTGCCATCACCATAGAAACGATGCCCCTATAGAAAAGAACGCGGTGAAATACATCCAGCAGAACCGCCAGCGATGACTGTCGCCAGCCTGAGAAAATCAGCTCAGCTAAGACACAGAATATCAATGCATTCAAACACTGAAGCTGGCGATCAGACCCAGGGCCTCCTCAAGCAGTGGAACAACGA
Organism: Magnolia officinalis; assembly: GCA_021015155.1. Taxonomy (NCBI): domain Eukaryota; kingdom Viridiplantae; phylum Streptophyta; class Magnoliopsida; order Magnoliales; family Magnoliaceae; genus Magnolia; species Magnolia officinalis. The sequence goes on along the minus strand of JAJHSJ010000004.1, from coordinate 71,299,581 downwards.
TCGTAGAAAAACTCAAGAGAAAGCTCGCTAGCCTGACCCTCTGCAGTAGGAAAAGCAACTGGAAACCCAAACCAGGAGACCAGGTCAGCAGGACGAACTGGCTCAGACGAAGGAATGTAAGGCTCCTGGGTAAGAGAAAGACCCGATAAACACGAGAACTCCTCTAATGATGGACCTAGCTCGAAATCGTTGAATGAAAATAGGCTCAACGTTGAAACCCAATCATACAACGCCGCGCTCAATAGTCGCCAATCCAGGTGAACTCGGTGGAAGTGAAGGACCTCTAGGAAGCCCAAAGAACCCAGCTTAAAGATCCCAGACTCGGTCAAGCTCTCGATCCAGATGTGCAATCGCTCAGAACAGGTACCACGAGGCTGCAATCAGCAAATCTGAACAGGCACACCCTCTACAATCTAAACCCCTGGGTCAATAAGAGAATCATTGAAGATGGGCATCCCCTAGTCCAACAGATCTATCTCATGGTGACGAAAGAAACAAGACTCACCCATCATGTCCTGAAGAGTGCCCTGAAAAGCTACAACAGATGGGCCCGAGCTGCCAACGATCGCTACATCAGGAGCAGTCTGATATGCATATGCCCCAAGAGCTGCAACGCTTAAAGCATTCCAATAGCTGACTGGGCCAATATCCTGATCCCCGACAAAAGTTGCATATCTCATCACCGCCTCGAAGTCCGCACTAAAAATCTGACCCAGACCATCCGCAAGAAGTCCATCACCTGTCAGATCCAAACCGCCAAAGTGGGGGCCGCAATCCATCGGGATACAATCCGTCCCATCCACACCATCCACCATTACCATGCTATCATCCACACCATCCACCATTACCATGCTATCATCCACACCACCTATAACCATCACTACACCAATCGAACTATTTGTCACCGTCATCGCACCATCCCCACCATCAAACCCATTCATCCTCATCACATCAACATCCATAAACCCTGGTGGCCTATCTGGCATAGATCCACCAAACCCATCCAGTCCGATCAATCCATTCCCATGACCACCATCAATGGAGGAAGGAGCCATGCCATAAATGACATTAACCTCCCCCAAAGAGCCCATCATTTCACCACCAACCTCCATTAATCCATCCATAAATGGGTCCTCACCACCATAAATAAAGGATGATCCACCAACCTCTCCACCATTTATGTACCCACCAACCCTCTCATCATGGCTAGCCATAATAAATCCAAAAAGGGGAGAGAAAGGGACAAAAGAGGAAGAAGACAAAGAAGAAGAAACAAAAAAAGAAGAAGGAAGGGACGAAGGGAATGATCAGAGGGAGTGGACGGATGAGAATGTCCAGAAAGTGAGTAGAAGAATAAACAGAGAAGAAGATGACTTGCTAAAAGAAAAGATGGACGGAGGCAGTAATCGAATTATCGCCGGCGGTACTTGAAGTACCGTTGCAGGTACTGACACCCTTGTATCACTGCTACACCTGACAAAATAGGGAAACGGGTAAAAGTCAGCGGGCGGTAGTCGGACTACCACCCTGGCCCATAATCACTCATAATCAAGTGTGGGATCTAATCCCGAAACCCTGGAGCCCGATTCATCTCCAGAAAAATGTTTTGGGCCATCTATGAACAATGTTTCAGAGTCCAAGGGCAGAAAAGACATGTGGGAAAGTTTTTTTTTTTCTTATCCAAGAAGGGTTGTACAAAACAAGCATACAGATCACATGATACAACAGAAGCTAGTCATCCTCATCAGGTATATATTCGTCTCTACCCTTTTGGTGGACATGCGGACTCAGGAGACCTCCACCGGTGAAGTGCGCACGTTCACCGAGAGCATAAGCAGGTTGAAGTATGGGGCCGATACGATACTGCTCGCACCAAGAGTTGTACTCCCTTGCTGGGTCAACAAAGGCGCTAGCATCATAGCCCTCCAAAGCAGCAGCTAGTTCTCGCTCTGGCATCGCCCTCCAATTAGATGGCCCAGATGGTGGGCTGAACGGGACGAGAGGACTCCCCTCCAATTGCCAGAAGAGTCTCTCGCCGAGGTACCACTTCGTCACTCGAGGGTCCTCTAGAATATGACATCGCTTTGAGACCTGAAAAGCTTCCTGGGCAGCAGGAGCAAGGGCCGCGTTCGACCGAAGATATGGCCGTGTGCGAAATTGCGAAAATAGAAGGCGCATATAAAGTACAGTGTGAAACAACAAGGGGCAACATGGGATAGGGCAGTTACTTACATCATCAGGGACCAGGGCGTCTATGTTCGACCTCCGGGCAAGATCAGAAAACATGCATGTGCGGCTACGATTATCCTTGTACCACAGCATCATAGGAGAAAAAGGAGGCGAATGATCAATCAGAGTAGGCGCCAAGTGAGGGAAATGGTCGAAAAAGCTCACCTGCATGCGATCATAGTCAGAAGCTAACTTCAATCATCCCGAAAGCTGAAAAGTGTGAAAAGGATAGATCCAAAGGATACCTCAACAACAGGATAGAAGCCAGTCAAAGACCTGCTAACGCAGCAGCTGGCCTTGTCCAGTCCTTCGTATAAATGGGCAAGAAGAACTGCATTCCAATTATATGGTGTGGGGAAGGTGATATCTGCCACCAACATCAACAGGCGGGAACTCACAAGCTCGTTCCCATGGCAGAAGATCATCACCCCCATTGTATACAGTATCAGGGCGCGGGCCTTCACAATGGCTGTAGCCTCAGTCTCAGGAATAGGATGAGCAAAGTTCAACGACAGCCATAACAACTTGAATCGATGGCTAAAAAATTTGAGGCATCCGGCATCATCCCCAGTAGACTCATCCAATCATCCTTAGAAGGTACCGGGAGATCATCCTCAAAAGGGATAGTCCCCCGTCATACCTAAGGCCCAGTTGCATGTAGATATCATATAAGGTGATCCCCCACTCTCCAAAGGGCAGATGAAAAGTATGAGTCCCAGCGTGCCATCGCTCCGCCAAAGCCGACATAAGGGACATGTTCGTCTTGCTCAGACGAATCTGGAACAAACTGGCAAATGGAGTACGCTCCATCACATCAAAGGATAGGGGCTGCGGATCATGAAACCAATATGGCCAATGTGTCCTAACCCCACGTCCCCTTAGGATCGCAGGTTCGCCACCCTCCCGAGCCACATCAGACAAATGACGACCCTTAAGAGGCACAAAACAAGGGTCAGTTGACTGATGGGAAGAGCCAACCTCACTCCTACCACAACGAGGCATGCTGCACAAACAAAATCCACGGGTAAGCACCTCTGCACTGACAAAACTTAAAGCTAAGGCCCATTTCCAAAGCCCGTTCCAAGGCCCATTTCAAAAGTCCATGTTAAGGCTCATTTCAAAAGCCCATTCCAAGGCCCATTGCAAAAAGCCCACGCCAAGGCCCATTCTCAAGGCCCATTTTCCAAGGCCCATGTTCAAGGCCCATTTTCTAAGGCCCATTCTCAAAGCCCAATGTCAAAGCTCACCTTTCAAAAAAAAAAGCCCAAGCCATTTTTCAAGGCCCATAGATTCCAATGAAATCACATCTAGGGACCACATCTCCAAATCAATGTCCACCTCAACTTGACGAACTCAAAATCATGATTTGGGGCCCACTCAAGGAAAGTCATCCATACATCAAATCAAATAAATCATATGGGATGTACCACAAATGGTGGCCCGCCATCAAGATCCACACCATCCGAAATGTTCAAGTGGGCCCAGATCATCCATCTTAAGGTCCAGATCATCAAAAAAATAAAAATAATAAAAAAATTCCAAACAAAGGAGTGGGGCCCCCTTTCTTATCACTCCCCACTCTAACAAAGAAAATAAAAAAAATTTATATATAACAAACAAAAAATCCAACCATCCCTATGGCTTAAAATAAAAATTCAGTAAGATCCAACGGGTGAGATCTAGCCCAAGCAGTCAAGAGTCTTGATCATGGTCCTCCGAAGCCCAAAAGAAAGATCCAAACCCACCAATAAATCTTTTTTTTAAAAAATGATCCAGTAAAATCCAACAAAAACTCCTCAAATAAATGATCATGTCACCTGAAAATGTGAGAAAGGGAAGAAAACACGAGGAAAAATCAACAAAAACGACCACCAAGGAGCTTCCAAGGATGACAATGGAGTCCCTAGATGTTCAAGGGCCGATTTCAAATAGAGGAAGAGACCCCATCGTTCGGACCAGTGCACAGCTCGGACCACCAGACAGAATCTCGGACTAGCGGTAATCGGACTGCCGCCCCCAACCAGATTTACATGGGACAGCGGGCTTGTCCCCTTTGATAGGATGGGACTCCGGATCTTCCCTTGATCCATTGGATAATAACCCAAGAAAAGACAAAAGAGGAGAAAAGATTCATAATTTCATCTTGAAATCTCGCGAGAAATTGAGAATCTCGATAAAGTAAAACTTGAAATTGCTGAAAAATGCACAAAAACAAAAAAAGAAAAAGAGAAAAAGAAATATAATATAATAAAATGAGCCCCATTGATTTATTAGTGGAGACCATCTGTCAATTTATTCAATAAAAACCGGACGATCTCGACCACCTATGAGATCGGATGGATCTTTTAAAAAATTTAAAAAATATTTTCAAACCATAAGTCCCATTAATTTCTTAGTGGAGGTTATCTGTCAATTTTCACAAATAAAAACTGAACGATGAAGCCCACCCGCGAGATCGAACGGATATTTTTCAAAAAATCCAAAAATATTGTCAAATAAAATTCCTAAGGAATCAAGCTCCAAAGAGGATAATCTTAAAAAAACGCACGCGGCACCCAATACACTAAGAAATCTTCCATATTCTCCAGTTGCGGTTAGTGTAAACAGCTAAATAAGATTCGGTCTCCCTCAATTTCCCCGGAGGATAATCGAAACCGTACATGATACATGTATGATTAGCCCAATCTCTATATCTGGACAGTTGTACGAATGCTAGTAGAAATGAGTGGATTTATCTCTAGAAAGAATAATCAAACTCAAAGTGACAACAATCCATTGTAACCAAAGTATCAGAATCAGAAGACCGCATGACAAAAGATTACTTGCACATACCTAGTTCGAGACACTCGAAAATTTTGATTGAGTCCAAGTCGACGTAGTGAGTTCCCCGTAAGGCCGCACCAACGCACAGGGCAGCTATCCACTTTGACGATCAAACAGAATGAATACTCCTAGGGTGATTACATAACAAAGGAACAACGGACCTGATAGTACGAGAATCCTAGTAAAGCCGCACCAATGCACAGAGGCCCTGCTTTTCAGACTTACCCTCCAATGCTATTAACAATCTGACGTGAAAGGGTTGTGATTGGTGACCCGTAAAGACGTGACAAATGCATAAGGGATAATCACAACATTTTCCTCAGCCCTCGTGATATGTGCAAATCATCTTTTTTCCAAACAGTTAGCTGACAATGTGTAAGTGCTATGGTCTCATGCTCCTTTGGTTGTCAAATTTTGATGTGTCAAAACATCTTTCTGTGTCCTGTGCTTGTATGATGATTTATATGAATTCAAGACACTGCATAAACACTTCAAGAAGCTACATGTTGAAGTCTTCAAGAAGCTACATGTTGAAGTCTTCAAGAAGCTACATGTTGAAGTCTCAAGAAGCTACATGTTGAAGTCTCAAGAAGCTACAATGTTTAAGTTCAAGTCTTAAGAAGCAACGCATGAAGCAGTTTTATGTTGATGAAGATCTCAAGTTTAAAACTACAACAAGTTCAAGATCTCAAGCCTGATATGGTTCAAAATATCTACATTCGTTGAATGGTTGAAGTTCAATGTCCATACGACATGGTTCAGGTTTGAATGACCTTAGGTTGACCCTTTAAGTGGTCACTTTGGATACATAAATCAAATATTTATTTTACATAAGTTTGGTCTATTCTAAGACCAGTCCTAGCTTTTGTTCGACCAGTCCTAGCATTGGTTCGACTAGTCCAAGAAATTCCACGACCAGTCCTAAGTTGTTGAAGATTTTTCGGAATTTTTGGTACGTCCACGACCAGTCCTGGAGATCCTTCGACCGGTCGTAGGTGTGGCTTCGACTCGTCCACGACCAGTCGTAGAGCTACGACTCAAAGTCCAGCAACGAAAACTCTGGTCTTACGACCAGTCGTAGATATCCACGACCAGTCGTAGGTGACCCACGACCAGTCGTAGGCTACTCACGACCAGTCGTGGAACGACTTTCAAAGATCGCGCTTAATTTTTCAAAAATCTGTTAGAGCTACGACCAGTCGTAGGTTTCTAAGACCAGTCGTAGGAGCGATTTTTGCTTCTATAAATTGAACACGAAATTCAGAGTTTTCACACTTCAACTCGATTCAATTCAAGATTTTTCAAGTGATCACTCTGAGATAAGTCTGTGTTTATTTTAAGCTACATTGTGCTTATTTAATATTCCTTTTTGCTAGCTTATTTAATTTGATTTTGTTTCTGTATTCCAATCTTATTTGAAAAGAGGAATTATCTTATTCCTTCTTCTTGGAATCAAAATCAAATATAGCTACGCCCAACAAGTAAAATCTAAAATCAATTAGGATTTAGAACCTTATGAATGTGAGTATTGGAAATTGAACTTTGACATTCAATCATCTACTCCGATTGGTTCTACCGGGCTGCTACGAAAAGGAGAAATCCAGGTATTTTACATTCTGTAAAATTTATTTACCTTTGGTTTTGTTTGAGGTTAAGCCAGAAAAATTTCATTGTATTGGTTTTGTTTGAGATTGAACCAGAAAAAATCTCATTGTATTGGTTATCTGAGGAGAACCAGAAAACTCAGAAAAGAGGGGTTTTTGAATTGTGTAAGCCCAAGTGAAAAAGACACAATTGTAAAGGTTTTTGGTGAACCTGTGAAAACCTATTTGATAGTGAACGCTAATATCCCCTGTGTGAGGATATTAGGAGTGGAGTAGCTTTTTGTGTGGCTGTTGGAAAACAGTTGGTGTACACACAGGCGAACCACTATAACTCTTTGCCTTGTGGATTGAATGCTTGCTTAATTTTCATATCTTTTATCATTCGATTGTGTGGAATGTACAAGTGGATGTGAATGTTGTAACTATTTACATTTCAAGCAAGTGTGGGGATTGTTGTAATAATTTAGATCTTACTTCTGTATTTAATTTCAATTCCTTGCTATTTCATTTACTTATACTAAAATTGAGTCCTTGATCCAAAAGAGGTTCTAGAAATAAGGTTGTCCTACCATAAGCCCTTGTTTATTATGGTGTAAGGTTGTCCTTAGAACTGAATTTGTATCAATCTCTCAATACCTATTTATCAAGGTGATTTAAATTTAGCTTTGTGAATTGATTCATATTGTAAGGCTATTGGTTTAATTTATTTCCGCTAATTTTATTTTAAATTTGGCATAGTCCTATTCACCCCCCCTCTAGGACATATAGCTTGGCCTTTTCAAGTGGTATCAAAGCCTAATAGCTCATTTTTGTTGCTTTTTATTTGGATTTATTTCCTGAGCTAACGATCCAAGCTATTTAAAAAGATATCAAATTTTGATAGCCTTTCAGTTACTAGGCCTCCACCCTTTGATGGCTCCAACTATGCCTATTGGAAAGCCAGAATGAGGATCTTCCTCAAATCAATGGATGAAAGTGTGTGGCAAGCCACAGTGACTGAATGGAAACCTCCTATCATGGAAGTAACTGGTGTTGATGGTTCAAAATCTATGAAAATTACACCCTATTTCCAATGGACCACACTTCAGAAAAATGAGAGTAGTGCTAATGCTAAAGCACTAAATGCAATCACTTGCGCACTATCACCGGATGAGTTCAAAAGAATCATATCCTGTGATACTGCAAAGCAAGCCTGGGATATTTTAGAAATGACACACGAAGGTACATCAATTGTCAAGAAATCTAAAGTCCAACTCCTCACAACTAAATTTGAAGAAATTCATATGGAGGAAAATGAAATGTTTATGGACTTTTACACTAGATTGAATGACATTGTAAACTCAATGTGGGGTCTTGGCGATAAGATCCCAGAAAGTAAAGTGTGTGCAAAAATACTACGCTTTCTTCCTGAACGGTTCAATTCTAAGGTAACCGTAATCTAGGAACTTCGTGATACGGATAATATGAAGGTAGAAGAATTAGTTGGTTCTTTACAAACCTATGAATTAAGTTTTAAAGCTCCTAAAGGTAAATCTATTGCTTTGAAGTCATCTAAAAGTATTACTCAAGAAAATTCAGATTCAGAAAAGTCTGAAGATGATGTGGCCCTTTTGGCGAAAAAGTTTTATAAGATTTTCAAAAGTAAGAAAAGAGTCGATTTTCAAAAGGCAAATGAAAAGAAACGTTCCAAACCTAAGTCTAAAACTTGAAAATCATTGAAAGATAGTTAATGCTACAACTGTCAAGAATATGGGCATTTAGCAAACAAATGTCCTAAAAAGGACAGATCCAAAAGGAAGGGTATGTTGGCTACTTGGGATGAATCGTCTGATTCTGAAGCCTCTTCTGAATCAGAAAATTCAGAAACCGAGTCGGGCAGTGAACTTAAGGCCCTTATGACTCTAGCCAAGTTTACTTTTTCAGATCACGATGATTCAACAAGTGAAGAAAATTTGGATAGTGATCATGAAAATGATGAAGATCTTCAAGATGCTTACAATGCCTTATATAAGGAAAGTTGTAAAATTACTGTCAAACTTAAACTTCAAAAAGAAAAGTTTTTTAAACTTAAAGAATGTTTTGAAACCCTTGTTTTAGAAAAATCCCAAATTTTAGATTGTTTTGAAAAATCAAAGTGTGATCTGGAATTCAAAACCTCCCTGATTGAAAATTTGAAATCTGAAAATGAGAAACTTAAAAATGAAGTATCTTCTCTTCTGAGTTTGAAGGACACATGGAGATATGCCCAAGGTGATCCAAAATTAGAAAAATTATTATCCGGATCAAGAAAATGTGGCGATCGATCCGGGTTGGGCTATGATAAAAACACATCTCCTAAACAGAAGAATACTCCTTCCAATTTTGTGAAAGGAGAGACTTCTAACTCAAAAGGAAAAGGTACTAGTCAAGTTTTTCCTAAAAATACAAAAACTTTTCAAAAACCCAAAAGCAGCTATATAAATCAGATTCGAAACCCTCTAGCTGAAAAAATTATTGATTTACTTAAGGAGCTATTAAAATCTAACTCAGTAGGTCACTCTTACAACTATAAACAAAAGAAGACCAATTATTCTCCTAAACCCAAAGCAGTACTGAAATGGGTTCCTAAGGTTGCCTGTTTGGTTGCTCACACTGCTTTCAAAGCTACAAGCCATTCGAAATGGTACCTAGACAGTGGATGCTCCAGACATATGACAGGCGACAAAGCACTATTCACCGATCTTAAAGATATGACTGACGGGTCAGTCACATTTGGTGATGGTAGCAACTGCAAGATAATTGGCAAAGGTACGGTCCAACTCTATAACCTTCCCTTATTTAAAAATGTTTTATATGTTGAGGGTTTAAAACACAACCTGTTGAGCATATCTCAAATAAGCGATAACAACCATAATGTTAAATTTTCTAATCAAGGTTGTGAAATTATAAACGAAAAGGGTTCTGTAATATTAACTGGTCGCAGAACTTCTGAAAACTGCTATATAGTAAGCAATGGTAGCTCATCTAAACAATCGTGCTACATGGTCCATACCGATGAGACAGAATTATGGCATAAACGCCTTGGACATGTACACTACCGAAATTTATACAGATTGAGCAAAAGTGAACTAATTAGAGGTCTACCTAAGATGCAAAAAGTAGACAAGATTTGTGGTGAATGCCAGTATGGTAAACAAACTAGGAGCTCTCACAAAAAGGTGAACTCCAATACCACCACAAGACCACTCGAGCTTCTCCACATGGATCTTATAGGACCAACAAGAACGGAAAGTCGAGGTGGCAAAAAGCACATCTTAGTTATTGTAGATGATTATACAAGATACACTTGGGTTTCATTCTTGAGAGAAAAATCAGAAACCCTTGATGAAGTGAAAAAGATTATAAAACGGATTCAAACTGAAAAAAGTTCTCAAGTCAACAAGATCCGTAGTGATCATGGATCCGAATTCGAGAATAGCGGTTTTGAGAAATTCTGTAGCGATCAGGGAATATCGCATGAATTCTCTGCACCTAAAACTCCTCAACAAAATGGAATTGTCGAGAGGAAGAATAGAGTGCTTCAAGAAATGGGAAATGTTATGTTAAATAGCATGAAGCTCCCTAGGAATCTTTGGGCTGAAGCAGTGAATACAGCCTGCTACATTATTAACCGTGTTTATATCTGTAAAACTAATAATAAAACGGCTTATGAAATGTGGTTTGAGAAAAAGCCTTCTGTCAAATACTTTCGAGTTTTTGGCAGCAAGTGCTATATTTTGCGTGACCGTGAAAATTTGGGAAAATTCGACACTAAAAGTGATGAAGGGATCTTTTTAGGATATTCTTTAAACAGTCGTGCATATCGTGTTCTGAACAACAGGACCAGTGTGATTCAAGAGTCAATAAATGTTGTGATTGACGATCTTTTGAATACACCTGTCCCTAGTTCAGATAATGATGAAGTGCTTATACTTGAAAAACAAGAAACTTCATCAAGTGAAACTAATTCTGAATTAAGGACTGTTAAAGATCATCCAACTTCTCAAATACTTGAAAACCCTCTCACTGGTGTGCGCACTCGTAGGCAATTAGAGGACATATGTAATTACGTATGCTTTACATCCCAGATTGAACCGGTTAACGTAAAAGAAGCACTTTCGGATGAAAACTGGATTCTTGCGATGCAAGAAGAACTTAATCAGTTTGTCAGAAATGATGTCTGGTACCTTGTTCCTAGACCTAAAGATAAACATATTATTGAAACAAAATGGATTTTCAAAAACAAATCTGATGAACTTGGAAATATTATTCGAAATAAAGCAAGACTAGTTGTACAGGGGTATACACAAATTGAAGGTATTGACTATAATGAGACATTTGCCCTTGTAGCTCGTCTTGAATCAATCAGACTTTTTATCTCCATTGCATGTTTTAGGAAGATTAAAATTTACCAAATGGATGTAAAGAGTGCCTTTCTGAATGGTGATTTACATGAAGAGGTATATGTTGAACAACCTACAGGGTTTGAAGATCCTAAATTTACTGATCATGTGTATCGTCTTAAGAAGGCTCTCTATGGTCTGAAACAAGCTCCCAGAGCATGGTACGAAAAACTGACTAAGTTTTTACTGAGTCATAATTTTCAGATGGGATGTGTTGATAAGACGCTCTTTGTTAAGAAACATAACGATGATATTCTAATGGTTCAAATATATGTTGACGATATTATTTATGGATCAACCTGTACTAACATGACTGTTGAGTTTGCAGATTTGATGAAGTCTAAATTCGAAATGAGCATGGTTGGAGAATTAAACTATTTCCTAGGGTTACAAGTTAAACAACAACCTGATGGAATTTTTATCTCTCAAACCAAATATGCTCTGAATTTAATCAAGAAATTTGGATTTGAGAAAGGTAAAAATTTTGATACTCCTCTGAGTACAACTTTGAGACTCTCAAAAGACTCTACAGGTAATGATGTGGATCCTAAATTGTATCGTTGTTTGATTGGTAGTTTACTTTATCTGACTGCTAGTAGACCAGATATCGCTTTGAGTGTTGGTATTTGTGCTCGTTATCAATCAAATCCTAAAGAATCTCACTTAACTGCTGTTAAGCGAATTATGCGATATGTCGCAAGTTCTACTAAACTGGGTCTCTGGTATCCACATGAGACTAATGTTCAATTAGCCGGGTACGCAGATGTTGACTGGGCTGGAAACATTGATGATAGGAAATCAACCAGTGGTGGTTGTTTCTACATTGGAAATTGTCTTGTTTCTTGGTTTAGTAAGAAGCAAAGTTCTATATCGCTATCAACAGCTGAGGCTGAATACATTGCTGCTGGAAATGCATGTACTCAACTTGTTTGGATGAAACGTATGTTAAGGGATTATGGAATTACTCAGGATTCTATGATTTTATTTTGCGATAATTCCAGTACAATAAATATCTCTAAAAATCCAGTTCAGCATTCACGTACTAAGCATATTGACATTAGATTTCATTACATTCGTGAATTAGTGGAAGAAAAGGTAATATATTTGGATTACATTCCAACCGAGACTCAACTTGCGGACATTTTCACTAAACCGCTCGACAAAAGCAGGTTTAATAAATTAAAGTTTGATCTCGGTATGTGTAATTTAAATTGAATTTGCATGATTTGGTGTATCATAATGTACATAAGTTTGATGATCTATTTGCTTAAATTTGAAAATTATTTGAAAAAAAAATTGCAAATTTTGTGTCGTACTCGACCAGTCGTGAGTGTACACGACCGGTCATGATACGACCGGTCGAACACTTACACGACCGGTCGTGATACTCGGGATTTCACTTTATTTTGGGGATTTTGACTTCTCTTCTTCATTTCTTTTTACTCTCCAACGGCTCTAGCTACGACCGGTCGAACCCACCTTCATTGTACTTCAAGGTTAGTGGTTCTTTTGCTATTTCCTTGTTGATTCTTGTTATTAGTATTCCAAATCACATTCTTGTAGAATCTATTTGGTCGTTTGCAAGTTTGGGGTTTTATCTTGAAAAATCTGTTCTATCAAAACCCCATTTCTTCTATCTTGCATCTTGTTGTTTCCTTGAAATCCTCCTTTGAAAATGGATGCTAGAGGTAAAAAGAAAACTACTCGAGGTCCCTCTTCATCTAGATCAGCTTCTATTGCACAACGTCATCTTCGCTCTCCCGAAAATGATCCTTCTAATGCTCGGGATTTGCGTATGCGCAATGTTATTGTTGAGCGTCCTGTGAATGTTAATCACATTGCTTCATTTGGTATCCCTCCTCTGTTGGAATCTGTGGGATGGGATAACATCTTGCATTGGGTGGAGCTGCATACCAGTCCATTGCCCAATCCATGTTTGCATGTATCTGTGATTTTTCTCTTGAGAATTTAACTTTTAAAGTTGATACTCAAGAAGGATTGTTTTTAGTGGATCGACATTTGATTGCTGACATTATGGAAATACCTGTCAATGATGAGAGCATTCCAATTCATATTTTACATGACAGTCTCTCAGAATCTGAACGAAAAATGCTTACTAGAGATTTATGTAATTTGGATGTTCACTGGACTCATAAAGGTCATGCACTTCCCTCAAGGTATTTGTTACCCAGACACAGGGTACTTCATAGGATTTTCATCTCAAATCTTTATCCACGTTCTGGTAATAAAACAGAACTCACTGCTTTTATGGTTCGTGTTTTACATTCTGTCATCTCTGGTGCAAAAATATGTTTGCCTTCTTTAATTTGTCATTCCATTATTCTGTCTCGTCACCATCCAGGACATAGTGATATACCCTTTGGTTATTTATTGACTATGCTGGCAAATCATATGCTCGTGGCTATGCCTACTAGAGAAAAACCCATCCATCATCTCCCTTTTAATAATTCCAATATTAACAAGATGAATTTAGAATTGGCTGATAGCCAAGTGGATGCTGGTAGCAGTGGTGCTGAAGCAGGAGATGCAGGTCAAGCTGGTGATCTTCCTGAAGACGTGAATATGGATGATTTATTTGAAGAACTTGAGTCAGACTCGGCTGATGATCCTGATTTTCAGCCCTCTGATTTTGATGAGAGATTAAATTCCCTTCAAGAGCAGGTGGCTCAAATTCGTGTTACCCAAGACACGCAATTCTCTTATCTACGCAAATATATGAGGCGGATTGCTAAGGGTTTACACAAAATTGATCCCTCTAATCCTGCTCCCTCTTCTGGTTCTGACTGAATTTTTGATGGGTCTGTAATATTTTTTTTGTCTGAACTTTACATGCTCACTGACTTTTTGAATTATGCATTATGCTTTCTTGAATCATCTCCTATTTTCATTATCATTGTTGCTCTTCTTCCTTTGTCATTTTGTGACAAAAAGGGGGAGAAGTTTTGGGAGATGTGCTCCTATTACCTATTACTCAGGGGGAGTTAAGCTTCTCAGGGGTAGTTATGGAAGAATGATGCTAGTTATTACTTATCATATATAACTGTGCATGCTTCTCTATTGTTGAACTTGTGGTGTGTATGCTTCTCTATTGTTGAACTTGTTGTGTGTACTTAGTTTCAATTGGAAGTATTATAATTTGGGTGTTTTGTCACAAATTTGACAAAGGGGGAGATTGTAAGTGCTATGGTCTCATGCTCCTTTGGTTGTCAAATTTTGATGTGTCAAAACATCTTTCTGTGTCCTGTGCTTGTATGATGATTTATATGAATTCAAGACACTGCATAAACACTTCAAGAAGCTACATGTTGAAGTCTTCAAGAAGCTACATGTTGAAGTCTTCAAGAAGCTACATGTTGAAGTCTCAAGAAGCTACATGTTGAAGTCTCAAGAAGCTACAATGTTTAAGTTCAAGTCTTAAGAAGCAACGTATGAAGTAGTTTTATGTTGATGAAGATCTCAAGTTTAAAGCTACAACAAGTTCAAGATCTCAAGCCTGATATGATTCAAAATATCTACATTCGTTGAATGGTTGAAGTTCAATGTCCATACGACATGGTTCAGGTTTGAATGACCTTAGGTTGACCCTTTAAGTAGGTCACTTTAGATACATAAATCAAATATTTATTTTACATAAGTTTGGTCTATTCTAAGACCAGTCCTAGCTCTTGTTCGACCAGTTCTAGCATTGGTTCGACTAGTCCAAGAAATTCCACGACCAGTCCTAAGTTGTTGAAGATTTTTCAGAATTTTTGGTACGTCCACGACCAGTCCTGGAGATCCTTCGACCGGTTGTAGGTGTGGCTTCGACTCGTCCACGACCAGTCGTAGAGTTACGACTCAAAGTCCAGCAACGAAAACTCTGGTCTTACGACCAGTCGTAGATATCCACGACCAGTCGTAGGTGACCCACGACCAGTCGTAGGCTACTCACGACCAGTCGTGGAACGACTTTCAAAGATCGCGCTTAATTTTTCAAAAATCTGTTAGAGCTACGACCAGTCGTAGGTTTCTAAGACCAGTCGTAGGAGCGATTTTTGCTTCTATAAATTGAACACGAAATTCAGAGTTTTCACACTTCAACTCGATTCAATTCAAGATTTTTCAAGTGATCACTCTGAGATAAGTCTGTGTTTATTTTAAGCTACATTGTGCTTATTTAATATTCCTTTTTGCTAGCTTATTTAATTTGATTTTGTTTCTGTATTCCAATCTTATTTGAAAAGAGGAATTATCTTATTCCTTCTTCTTGGAATCAAAATCAAATATAGCTATGCCCAACAAGTAAAATCTAAAATCAATTAGGATTTAGAACCTTATGAATGTGAGTATTGGAAATTGAACTTTGACATTCAATCATCTACTCCGATTGGTTCTACCGGGCTGCTACGAAAAGGAGAAATCCAGGTATTTTACATTTCTGTAAAATTTATTTACCTTTGGTTTTGTTTGAGGTTAAGCCAGAAAAATCTCATTGTATTGGTTTTGTTTGAGATTGAACCAGAAAAAATCTCATTGTATTGGTTATCTGAGGAGAACCAGAAAACTCAGAAAAGAGGGGTTTTTGAATTGTGTAAGCCCAAGTGAAAAAGACACAATTGTAAAGGTTTTTGGTGAACCTGTGAAAACCTATTTGATAGTGAACGCTAATATCCCCTGTGTGAGGATATTAGGAGTGGAGTAGCTTTTTGTGTGGCTGTTGGAAAACAGTTGGTGTACACACAGGCGAACCACTTTAACTCTTTGCCTTGTGGATTGAATGCTTGCTTAATTTTCATATCTTTTATCATTCGATTGTGTGGAATGTACAAGTGGATGTGAATGTTGTAACTATTTACATTTCAAGCAAGTGTGGGGATTGTTGTAATAATTTAGATCTTACTTCTGCATTTAATTTCAATTCCTTGCTATTTCATTTACTTATATTAAAATTGAGTCCTTGATCCAAAAGAGGTTCTAGAAATAAGGTTGTCCTACCATAAGCCCTTGTTTATTATGGTGTAAGGTTGTCCTTAGAACTGAATTTGTATAAATCTCTCAATACCTATTTATCAAGGTGATTTAAATTTAGCTTTGTGAATTGATTCATATTGTAAGGCTATTGGTTTAATTTATTTCCGCTAATTTTATTTTAAATTTGGCATAGTCCTATTCACCCCCCCTCTAGGACATATAGCTTGGCCTTTTCACAATGATACAATGATAGGCAATAAATTTGAATCACTATCCTTTTCTGACCAGAAGGGTGGGGTGTCCACTCACTTTGGCACTCGGTTGCTCGCAACCTCGGCCAAAGAGGGGCATCTGTATACACCCCACCCGGGCTAATATCTTGAGAAGGCTAAGACAATCTGGAAATCATGATTAATTCCTTAACCTAACTCCAGCTTAAACCTAAACCTAACCCAAAATCCTGACCCAAACCTCAAACCCCCAACCTGTAACTTGAAACCCTAATCCAAACCGTTCAACCCACATACAGCCCCCGCCAATACCCTATACCCCGATCTGAGCCCTTTATCCAAACCTAAGTCCACCTACCTGAACTCCAAAACCCCAAAAAGGGGACTAGCGGACGAACCAGTACACCAAACAAACCCACACGCTTGAGCCCGGCCCGAGCTCTTCTCGGGCGGTAGTCCAACTACCGTTGGCAATAGTTTGACTATCGCCGGCAGTACTTGGAGTGCCGCCACTCGAGGCTCGCGTGTGAATCTTTAGGGACAGTTGTCCCAGCGTCCGAAAGTCAACTTTCTCTAAAAATTACCCCCTTATCCGACCTTATTTACCATTTTACCTATCCCAATAGCCAATGGGAGTGTGTCACGTGGCGTTTCTCTCCCCTCAACCATTCACCACTTGCCACATCAACATTTACCCCTCTCAAACCTAGTAATTATAGCAATGCCAGTGGAGAAGGCTATAAATAGCCCTCTCCTCTTCACATTTCACAACAACAACTTCTCATTTCCAAAGCTAAGTGAGAGAGAGAGAGAGAGAGGGAGGAAGAGAGTGAGGGTGAGGAGGAGCTCCCAAGCCTCTAAGTCCAGATTTTTCAACTATCCTCTTAGCCTACTCCCCACCTTCCCAACCATCCTGATCGCCAAGTCTAGCCCGGATTGATCATGGCTCCGTCTATGTCTTAGCCTACTCAAGATCAAGCCAAAGATCCATTCATTTTACATACAAGCATTCATCATAACATTTATTCCCTTCTTAACCCCCTACTTCTCTAGATCTCTAGTGAACGTATGCTCTGTGACTTGCCGTACATCGAATACTGTCACATCAGAAATTCATAGCAATCTAGTCCATTTTTCTTCACCTTTTGGCATAAGCATCATTACATCCGCTTTTTAGACACATTCCCAGACGTATGCTTTGAAGCTTGTCGAAATTTCGGATCTTGCAGCATCAGAAATCTGCGTGCGTCTAGTCCTATCACGACCATAATATCCGTCCCTTGAGATTTCCTTACCACACTAAGTAGAGACGTACATTTGTACAGGCAAAAAGGGTGCCTAACACCTTCCCTCTTTATAACTGAGGTCCCTTACTCGGAATCCCGGATCGTAGACTAGGAGTCAATCTAAGGTAGAAGAATCTTCAGATATCTCCAACCTTACACATTCCGCGGGTTCTAGCCAACTGCGGGATACTGAGATTAAGCGGCTAGTGGCGACTCCAAATATTCAATCCAATAATCTCCACTACAAAACTTAAAATCAGTGTGGGCGCCGATTTCCAGTGTTTATAATTCTATAGATATGTAATCCCATTTTCATTCGACAATTTGCATTGGTTGTATGAGTCCTAGCGGTCTATGATGTTTAACTTTCACTTGCTGGCATGTAAGATATCTCGATACATAATCCACAATTTCACTCTTCATGTTGTCCTACCAATAGGTGCACTTCGTATCTTGGTATTATCGGGGTGGATCACTAGCTTAGAGCGATGAGCTTCATAGAGAACTTCCATTTTGAGCTCGTGAATGCATGAAATGCACAAATGTCCACGAAAGCACATTCCCTCATCCGTGTCGATTCTCCAATCTAGGTCTACCTCTTGAGTTGTTCTTGGTCTTCCACCATAATAATTTGACTTTCAATAGCCGGTTCAAGGCATATATGAGCTATTTTCTTGTATGGCTCATCGATGTTTAGCTTCAGATCAAAGTCTTAAATGAACTCCAAAATCTTCCATTCCTCCAACATAAGCGGTGCGACGAACTCGTGAACTTTTTTACTGCTCAGAGCGTCTGCCACTAGGTTTACCTAGCCTGGATTGTAAGACACCTCGAAGTTGAAATCTGTCAATGTCTCCATCCAACATAGATGTCTCATGTTTAAGTCCTGTTGGGTGAAGATGTACTTTAAGCTTTTATGATCGTAGAAAATCTAAAACTCTTCACCATATAAGGAATGTCTCCACAACCTGAATGCGAAGATCACTGCCCCTAACTCAAGATCATGCATAGGGTAGTTCTCTTTATACTTCCTCAACTGTCGAGAGGCACATGTGATCACTCTATCTTGAAAGTTCCCTGGTTTGTCAATTAGCGTGATTGTTGAGTCAGCTGGATAGAGGAGCCCCATAGGAAGATCGATCAAGCGCCTACCTCATCTGGATGTGTGCTCGAAATCGCCACAGGTAAATCTTGGCCTCACATTCCTTGTCCCAAAACACTAGGTAATTAAAACCCTTAAAATTAGTTAGAACATCCTAGGGTTTTTAGTTAGAAATTTTTTTAACAGAACAGGAAAATCCTTAAATTTTCTACCTTTGTCGATTTATCGACAAGTGGTTTGATGAAATCAAATACTGGTGTCGATGTCCTCGAAGCTCAATCGATCTTATCGAAATGAGGACCTAAGATGTCCAACAACCACAAAGATATCTGGACTAGATTATCGATGAATCGATGGACTCATCGATATAATCGAAGTTTGAATCTCGAGTCCATCGAGTCGACTCGATAAAATCGACATCAGGTGTGTTGTGTCCAATATGCTACTAAAGCAATTCATGTAATTCTCGATATATCGAAGACCTCCTCGATAGCATCGGAATTCAAATCTCAATGATATTGGAAGACCTTCAATGATATTGGATTGGGACACAAATTTATCCAGCAAGTTTCAGGTTATTTTCTCTTGGATCGAGTGTCACTCGATAAAATTGATATTCAAATTTTGATCATATCGAGGCATGGTCAATATTATCGAAAGTGGACAAAAAATGTCCAACAAGCTTATAGAAAAATTCCTTGGAATTATCGATGAATCGACAATGCCCTCGATATCATCGACATTCAAATTCCGATGATATCGAGTGATGCTCGATCATATCCCATACCTGAAATATTTTAAAGGCACGCTCTCACATTTTCAAATGTCGAGGAATCGAACCTCGTGTCGATGAAATTGGAGTTCAAAATCCGATGACATCGACGCACGTTCGATCACCTCGACTAGTTGGCAAAAGTTTTCAAAAGCGTTTGACAGTTATGTTCATGTCATCGAGAGGCCAGTTGATGCAATCGAGAGTATATGCTCAATGATATCGACCCTGCTCGATGACATCGAACTCTGTCATAAATGTGATCGTTTTATATCCGTTGGAACCTTTTGCCTATGTAATGAGAGCTTGCCCTTGGTTATTGGTAGAGAAAATAGAGAGTGCTTTTGAGTGTTTAACCTTTGATCATATACCCAAAGTCTTTTCTCTCATGGGAGTTCATCCTCTAATCCACCCTCATCATTGACATTTAATAGAGTGGATTGGGGAATGAACTTCCGCATTCAAGGATCCTACAACTACTACCTTAATGACAAAACATTAAGCTAGGATGCTTTGAATGCCTAGATGATTGGAATCGCTCTATCTCCCTTATAGGAAAACATTTAATAGAGTAGGATTCCATCATATCCTCGACCCAACCCATCGCCATGTATTGGTACATCTTCTGAGTTACGGATCAAGGAAGCTGAGGAGTCTTCGTCATCAAAGGAGGAGATCTTCAAAAACATGCTGAATGGGGCTCATCTACTTATCTGTAAGTCAATAGAGTCCAGAGGACCCTTGTGATTATTCCTTCTGTAGGATTGGGTCTAAGGTGTTTCTCACCCCTTTCAAGCCCTCGTAGGAGGCCTCCGGCAGGAGTGTACGTGGTGGGTGCTTTGTGTTGACCCTTGCTCTATGGAGAGCATAAACTTTTAGGTACTTGTGTAGGTCCTTGACCTGTGTGGTCTAAAACCTGGGTGCTTTGTATTGACCCTTGCTCATGGGAGCATAAACTCGGGTGCTGTGTGTTGACCCTTGCTCATGGGAGCATAAAGTGTGTTATGTAGAGACATTGTGTCAGCCTACGTGTAGGTTGTACTGGTTAGATGTAAACCTGATTTAAAACCTCTGGTTTGAGGTGAACCTGTTGTGAAACCTCCTTTAGTGAGATCCGGTACACTCAAGGGTTGAGTGCGTCCACTGGAAGTGGAGTAGACAAGTAGTCGAACCACTATAAAAATGACTATGTTTGGGATTGCTATTGTTTTCCATTACTTATGTGATTTCCTTAAATGCTTTCATATTTGATTAGCTGATATCACATCCGTATACAGTCACATCCATCATAAACTATGATTCGTACATTGTTTATCTTTCAAATAGTTTTATGATTGGATCCTTTATCCGGCTTGGAAGCCATTAGAGTTACTCTGAAGAATTCCTGATACATGCATATTTACTCAAGATTAGATTAATAGGATTTTAAATAACCATAAAATATTAAAAAGTCCTATTCGCCCCCCTCTAAGACATATTGGCATATTCCCACTTTAACTAAAGTGGTTTTTATTGCAATTTCATATCTTACTGTATCAGTACACACCCCAAACCAACACGTGACACATCAGTGTAAATCATGCACTTGAGTCCCTATTCAGGTAGTACTAGCACGAGAGTGGATGTCAATTTATCTTTTAACTCTTGAAATGCTACTTTTGCTTTCTCATTCCAGGCGAACTTAATATCCTTATGGGTGAGCTGGGAAAGTGGTCAGGCAATTTTTAGAGAAGTCTCTAATGAATCGTCGATAATAACCATCCAATCCTAGAAAAGTTCTCACCTCTGTGACTGATGTGGGTTGCTCCCAATCTTGTACCACTATGACGTTGGCAAGATCTATTTTTATGCCTTGTTACGAGACCACATATCCAAGAAATTTTACATCTTCCTTCTAAAAGTCATAATTCCTTAACTGAACGAATAACTTATGCTCGTTAAGCGTGTCGAGAATAACTCATAGGCATTTTCGTGGTCTTCACGGGTCTTAGAATACACCAAAATGTCATTAATAAACAGAATGATAACTCTATATAGGAAGGGCCTGAAAACTCTATTCATCAGATCCATGAACACTTCGGGTGCATTAGTAAGACCGAAGGGCATCACCAAAAACTCATAGTATCTAAAGCTTGGCTTGAATGCAATATTCGGTACATGTTCCTTTTGAATCTTCAGTTGATGGTACGCAGACCTGTGGATGCTAGAGGATGGATTTCCTAAGGGGACGGGAGATTGACTCTCACTTCTTCAAGTAGTTGCCTCATTTGAGGGCTTTCGTTAAAGGAGTAAAATGGTTTAATATTTGACCAGAGTCGCCACTAACCAAGCATTATGATTTTATAGTCGGTTAAACCCCATAGAAACGTTTAAGACTGAGGACGTGAAGATCCTTAACCTAGAGATCACTCATGAGTTTAAGTTCCAAAGATTCCAAGTAAGGGACCGCAATTACAGAGAGGGAAGGTGTTAGGGACCCACTCTTCTCGTATGGATGCACGGTCTTTACTTCAAAAAATTTGACTAATTTATGATGAATGAGGTTAGTTCTCACGTGCAAAAAAAAGTAATGTGATGCAATAGTAGTAATGAGTGACCACTCTAAAATTCTGATAGGTAGGATCCGACTATCTCGACAAGCTGTAGAGCATACGTTCGAAATGATTAAGTGCATGATGTAAAGTATGTATGTAAGGCTCGTATCCTATCCCATACTGTTCCGTAGGCTTCCATGGTCCTCCAGGTCGAATTTCGGCGACTCGCGATCTGTAATCGGCAGTTGCGCGTGACCCCGAGACGTATCCCATTTTTTAGAGTCGGCTTGAATCGAGACTTGTACCGTTGCGACCGCGCCGTCGCCACGGTTCCGACGCCGTGTCTAGCGCGTTGAGGCGATACCCAGGCCAGGAGATGTAGGCCTGTGTTTAGTTCGAGGAAAACACAGTGTGTTGCAAATCTGTAGAGAATCCATCACATCAATCACCTCACTTGTCAAAAGTACACCCATCACTCAACCCCTTACTCTTCCCATTCCCAAGTACAAAAGCAACTTCCAAAAGTCAACTTTCCTATCACCTCACCATCTCTCTCTCCCATCACTTCTTTTACATCACTCTCTCTCATCTCTCTCATTCTCCAAAAACAATCCCAAGAGCTCTAACGTCCATGGCTTCCATGGAGAAGCTTGGTGTGGCCCACTCCCTACCACCCGATCCCATCCTCCAAAATTAATCTCGACCGTTAAAATCCACCCTTTGGAGCTCTAGATCGTGTTGACGAAAGAAGGAAGAGAAGATCCTATGGTGGGTGCTTCTTTCTCTCTCTCTCTTTCCTTGTTTTCTTTTGATGATGTGGCTGTGTGGCCCACCTAGGTAGACCTCATCATGAAGTATGTGATCTATCCGAACCATTTACCCTCATGGGACCCATTTGATGAGTGTGTTGATGTACACGGTCCAACTCGTTAGCAGGCCTGGATGGATGGAAAAATACAAATATCAGACCCATCAGGTGGGCCACGTACATGTGGGACCCACCATGATGTCCATGTTTATCCATGCCGTCTAGCGTCTCTAGACGCTGGGCGTGATAGGGATGGCTAACATGGAGTGCATGTACTGGCATGGGGATGTACTAACAAGCTAACAAAAAAAATAAATATAATATATATATAAGGTATTTGGGTGAGCCGCTCATGTAGGCCCCACCTTAATGTATGTGTCTAATCCACACCGTCCATCCTATTTCCCAACTCAGTTTAGGTGTTGAGCCGAGAAATGAAGGTAATCTGACTATTTGGCGGCCCGTAGCATGGTTTCTACCATTGAAATCCACCCTGGTGTTTCTATACACTGAAATATATTGAATATTGGGCTTGATTGGTCTGTCTTGAGCCATGAAATGCAATGGCTGGAGTAGATCCACCTAAAGCGGACCCCACGTATGAAAAACCACAAAAAAAACTTGTTTTTTCAAAAATAAAAATAAAAATAGGAAGCAGCAGGTGCTGCTGCTGACGTCCAGAGGACGAACAGCAGCGTCCTACTGCCCTGGGACGGTCGGCCAGGACCGTGGGTCCCCAAGCATGGCCCCACCATGATGTGTGAGATCATCAACACCGTGCATTTGATGGCCCTACTGGGAAGTGGACCCCCTCTAAAAAATTAGCCATATGTGAAACTCAGGTGGCCCACGTCACAGGGAACATCGGGAGTGAATGACTGCCATTGAAACCCTTTTGTGGTTAACAGAAGTGTTGGATCATTATGAAATTTGTTTTTCCTCTTTACATAGGTCCCTGTGACCTTATTAATAGTTTGGATGGTAAATAAACCTCAAGGTGGGCCTTA
This sequence comes from Magnolia officinalis, assembly GCA_021015155.1. NCBI lineage: Eukaryota > Viridiplantae > Streptophyta > Magnoliopsida > Magnoliales > Magnoliaceae > Magnolia > Magnolia officinalis. Next base: position 71,275,794 of record JAJHSJ010000004.1, on the reverse strand, counting down.
CGTGGGACCCACCTCTGTCGTTGCCAAGCAGCAACCGCTGCCATCTGCTGCTGCACTTGTAGAAGCAACACGTGATGCACGTGCCCTCCACGGCGTAAACGCACACCGTCCATTAGTTGGTGGGCCACATGTGTGGACCCCACCAAGATGCAGGTGTTGCATCCAAGCCGTCCAACCATTTTAAAAGCTCATTTTAAGGCATGAGCTAAAGAATGAGTCAGATCTAAAGCTGAAGTGGACCCCACCATGACTTATGTGCAATACCCACACCGTCTAATATTGCTGGACGGTGGATGTGCTTTGGCTGGTATACCTAGCACTAGTTATATATAACTGTTGTATGTCATCAACAGCCTATGTGTGCCCCATACATGATGTTTGTGTTAAATCCAAACCGTCCGTCCATTGGTGGACCACCTTGATGTATTTATTCCATCCATATGGTCCGGACGGTGCTGGACAATGTTTGGACAGTACCAATCATCATTAGTGGACCATATGCCCCATGGAATGATAGTGTACTAAGATACACATGTTACGCCTACAACTATTGAAATGATTTTAGATGTAATACGAGCCCTCACCCACATTATAGTAGGACCCACCACAATATATATGTTATTCACGCCGTTCATGTGGCCCTCATGTGATGTACGTGTTTGATCCGAGTTGTCCATGGATGAGGCCTATGTGGTGTATTTGAGGGCCTACCTGTTTGTATTTTTGGCCCATGTGCAGGGCCCACCTATTGTATGTATGAGGCCCATCTTGATTTAGTTGTGGTCCATCCGTTGAGGCCCACCTTGGTATATATATGAGGCCCATTTGATGTATTAGAGGCCCATGGGTTGGGCCCAATGGGATGTACATAAGGCCCATTGAATGTGATTCCACCGTGGTTCATGTGTTGACCTTTATGGCGTGCTATGCCTTGGGAGCAATGGGTTTGAACGTCCACCATTAAAACCCTTGGGCTAGCAAGTTTGAACCAATATGATATTTTGCTTTTCTTTTAAATTCAGGTCAGTGTGACCTTATGATCAGATTGGATGGGAAATAGATGTTATGGTGGGCCTTGAGAATTTAAATGGTGGAAAGTATTATCACCACTTACATTTGGCTGTGGCCCATTTGATATACATATGACCCATGTGATGTGGCCCACTTGCCATATTTATGGCCCATTGTTGAGGCCCACCTTGATGTGATGAGGTCCGTTGTTGAAGCCACCTCAATATATATATATATATATATATATATATATATATATATATATATATATATATATATATATATATATATATATATATATATATATATATATATATATATATATATATGAGGCCCATGTTATGAGGTTCATTGTGATGTATGCAAGGCCCATAGGTTATGGCCCATTGCAATGTATGTAAGGTCCAATTGGTGCGGCCTATTCGATATATATATGAGGCCCATGTGATTAGGCCCATCTTGATGTATTTGTGGCCCGTCCATTGAAGCCCACTTGTTGTATATATTTGAGGCCCAGGTATGAGAACCATTGTGATACATTTGAGGCCCATGGGATGTGGCCCATTAAGATTATATATGGGCCACTGTGATGAGGCCCATTGGGATTGTATGTGGCCCACTATATTATGTATGAGGCCCTTGTGTGAGGCCATGGGCCCACTATATGTTTGGCCCTATAAGGACCACTCCTTAAGAGCAGTGTTGGTTAAATGTCCACATTGATGGGCAATGATGGTTAAATGTCCACATTGTGACCTTCCCTTAGGCCCTTTGCATGGCTGATTCCGATTGTCGAAGCCAATTTCGATCATCGAGGTCGATTATTTATCGATTCCGATTGTCATGGCTGATTGCCGATTCAGATTATCGAGGCCGATTATTGATCGATTCCGATTGTTGTGGCCGATTGCCGATTCTGATTATCGATCGATCCTGATTGTCACGGTCGATTACCGGTTCCGATTAACTTGACCGATTGTCGATTCTGATTATCGATCGATTTTGATTGTCGTGACCGATTGCTGATTCCGATTGACGAGACCGATTTACCGATTCTGATTATCGATCGATCCCGATTGTCGGGATCGATTGCCGATTGACGTGATCGATTTGTCGATTCCGATTATCGATCGATTCTGATTGTCGAGGCTAAGTATCGAGGCCGATTCCAATTTGTCGAGGCCGATTGTATAGGCCGATTCCGATTATAGAGGTCGAGTATCGAGGTCTATGTGATGAGGCCCATTGTGATGCATTTGAGGGCCAGGCGATGGAGCCCATTGTGATGTATGTTAGACCCATGTGAAAGGCCCATCGTGATGTATATTAAACTCTTGAGTGAGGCCCATGATGTTGTATATTCTGCCCTTGTGTGAGGCCATGGGTCCACTATATGTTAGGCTCTATGTGGGTTATTCCTTGATGACAATGTTGGTAAAATGTCCACATTGTTGAGGTCGATTGTCGATGCCGGTTATTGATATCGATTATGAGTGTGTGACAGTATAGCATCATGATACATGTCCATACGCATCATCTGCATGCTTGTTATGAGATTGGGTTGATTATTGCATATGTCATTGAGCATGTTGTTATGAGACTCCCTGATAGGCGAAGGTTATCTCACATGAGCGCATGGTATGCGCAGGATTGATGCATGGCTAGTTCGTATGACTCATGCATCTTGCATTATGATTACTGTACGGCCTAGCGACATCAGGGCCGTAACCTCCACAGGCATATCGTGGTTGGCCAAATGGGACATCGAAAATTTGTTCTAGCATCGAGCTGCCATAGATGGCCCTGGGTGAAAATTCCTAAACCCTTTTGGTACCAGAGGACGCCCCAATGTCGAGACCGAGTGGATATATGAGCGCCCGAGTGCCGAATACCAGGAGGCCGCGTCTCCCACTGTGTCGTGGTCGGTTGGGAGGAGGTGTGGCCTTACTCGCTCGAGCGAGGAGGCATTGCTAGGTTGAATTTGACCAGCTCGTGAATGGGTCCGCTATCGACGTGCTGAATAGGTATTGACAGACTATTGGCCAGGCGGATAGTGAGATTTCTTACGCTCACTTGGACGGTGCGGCTGGGAGAGCGGCAGTGCCATTTGGAGTGTACTAAACCTCAGTGATGATCCCAGAGATGAACAGTACTGATATGTGGACTTATTGAGCAGGAGTTGCATACTCACTCACTCATTCATTCACTATTCACTCGTGCTGGTGGTATGCAACTATATGTTACGTGTACCTTTGCAATGGCAAGGATTTCGGTTGGGGCGCACGACTAACCCGAGATCAGGAGTTTACCACATTGAGTCTGACTATCCAAATTTAGGTATGAAACTGGTTTGGATAGAAGTCCATTGTGGTAGACCCCGTAGCCTGCGATACTACGTACTATAATCCCGACTTCACACTCCAGCATGGTCATTCCATTCGCACCGCATATTGTATTACATCCGCGGCATATGACATTTTGGGTTACCTGTGTCTCTGCATTTATATGGTTTAGATACAACATCTGATATTTGACTCTTTATTGCTCCTCATTTGTATAGTTGATCTGTATCACGTATTATGATATTATTCCTCATTTGTATAGTTGATCTGTATCGCGTATTTTGATATTGTTCCTCATTTGTATAGTTGATTTGTATCGCGTATTCTGATATTGTTCCTCATTTGTATAGTTGATCTGTATCGCGTATTCTGATATTGTTCCTCATTTGTATAGTTAATCTGCATCGCGTATTCTGATACTGCTTGACTCATGGACTTGTCAGTATTTTCGCTTACTCTGATAACATATGATTCATGACCTTGCGCCTATTTCGACATTTTATGATTATGACATTGCGTTGAATACTTGGCACTTACCTTGTGCACACACTTACACCACCCTCTAAGCTTTCTATAAGCTTATGCACGATAGATACATGCAGGTGATGTTAGGTTGCAGCAGTGTTGAGCTTGGAGCGTACAACGGTCTTTTGGAGCTTGATTTTCGATTTATGTATTTCCCTTTTAGCATTGTACTCAAATAATTATATTAGTGGATATGTGATGATGATATTACCTTTGTGAATTGGATAATCTGGTGGTTATGCTTCTTATGAGATAAATGTACATTGGAAAATCCACCTTTTAGGATGTCAGGATCGAAATCTGGCGTATGGACGCTATGAGCCGAGAATGGGGTACTACGGAGGCTGTCGGCACTGGATTCGGCGATCGGGATTCCTATGAATCTGATTTCCGGGTTTGGGGCATGACAATGTATATATGTGATGCTTAATGATATATGGATGCTTATGATAAAATAATGGCTAATTGGCTAAGGTTTCTGGTGGGTAAGATCCAATTATATCGGTAAGCCTCTAAGCATACGCCCACCAGTCAGATGGGAGAAAATGATGAAATACACTATGATGTTAATGTATATGAGGAGAAGGGGGTTAAGAAGGGAATGAATGTTGCCCGATGTTAATGTGCTGATTCGATGAAACTGATTGAGGCTTGAATGGTTGGATGAGCAGTTGTGTCGTAAGGGTAGATTGAGTGGCTCAGATTTGAACTTAGGTCGTTTAGGAGGCTTGGACTCTAGTTAGGCTAGACTAGACCAGGGTCGGGCTCTCTCTCTCTCTCTCTCTCTCTCTCTCTCTCTTTCTCACTCTCCTTGGTGGAGGAATGCTTCCTGATGGGTGTGGTCTCTGAAATGAGAAGGGATGCTTCTGAGTTTTCTGGATGCTTGAAATGAGAAAAGAAGGGGGATATTTATAGTCTCATAACATGATTTTCTTGTAATTCCTGGTAATCCTAGGGGCAAAAAGTGGTTAAAGAATTAGGATTAGAGATTTCCACATGACATCATCTCATGAGTTGAATGAGATAGTAAAAGGATAATTTTATGTAAGGAGATGGGCATCAGAGTAAATATACCTCAATCACGCACTTAAGGCTTGAAAAATGAGAGTTCTATGTGCTTGAGGGATGCTGCCCCAAAGAGGGGGAGTGCCACATAGTCAACAACAGCCTGACCACCACCGGTCCCCACTTGGACTCCCTGCTTTGGCTGGCAACATCCTCTAAGCGTGTGGAGGCTCTGTTGTGAAAGTTGCTTCTTTGAAGTTTTGACTAATTTCCAATTGGGCTTGGGTTCGAGCTTACTTTTGGGCTTAATTAGGTGAGGTGACTATGTTGTGGGGTTGGGTAGGTTAACCGATTAAGTCCGATTGAGTTGACTTAGTGAGTTAATTGGGTGAGTTGACTTGTCGACATGACCCAAGGCTTCAGGGTTTTGGGTTCCTAGGGTTTAGGGTTTAGGGTTAGCCTGACTGGGTTGAGTTTAGCGTTTAGGATTGGGGTTCATAGGGTTTAGTGTAACGCCCTAAAATTCGGGAGTCGAGTAGCAACTCAACTCTCGAGTTCCAGAACATCACTTATGCAATATAGATGATGATGATTGAATGTTGTCTGTGTCAGTGCAATAAACATGAGTGAGATTATACCAAAACAGTAATTCATACTCCATATCAATTGTATAAAGGCAAGCGGAAGACTGAAACTGTATATATATGGTATGTAAAGAAACAAAACCATCACAATCTTCAGAGTATGAACACTAACTGAGTAACCATATACATGTATTATTTCTGAATCAAAAGGTCAAAATACAACTAAAAGATAAATCATGAAATCCCCGCGATCTAGTCAGCCTAAGCAAAGCCGTCTGAGTACTGTATGAATGAGAACTCGTCCTGGTCCTCATCGTAGTCTGGCTCAGCCTCTTGAATCGACGTATCATCTACACCTGAGACAGAGTCTGGTTTGGTGTTTAAACACCGTCCCGTAACGTGGGAGTGAGTAGCTAACTCAGTGGAACAATAAAGCATAGGTTAACATGTTATCAATTCAGTCAAGCAGTAATGATAAAGCAGTACAATCAAACAATCCTAACTACTCTTATTTAATGCAAGTATGAAATGACATGATGAATGCCCTTGCCAAACTACCCTCATGCGACACCATCTTACGTTCGCGACATGCATTCATCCCTCAGTGCTCCACATCTACCAGACACATGCAGTGCGATGATGAGCATGATTACCGAGTTGTTATTAGTCCATTTCAAACAGCAGTATTGGGAAACTAAGGTACCTCCCTTGTATCATTTCCAAACATGATCCATTCTAGGGTCGTCACTCCTAGTTAGTCTCATATGATATTATGGTTTGAGAGGCATCGCGAAGGCATCACAAAGGGCTCGTCACCCATCAGCATGGATACAGATCTCACCGTATGTGGCTCAATTGCTGGCCGTCAGCTCGAATACAGGTCTCACCGTACCCGGCTCAACTCATGCTCTAGCTGCTGCGAAGGGCTCGTCGCCAATCACAGACCTTAGAGTATACTCGAAGACACTACGAAGGGCTCGTCGCCCGTCAGCACGAATACAGGTCTCACCATATTCGGCTCTCGCCGTAGGTGTCGACAGCTCGAATACGGTGTCCCCTACCACCGTATTCGGATCACGAGTCTGGTTGCTCAATGGTCACTACGGGGAGGCACGTGGCACCAGCGTAGGCCGACAGCTCGACCACGGTGTCCCATACCACCATGCCCGGCTCATGAGTCTTAGCGGATCGAGGTACCATGGTTAACGGGATTTCACTGGTAAGTTTGGTACCCTAGGTTCAAGCAGTAGCGTCCAAACATGGTGAACATACATTAGACATATTGGATTACTTGATAAGCTTGGCTAGCTTGAGCGCATAACAAGTTGAACGATATGAAGCGCATAAGCACTTCGTATGGCCAACCACTATCGCCAACCGAAGTACGACTCGGGTTTGTCGAACACATCTCACGTGGCGAAATGAATCTCAACCACGATCTCAAGTCTGGTACCGATTGTCTGGACTATAATCATAGTCCCAAACTCAATCAATCCTTATTTAGAGCATGTAGAGTAAAGTATATTAAACAAAATAATTCAAGCATGTTAACAAGCATATCATAAAGCATGTTATAAAGCATGTTATAAAGTAGGTTATAAAGCACTATATAAACAGGAATACAAACACATATCTTTTATAAGTAAGCGGTTACATTAAACAGCCAACATGGAGGAAATCATATACGTATCTAAGGTATTTGAAAATCCCATCTCAACACTTACCTAAGACACCATTATCCAACACTTACTCTCACAAGCATTTTCACAAACACTTAGAATACACTATTTCAACATACATAGTGTATGTTAGCCAAACATGTATTAGGGCGAGTCCTTTCGCTAAGCAAGTAATTTACGCATATATAATATGTTCATATAACAAATAATCATGGCAAACACATCTTCAAAATTTATTTGTATACCGTACTTTCTAGAATACACTATTTCAACATACATAGTGTATATTAGCAAAACATGTATTAGGGCGAGTCCTTTCACCAAATCAGTATTTTATCCATACATAATATATTCATACAACAAATAAACATGGCAAACACATTTCCAAAATTTATACGTATATGGTACTTTCTACAAATACCTAGAGTATGTGAAATTCCATATTCTTCATCTTTAATCGAAACGGAAAACAGACAACACTTTGTACATGTGCAATAGCATGCAGATCATGAATCTATCATTATCTGATATTGAAAGCGTTGAAAACCATAACCTATACACCTAAAGTCCTCACCTTTTACCGTAGAATCGGAATGAATATGATAGGTTTGCCAAACTTCCGTATTCGGCAGTTTGGTAGCCTATAGAATGAAATAGGTTAGCTATTTCATAACCTACGACCCTTACAACTCCAAAACAGATTAGGGTTAGGGTTTCTTACCTAGAAATGAAGTCGGATTCGCTGGGAAAGCGACAAGACTTGAGTGATAAAGCTTGTAGAATGGCAGGGAAAAGTAGTAGGGTGTTTCCCCCACTTCTCTGACACTTTCTCTCTCTTTTCTCTCTTCTCTCTCTAGGGTTTCTCTCAAATTCGTATGGCTGTGAGAGAGAGGGTTCTAAGGTCCTTATATATCCTAAAAACACTCCAAAATAGACTTAAGGTCTAGGTATACTTAGGTTATAACCAAAGCGAGCTAGTTTCAGCTCAACGGAGGACTTCTGGCGGGCTTCCTTGAGCCAAAGGTCGGACTTAAGCTTACCAACCTTGGATCTAGTTGGATTTAAGTTTTCGTTCCAGTAGGGTTTCCAGATCACGCGTGGCGGACCAGTTTCAGTTCAACGGTCAGCAGATTTCGATCAGAAATTCCAAGTACATGGATATGTTGATGAAATTTTTCCTGATCCGAGGGTGTATTTGGGTCAGATTCTGACGGTCTGGTGCTTACAAAATGTCCGCAAGCGACACGTACCAGATTACTATTGGAGATATTTTATTTGTAAAGAAAAACTAGCGTTCTCACACTCCTCGCTCCGGACTCAAGCGAACAGCCGTGAGACACTGTCTGGATTTGATTTCCAAGATGGTTGTCAAGCCTAGCGAGGCGGTCCTAAGTCCTTAACTTTGTATTATTCGGACTCCCGATGTGCGGTCCAGACCTGATACGGCGTTTCAATGTGCTCCCGAGAGCAGTCGGGTAATGAGTTTGATCCTAGACTTTAGGGTAACCTAGCGTCAACGATTCTACAAGATTCGGGTCTTACAGATCGTATTTAAAGCGATTCAAACGGATTTCATAGCTAATCTAGTTTAGCACTTAGTTAACTTTGTCAAATTTCTAAAGGATTTGATACTAAGCGATTTCTGCCTGAGGTGGTGCTCGGGTCTTTGCACGGAAATTTACGAGTCGTTACATTTAGGCTTCTAGGGTTAGGGTTTAGGATTGGGTTTCGGTTGTCCATCCATCAGTTCAAACTCAATTAGCTTATCAGCCTAGGGTGGGGTGTCTACAAGATCGTAGATCTATTTTGGAGAAATACTTGACACCCTTAACTGATCAAATAGATCGCCTATCCTAGGTAGTGAATACTTGTTTTTTATTGTAACCTGGTTCATCTTGCGATAATTGATGGAAAGACATAATGATTCATCTTTCTTTTTAATGAACAGTACCGGAGCTCCCACGATGACACACTTGGTTGTACAAATCCATCACTGAAAAAGTCTATCTATTTGAAATCTCAACTCCTCCATTTCAGAAAAAGGCATCTGATACGACGCTTGTGCAATTGGCATTGCGCCAGGCATAAGATTGATTGTAAAATTAATCTTACGATGCGGAGTAATCAAGCTTAAATATTACATATTTATCCTCTCAATTGCACTGGTTTCGGCTACATTCAATTGCTAAATTGATCTAATTATATATGTTTTTATATGTACGGTGATTTCAGATCTAAAGTCGAATATGTGCTTAAATGAATTATTTAAAGTTCAAAAAGATATCAAGCTCAAAGACAATGGAGAATTGGATATTTTGAAGACAAAGATAAAGAATTCAAGTGGCAAAGATCCAAGAAAATCAAGTACCAAGGATAGAGAAATGTCTGAAAAATCACATAGTTAAATAACAAAAATAACAGATTGTTTGGTCCCACCTAAGACAGGTTCGATCTGACCAAAAGTGCCAAAAATAGTCCCACAAGAAATAGTGATTTTCGAAGTTAATTTGGCTTGAATGTTAGTTGTACTGAAGTGATGCTTGGTGCCACCAAAGGTATGTTTGGTGTGACCTAGAGGAGATAGAGACTCGAGACATATTTTGAGTAAATTCGGTTGTAGCCAAAGGCATCTTCAGTTGGACTCGGTTCGACTTCGGTGTGACCAAAGCATAACAAAAATGTGAAAATTTGAAGTTGGTCCAAAGTCAATATGTATTTTCTCTATTTAAAGAGGTGTTTTAGACTATTTTAGAGATGAGTTAGGGCTTGGGAGAGAGCGGTAGGTTGCAGAAATTCTACAAAGCCATTCTTCTTCTTCAATCCTTCAATTTTAGTTTGCCTTTTATGTTTTTCCTTTGTTTTTGTTCTAGGATGTTAGCCATGCTAGGTAATCTCTTAGGTAGGGCTAAGAGGTGAAGCTTATAGTTATTTTTAATGTTATAGTTTACTTTGATTCAAGTTTATTGGTTTGAATGATGAACAATTCATTGATTTTGGTTTGAATAAAGCTTTAGTTTTAGTTTACTTTGATCCATTATCGGCTCTAAGAACTTTAGATGTTTAGGAAGGCTAATATTATTGGCTTAACTATTTTGCATGGGATTGATCTATAAAATTCATGGATTTATCATAAACCACGGGCATAATAGATAATTTGAATCCCTTGCGATTAATAACTTAGTGCATCATTTGGGAACTAAATCGATTAAATTTCAGATTTATTTTGGTTTGTAAATTTTGATTTAAGCACTATATTATCCAGTTTGATAGGATACGACTTCGATTCTAGTCATGTTATCTAATTGAATCAAGTGAATTAGGCATTGAGAATGGCTAGAAGTGGATCCTTGGCACTCTAGTTTTTATTTTATTGATTTCTCTTTACATTACCTAGATTTTTATCATTGCTTCATTTAATTCAGATTTCATAGTTTTAGTTCTAATTCTAAAGTGTTTTGAGAGCGCATAAATATAAGTCCACGAGGATTCGATCTCGGTCTCACCGAGTTAAAAATACATCGTGGCCTTGCACTTGGGGTTGTCAACCCTTGGGTTCGATAATTGAGGTAGACCAAGTATAGCCGTAAACACATTGTTAAACTCTCTCACCAAAGGGGTTTCATATATTTTTGACTTGTTGTAACCTTCTTCGTGAACAAGAAACATTTTAGTGTGACACTTAAAGTTAACCTTAATAAGGAATGAAAAAGGATCTCCCCAGGATCTTACATTATGACCATCTGCATGCCACAATTGGTTTCTACCTTCACCACGGTCATTGAATCCATGCCGATTACGACGTCGTGGTGATATATATTAGTGACAATCAAATCTATCCGAACTTCTCTATTTCCTGGCACAATTGGGCATTTGGGGCATGCCTTAGTGGAGTTGGAGTCGGTTTCTGTCGCTGTTACGACCTTTATCTTAGGTATTGGAATGATGTATATTTTCAGTCTTTTCACAATAGCACACGATATAAATGATGTGGTTGCACCTGTGTTGGTTAAAAGATTCACTGGTATATCATGTTTATAAGAGGTACCTTTAAATGCTCGTGGCATCGGGCCAATGCCTTGGGTTTCTCGGTGATAAGTGCATGTACTCGAGCCTATTGCACTCGGTTTGGTACAGGAGTCATCGACCATTGAGTCTAACAATTTGGATGCAGAGGAGGGTGACTTTATTCTTGTTGAGGCTGAATTACTTGTGACAAAGGAATGGTAAGGGCGTGTTGAGGTGGACGGTAAGCTTACTAAGGAGGTGTTGTAAGACCCGTATCCTAGTCCGTACTGTTCCATCGACTTCCACGATCCTTCCTGTCGAATTCCGGCAACTTGCGACATTAATCAATGTTTGCGATCGACCCTAAGTCGTATCCTATAGAATTGAGTCGGCTTAAGCCGAGGCTTGTATCATTGGGACCGCACCGTCACCGCGGTTCTGACGCCGCGACTTGCGTACCGATCCGATACCTAGACGAGGTGATGTGGACCCACGTTCAGTTCGAGGAAAAATGCCGCGCTTTCTCGATCCCAAGAGAATCTCTACACAATGTCAAATCAATCCCATCAATCACATCAATCAATCAATCACTTCAATGTCAAGTACACATCACCTTTCTCCACAAGTAAAGCAACCACCAAGTCAACTCTCTCCCACCCTCTCTCTTACACCACCATACATGTCAAGTACCACATCCATCACTCACCTCACATCACTCACTCACATCTCTCTTACAACCACCACACCTCTCTCTCTTACAACAATCTCTCTCTCCCTCATTTCTCTCCAAGCACCACACGTCCATGCATTCCAAGTGAGAGAAAAGAGAGAGTTTGTGTGGCCCACTTTCCCTTTCCAAGATCTCCCATCCTAGCCATCCATTTCTCATCTTCCACCATCAAAGTGAAGCACAAGGAGATAGGCTTTCCAACGGACCAAGAAGATCAAGTGGTGGGTGTTGTCCATAGGCTTAGATTTCATTTTTATGATGAAGGGCCAAGTGAGGCTTACCGATTGATGGTACGGATCTCACTTGGGACCCTAGATGTGGCCGATGACCCACCTTGATCTTCATGATCATTCCATGATGGGGCCATTCTCCATGGACCCCATCATGATGTTTATTTTCTTGCATGAATAAGGTCATTTAGACCTTCCATTTTGGTGGAGAAAGGATCTCCACCGTTGATTTTCAATTTGATGGGCCCACGAGTAATGGGACCCACTTGATGTACGATTGATTGTAAGGGAGGGCTCATAGTGGTGGAGCCCTCCATCATGCGTGTCCCATCTCCCTCTCTTTTTATTTATTTATTTATTTATCTTTGTGTGTGATGAGGTGGTTATGTAGCCCACTTGGATGGACCCCACCTTAATGTATGTTTCATACATGCCGTTTATCCATTTGGTGGCCTACCTGAGTAGGGCCCACCTTGAGCATGTGTGACACCCAGACGTCCAGGGACGTCCCTGGACTAAAATGAAAACACAAATATTAGCTTGGTAGGAAGCAATGGGGTGGGCCACTTGTATAGGCCCCACCTTGATACATAAATGGAATCCACGCCGTCCACCTCGTTCCCAAGCCCATTTTAGGCGTTGAACCGAAAAAGGAAGTCAATCCGACTTTCGGGCGGGCCATACCTTTGAAAATAGTGATTTTTCACCGTTGAAACACATTTTAATTTTTCTACACGCCAAAACATGCCCAATATTGGGCTTGATGGATTTGTTATGGACTGTGGGAAGCAGTGGACGAGGCGGATTCTTGCAATGTAGGCCCCACACGTGAAAAACAGCGAAAATACTGCGTTTTCAAAAAAAAAAAAGAAAAGGGAAGAGGTAGCGCCTGCTGCTGCTGACGCAGCAGCAGGACACTGCTGCGTTTTGACGGACGACCAGCAGGGTCCCACAGCCCCAACCATGGGCCCCACAGTGATGTATATTTGTCATCCAAACCGTTGATATGGTGGGCCCCTTCGTGAAGTGGGCCCCCATCAAGTTTCAGCCACATCCATGGCTCAGGTAGCCCACATCACAAGTAACAGTGTGATTGAATGACTACCATTGAAAGCCCTTTTGGGCATCACAGAAGTTTCGGATCAAGGTGAAATTTGTTTTCACCCTTCACCCAGGTCCACGTGACCTTATGAACGGGTTGGATGGAAAATAAACATTACAGTGGGCCCCACATGGGACCCACACAGATGTGTGTGTTTTATATGCTCACCGTCCAGGCGGACGGTGGCACCCACCGAAATGTATGTGTTTTATTCACGCCATCCAGCAGGTTGTTGGACGGCCAGTAGGCCCCCACAGTGGTGTAAGTGTTTTATCAACACCGTCTAGCCATTTGGCTGGACTGTTGGACATAATTGGTGGACCCCACCGTGATACTTGTGTTACATCCAAATCGTCCACCATTTGGCAAGCCTGTCTTAAGGCTTGGGGCCAAAAATAAGATAGATCTATTTATCATGTAGACCCCACGTATAGTGAGGACTGAACGTCCACCATTAGACCCTTGGGCCACCAAGTTCTTAGTGACCCTATGAACAGATTGTATGGGAAATAAATGTTATGGTGGGCCCTAGGAATTTTAATGGTGGAATTCATTATCACCACTTATATTGTTGCGGCCCATTTGATGTATCTAAGGCCCATGGGCTATGACCCATTGCAATGTACATAAGGCCCATTGGTGCAGCCCATTGATGTGGCCCACTTGATGAATATAAGGCCCATGTGATATGGCTCATTTGATGTATTTAAGGCCCAATGGGGTGTACCTAAGGTCCATTGCAATGTGTGATTACTCCATGGTTTAGGTAATGATATTTATGGCAGTCCGTGCCTAGGGAACAATGGTGGTTTGACGTCCACATTGTACGTACAATGTTGGTTAAATGTCTGCATTGTAGCTCTCCTTAGGGCCCATTGATAGGCCCATACTTGTGATAGTTCATCATTATATAACATGCGTAGTATAATTCCATATTTCATACCCATTCGCATCATATGCATGCTTGATATGAGGAATATTTGATCATAGCATAAGCCGTTTGGCTGAGACATTTACGGGGCTCCTTATGAGACGGAGTACCCCACATGATCGCGTGGTACGCGTGAAATTGCTGCATGATTGTTCGGTGTGACTCATGCATCTTGCATATGTATGACTTGATCACTGCACGCCCTAGTAACATCAGGGTCGTGGCTCCACAGGCATATCGTGGATGGCCGTATCGGATACCGAAAATACTTGGTTCTAGCATTGTGGGCACTTAGGATGTCCTTGGGTGAAAGTTCCAGAACCTTTTTGGTACCAGGAGATGCTCCAACGTCTAGACCGAGTGGATACACGAGTGCCCGAGTGCCAAATGTCAGTAGGCCGCGTCTCCCACTGTGTCGTGGTTGGTTGAGGGGGTGTGGCCTTACCCGCCTGAGTGAGGGGGCTATAAGCTAGGCTGAGTTTGACTAGCTCACAAATGAGTCCGCTATTGATGAGCCGGGTAGGTATTGCAGACTACTGGTTAGGCGGATAGTGTGGTCTCTTCCACTTGCTTGACTGTGCAGCTAGGGAGGAGGCAGTCAGTGTGAGGTGTATTAAACCCCGGTGATATCCAAAGAGGAACTGTATTGATATGTGTACTTGAGAAGTACTGACATGCTTGATTTGCATCTCGCATATGACATTTGGCTACATAGGCCTCGCATCGCATGGCCTTGGTATGGCCAATCGTATTCATACCTTGCATTAATGGCTTTGGTTCAGTTGATAGCATTCATGGACTTACCGCACATTTTCGCATTACTCTGATGTTATACACTTGGCACTTGCCTCGCGCACACACTTACACCACCCTCAAGCTTTTGTAAGCTTATGTACGACCGTTGCGTGCAGGTGTCGTTGGACAGTAGCAGCGCTGAGGCAGGAGCGCATACCAGACTATTTTGGAGCTTTTTGATCACCCTGTAATTCCCTTCCCGCATTGTACTTAAAAGTTTTTTGATATAGTGGATATGTGGTATTGCTGTTTTGTGACTTGGTTATGCTTGTGGTTATGCTCCTTTACAAAAAAATGTCATACTGAAAATCCTCCTTGTAGGATCCCAGGATCGGAATCTGGCGTATGGGCGCTGGGAGCCGAGAATGGGGTACTACGGAGGCTGTCAGGATCGGATTCGGCGATCGGGAATTCTATGAGCCCGCTCCCCGAGTTTGGGGCGTGACAGGTGTAACACCACTGTACCACATCTTTGCATAGGAAAACTGGATGGAATGGTTGATCTTGTCACAGTAAGTGCAAACATGATCTGTCCTTAGTGCAGGATATGAATATGCATGTCTCGAGAATAACAATCCATCTGTGACATGGCTTGTCACTACTATCACTCACAACATATCTATCCTAATGTATACGACTTGTCATCAATATTATCGACAATGCAAATCAAGTTGATAGTAATGTGGCTCGTCACCGACATTACTAGCAAATGCCATGATATGTATGCTTTGGCCAAACCTTTATTAATTCAAATTCAAATAGTATATTGACAAAGCTAGAATGCCGCCATTATATCATGAGTAGAATAACTTGATCACGTGGCGCTTTGCAGCACGTAGCGGCTCGTCGCTATTGTCCCTTGATCCAATTTAGGGTTTATCATGTCAATGTCCATTTTATACAATTAATCCAAAGGCAATGGCTCGTTACCCAAGGATAATTATAGAAAGATAAGGGATCGTCAGCCAACACTAAATCAATGTGGAAGGGCTCGTCACCCAATTCTTAAATTAACATGGTTGGCTTGTCACCTCGATTGGTGCTCACTGGTCACTACAAGGAGGCTCATCACCCTAGCATAGGACAACAGTTCGGACATGATGTCCCATACCACCATGCCCGACTCATGAGTCTTTCGTAGGATCGTAATGCATTAATTCTTATGAATAAGCTCATTTCAATGAAAATTGTGGTATTACAGATTCTAAGAAGTGTTATACAACAACAATTGTAAGATCCGTATCCTAGACCGTACTGTTCCATAGACTCTCGCGGTCCTCCTGGTCGAATTTCGGCAACCCGCAACGCGTAGATAGCATTTGCACATGACCCTGAGTCACGCCCTATCAACTTGAATCGGCTCGACTCAAAACTTGTACCCTATCGACCATGCCGTCATCGCGGTTCTAACGCCGCGTCTCGTGTGCCAATGCGATACCTAGGCTAGGAGTTGTGGGCTCGTGTTCATTTTGAGGAAAATGTCGCGCATTGCAAATTCCAAGAGAATCTCTACAACCCATCACATCAATCAATCAATCACAAGTCAAGTACACAACTCATCCCTCTCTTACACAAACCTTACCCAAAGTTGACTCTCTCTCTCTCTCCACCCATCCCTCTCTCATCCAAAATTCAACCAAGCCCATACCCTCCATGTCATTTTCTTACAACATCCATTCCTCCCATCCCATCTCTCTTACAATACCCTCCTCTCTCTCACTCTCTCCACCATTTCCCAAGCTTCCATGAGACAAAAGCTCTAAGGAGAGAAAAGATCAAGGCCCACTTCCTACCCCCTCATCTCACCATCCAACCCTTCAAACTTCATCATCCACCCTTAAAGAGTTAGCTTAGGAGCCAAGGAGTCTAAGGAGCTAAAGAAGAAGACCATCGGTGGGTGTTTTTGCAAGATTAGATTGTATTTTGATGATGGGCCAAGTGGGGCCTGCCAATTGATGGTATGGATCTCACTTTGGACCCTAGGTGAGGCCGATGGCCCACCATGATTCATAAGATCATCCCATGATGGGGCCATTCTCCATGGACCCCATCATGATGTTTATTTTCCCATTGTGAATGGTCATCTAGACCTTGCATTTCTTTGGTGGAAAGGGATCTCCACCGTTGATTTTTATGATGTAAGGCCCACTTGTGATGAGACCCATTTTAATGTATGTGTTGTAACAAAGAGGGGCCAATAGTGGCGGGGTCCCTCCACTACGCCGTCTCTCTCTCTCTCTCTCCATTTTGTGTTTGATGGCCCACCTATGATGTATGTATTTCATCCATGCCGTCCAACCAAGTGGACCGAACCGGGGCCCACCTTGCTGTCCACTTGTTACCGATCTTGAACAGACCCTGTTAAGGGGAAAACACAAGGAGAAGCTTGATCCTAACACGTTTAGCCCACCCACGTGGGACCACCGTGATGCATGTGATTTATCCACACCGTCTAGCCTCCTGGACGGTGTGACCCATCTCAATGTATGTGCCTTGCATCCAGGCCGTCCAGGGCCTGGATGCTAGATCTTAATTCAAAATTATATATATGTGTGTGTGTATCTGGTGGGCCCCACGTGGGACCCACCTGCCTGGATGTTGGTTGGCTAGTTTACACTAGCTATATAGCTGTTGTATTCAACGTTAGCGGTCCTGTGGGCCTGATCATATGGTATGTGTTATATCCATGCCATCCAGCCCACACGTGGGACCCACCTTTAATGCATGTATTCTATATCAGCACCGTCCATCTGTACGGTGCCATGTGGGGCCTGCTGTAATGTATGTGGTTCATCTGCACCATCCACTGCTTGGGATGGTGGGAATCCCACCTAATGTATAGGTCTTATCCACACTGTCCAGATGGCTGGACGGTGGGACCCACCGCTGATGTATATGTTATATCCACACCATCTATCAAGTGGGCCACACTGCAAACTAGTGAAGGGTTGAACGTCTACCATTGAAACCCGTTTGGGGTCACTGAAGTTCTGGATTAATATGAAATTTGTTTTCCCTCTTAATTCAGGTCTTTGTGACCTTGTGAATAGATTGGATGGAAAATAAACATTATGATGGGGCCCACCTTGATGTATGTGCTGTGCATCCATGTTGTTCATCTGGTGGGTCCATTTGGAATGTGCAAGGCCCACCCCAATATGATGTATATAAGGCCCATTTGATGAGGCCCAGGTGATGTATTTATGGCCTATTTTGCGAGGCCCAATATGATGCATTTGGGGCCCATTTGATGAGGCTCGATGTGATATATTTGGCCCATATGTTGAGGCCCAATATGATGTATTTGCGGCCCATTTGGTGAGGCCCAATATGATGTATATGAGGCCCATGAGCGAGGCCCGATGTGATGTATGAGAGGCCAATGGATGTGGCCCATTGTGATGTATTCGAGGCCCATGGGACGTGACCCATTGTGATATATTTGAGTCCTATGGGATGTGGCCCAATGTGATGTATATAAGGCCTATTAGTGAGGCCCAATGTGATGCATATGTGGCCTATGAGTGAGGCCCATCATGATGTGTATTAAGCTCTTGAGTGAGGCCCATGGTGATATATATTAGGCCCTTGTGTGAGGCCATAGGTCCACTATACGTTTGGCTCTATGTGGGCCACTCTTTGGGAGCAATGTTGGTTAAATGTCCACATTGATGGGCGATGATGGTTAAATGTCTACATTGTGACCTTCCCTTAGGCCTTTGTTAGGCCCATTCTCATTATTCTAGGTCAACCCAAATCATTGGGCCCCATTGATATGTGCGTGACCCATCTATTCATATTGGGATAACCCATAATGTTGGGCCCTCATTGGTTGCTAGCAGGATTGTTTTAATCTTGGAGTCCATCTATGGACCCCGCCCTGTCAATAGGATGGTTATCGATACCGATTACGAGCATACTTAGCATAGTATTATGATACATGTCCATACGTATCATCTGCATGCTTGTGATGAGATGTGGTTGACCATTGCATATGCCTTCTGACAAGTCATTTATGGGACTCCCTGTGTAACGTCTCGAAAAAATCCGTACTGAGACCCGAGTGCCACGTCAGCCAGAAATCACAAAGGACCAAATCCTTTAGAAATTAGGTGAGGGTTAACTAGTGTTAAACTAGATTTCATGCGAAATTAGCACTACTCACTTTAAATACGATCTGCAAGACCTAAAACTTGTAGAATCATTAACGCTAAGTTACCCTAAAATCTAGGATCAATCTCATAACCCAGTTGCTCTCGGGAGCACATTGAAACTTTGTATCAGACCTAGACCGCACGTCGAAAGTCCGATTACTACGAAATTATATAATCAAGACCGCCTTGCTGGACTTGACCACCAGCTCGAAAATCAAGTTCAGATAGTATCTCGAAGCTATTCGCTTGAGCCCGGAGTGAAGTGTGTGAGAAACGTGGATATTTTAGAAATAAAAAGCTGAATTTAAGTAATCTGAGATGCGTTGCTTGCGGGCCAGATATAAGGATTCAGACCGTCAGAATTTGACCTAATTACACCCTCGGATTAAGACAAAATTCATACACACGTCAGTGTACTTGTGGCCCTGATCGAGTATCGGTGACCGTTGAACTGAAATTGGTCTACCACGGTCGATCTGTGAATCCGATCGGACTGAAAACTCAGCTTGACCTAGATCCAACATAGGGGAGCTTAAGTCCGACCTTAGACTCAGGGGGGGCTCCAGAAGTGCTCCGTTGAGCTGAAACAGCCGAGTTTTGGCTGAAACCTAAGTATACCATGACCCTGGGGTCATTTCCATCACTTCTAAGCTTATATAAACACCTTAAAACCCCTCTCTCTCTTCACATACGAATTTTCAACCCTAAGGAGGAAAGAGAGAGAAAGTGTGAGAGAGAGAGTTGGTGATTGATCCAGGGCTTCTTCCCTGCCAGTCCACGTGCTCAACTATCATATCCGTATCATTTTTTTGGCGATACCGATCCCGTTCTTAGGTAAGAAAACCTAACCCTAACCCGTTTTAGAG
Source organism: Magnolia officinalis (assembly GCA_021015155.1). Taxonomy (NCBI): domain Eukaryota; kingdom Viridiplantae; phylum Streptophyta; class Magnoliopsida; order Magnoliales; family Magnoliaceae; genus Magnolia; species Magnolia officinalis. Next base: position 71,255,835 of record JAJHSJ010000004.1, on the reverse strand, counting down.
TACCAAATAGCGTAAGTGATGAAATAGCTAACTTATTTCATGATTTAGGTTGTCGTTCTGTCGTAGACGAAGACTCAGTATATAAACTGAGTTCGATACTTATTTATCGGCATAAGGTGTGGACTATAAATGTATAGGTTATGGTTTTCAAGGCTTTCAATGTCGGTTAATGATATATTACTGATGTGGACACTATTTCACATGCATAAAGTGATGTCCGTTTCGTTTTTCAGTTATACGTTAACTAGGTTGAATATACTGTATTCGTCGTATTTGTAGAAAATACCATATACGTATGAAATTCAGATTTGTGCTTGCCATGGTTAATTATTGTCTATGTATGCTAGATGCATGTGTATCAACTTCTGGGTGAATGAATTAGCCTAATACATGTTATATTAACATACGTCGTGTATGTTACAATGCGTAGCCTAAGTGTTTGAGTAAAAGACTAAATGAGTATAAACCTTGCCTTAGTGTATGCCATGATTAACTATCGTGGCTATGCGATTGTTGTGTAGCGGTAATCCTTTGACGAAAGGACTTGCCCTAATACGTATGCTAACCAATACATACCATGTATGATATAATGTGTATGCTAAGTGTTTGTAAACATGTCTATATGAATAAATACTTGTAAACTGTTCTTTAAATGGGTGTTGAGATAGGATTCTCAGTCATTCTAATGATGTGTACGATTTCCTCCATATGCCTTGTTTCATATTCATTGCTTTTACTTAGAAATGCATAAGTCTGGATTCATGTTTATGTTGTACTTCATAACATGCTCAACTGATTGTATGATTTGAATCATTGCTCTATTACTGCTTGAGTATCTCATATGCTAGATCGTTGTAATTGAATATGTTTGGGGCTATTATATAGTCCAGGCAGTCAGTAATAGGCCTCGAAGTAGTGGCTGACTTTGTCCCGCCACATGAGACGCGCCTGATGAATCCGAGTCGTATATCGATTGGCGACAGTGGACAATGGTTAGGCCACACGGATTGCTTATGCGCTTCATGTCGATCAACTCGATGTGTGCTCGTGCTGGTCGAGCCCGTCAAATAACCCGATTGGCCCGATGTATGTTAACCATGTTTGAAACTATTGCTTGAACCTAGGGTACCAAACTCACCAGTGAAATCCCTGTTAACCTTGGTACCTTGATCCGCTAAGACTCATGAGCCGGACATGGTGGTATGGGATACCGTGGTCGAGCTGTCGGCCTACGCTGGGGCGACGCGCCTCCCCGTAATGACTAGTGAGCAACTCAGACTCGTGAACTGAATACGGTGGTATGGGACACTGTATTAGAGTTGTCCGCCTACACTGATAAGGTGACGAGCCCTTTGTAGTGACCTCGAGCATAATCTGAGTCTGCGGCGAGGCAACGAGCCTTTCCGTAGCAACTAGAGTATAACTAGGCCTGCACTGATAAGGCAACGAGCCCTTTGCAGTGACCTAAAACCGTATCATCGTATGAGTTTACTAGGACTGACGACCCTAGAATCGATCCTTGTTTGGGAAGTGATATAAGGGAGGTACCTTAGTTTCCCAATCCTGTTGTATGAAAATGACTAATAAGGAACTTGGTAATCACGTTCATGCATCGCATTACTTGTGCGTTTGGCGTTGATGGTCAAGCACTGAGGGAGTGTGGCATGCCGCAATCGTAAGAAGGAGTCGCTGAGGGAGCGTAGGCAAGGGCGTGCATCATACATAGATACCATACTTGCATTAATAAGAGTACTTAGGGATGTGTGATTTACTGCTTTATCACTACCGCTTGATTGAATTGATAACATGTTAACCTTTGCTTTATTATTCCACTGAGTTAATCACTCACTCCCACGTTACGGGACGGTGTTGTACACACCAACCAGACCCTGTCTTAGATGCAGGTGGTGGCGATGCCTACGAGGCGGAGTCGGACTTTGAGGATGATGAGGACGCCTACTCTTATATGCAGTATTCAGGCGGATTCATTTAGACCGTTCTGATCGACAAGGCTCTAGGGTTTTACTTGTAGCAGACTACCATAATTTTGAGATTTTGTATTTTGAAACAGTACTTGTAATTATTAACCTGGCAATGCATACATATTTTGGGGACCTGAAATGGTTTATAAGGTTATACATATTCTTTTCAGTCTTCTGCTTGCGTATTATAACTGTCCCTGGATTATGTTTGATGTTTTGGCTTAATCTCACTCATGTTTTACGCACCAATACATACAACATACAATCATCATTAAATGTGTTGCATAAGTGATGTGTTGGAACTCGGGTGTTGAGTTTCTACTCTACCCCCGATTTTTAGGGCGTTACAAGTTGGTATCAGAGCATGATTTGGATTAAACTGGACCTGGGTTATGGTCACACAACGTACGCTAACGCATTTTGACCTAGGTGGGTACAATACGAACGTAGAAACAAGTGTAGGTTTCCCAGTTTCGCCAATTGGCGAAATTCACCGAAAACGATCGCTGAGATTGAGTTTATACACATCTGTGATCACTTGAGGTGATCCCAAGTCACTTCTAGACTGTCTATTGATGAGTTTAGATGACAAGTTACACATTCCAACTTCAAATAACTTGAAAAATATGGATGTACAGTAGTTTGGACCCAAAACGATTCGAAACGGAGTCAAGGGCCAAAGGATGCAATCCGGGGGACCCACGGTGGACCGGGGGTATCATTGGCACCCCAGGAGGGGGGTGGCCACCGCCCTACCCCGGCGGCACTGCGGTCGGTCTAGAGGACCGCAGCGACGCCGCGCTTACCGCTGTCCCCTTTACCCGGGCCGGTCGGGCCGACGCGGGTCGGCGTTGGGCCAACCCCTAGGCACATGTGGGGCCCACGAAATTTAATGGGGACTCCTATTTCTTGTCCGTTTTGCTCCCTCCCTCTCAAAGTATCCCTCCAAGCTCTTCTTTCTTCAATAAAACCCAAAAATGCTCACTCAAATCCCCCTCCAATCACTTCTTCTTCCATTTTCGTGCACCACCTTCACCCCTCATTCGAAATTTCCCCCCTCCATAGCTGTTGCTCCCCTCCTTTCACATTTATTTGAGCACTCAAACCCCATTAGGTGTCTTAAATTTATGGGAACCCAAGTAACCATCATATTTCCTCAAATTTATGGGAACCCAAGTAGCCATCTTCTCCATTTCCACCATTCTTTCCCTCATGGGAAAGAAAAGAGCTTCCACGGACGAGGCCGGGCCTTGCCGCCCTACCCAACTGAGGTGGAAGACGGACGTCGGGGCTAGTACAAGCGTCGTCCGTGAGCATAGGTCGAAACGGGACCTAGATCCCCAAGTTCCCATCGAGAGAGCGCTACCGATAGGCATGGAATACGGTCGATTTGGTGGCCACAAGGTTGTACTTGAAGCTCACGTGGATGAGAAGCTGTTTGGACTACACCAGATCATGGATTTTCTGGTGGATGCCGGGTGGGGTCTCATGTTCGAAGGTAAGTCTCATGCATGTGAGAATACGGTTCGTGCTTTCTACGCCCACATCCGAGACCCGCTAGAACCTCTACAGTTCACTGTTTCCATCGGAAGGCAAGATTACACAATCAACGTAGACTTAGTGCCCCGGGTTATGAGAATTCCACGTGGTGAAGTACATGCCAATGGGGATTATTTCAAGAGTGTGCGAGAAAGAGATCGTCGTACGCGATATCTATGTGGCCGACTGGTTCCCTGGACGCGAGGTAATTGTCTTCCATCGTCGAAGTTGTCTAATGATTTTCACTTGCTTCATCACATTTTCACGTTCAATGTGTATCCACGGTGGGGCAACCGTACGGAATGCACTCGGTTGATGGTAGACTTCCTGTACAAAGTTGGACATGGGGACAAGCTGTGCCTATCCACGTTCGCCCTACTATAGATAGTCCAAACCGTACGCTCCGTTAGGAATGATATCTCACTCCCGTTCGGCCGATTGATATGCAAGATGGCTCGAGAGGTCGGCTATAGACTCAACATGGATGATATTGCGCCGGTCCGCATCATAAACGAATCCACTCTTAACAACATGAAGATCGGTCCTCAACAACGTCAAGCCCGACTTGACGAGTATGGGGAGGAGTCAGATAGTGCGGGGGAGGATAGTGTCGATTTAGAAGAAGGAAGTGAAGAAGACCGGGTTGGGTCAGAAGAAATAGAAGAGGGAGGAAGGCCAAGCTGTCCTGCGACAGGATATCATGGATCTCCGGGCCCTCGTGAAACACAAGTTCAAGAAGGTGACTCGCACCTTGAAGACTATCCTGTGCTGCCTGCAGGATAAGGGTGCCCCTCCTCCGTCGCCAGATTCCGATGCCTAAGTGTCTAGGCCGTTGTCCTGTAGCTTGTTTTGATGCTTTCTCAGAATTTCTGTGTTTTGTTGTTGATGGGCTTTGTGGTGTGGTAGGTAGAAAGTATGTTGTAGTTGGTGGCTTGGGCATAGCTTGGCCGCATGCGTTCCTGTCATAATTCATGTAGAACTTTAGTCCACGTATTATGACAATTTTGTTAAATGAAATGCATGCAGTTTTCTTTTGCCATAAGATGTGTTGAATGCTTAAAGAATTGCGTATTGCTAAGCTATATCTGACATGGGTTACACCCTTTATTATAAACAGGGAATGCCACCTAAGAGCACGCGGAGTACGTCCCGCCTGGGACCTGGAAATTCACTTGACGGGGTACCTCCCCTCAGTGATCGCCATATGGACCCTAGTTCAGGCCCATCTTCCACTGACACCATGCCGGGCTCTCAGCCGGCCGTTGGCCCCACGAATGGACTGATACCTGCTGCACCATTCACCGCACCACCTGTGCCACCATCTGCGGTGCCACCTATTCCACCACCGGTTCCTGACCAGAACCGTGCGTCTTCTTCGACTCAGCACGTGCCCAGGTCCGCTGCACCTATTGATAGGTTTGAACAAATTTTACTGATGATGCAGCAGCCGCAGCTACAGCACTAATAGGACCAGCAGTAACTTTTGGCCTCCCTTGGGGGACTTCTTGCCCAGGGCATGGGTGTTGCTCCACCTGCACCTCCTGTACGTCCCGCAGGGAATGCGGGCATTGACGGCTATTTCGAACGATTCCAGCGCTTGAGGCCTCCCACTTTTGCGGGCACTCATCGGCCCGAGGAGGCTGAATATTGGCTTGACCGCATCTCTAAGATGCTAAAGCCGCTACACTGTATAGAGTCTGAGCAGGTAGAGTTGGTTACCTTTATGTTCAAAAAGGAGGACAGCTTATGGTGGGACAACATTCTACGGACTGTCGTTGTCAATTACGTGTGGTCGTGGGAGGATTTGAGGCCCGCTTCCATGAGAAGTACTTCCCTCTCACGTACCACATCGAGAAGGAGAGTGAGTTTCTGCGCCTTCGACAGGGAGGGATGTTAGTGGCAGAGTATGAGAACAGATTCACGGAGTTGGCTTGATATGCTCCGTTGATACTTGCTGACCAGCCGATGAGGATGCTGCGATTTACAAAGGGCCTACGGTCCGAATTACGTTTGAGGATGTGTTGTGCTAACATATCCACTTATGCTGAGCTAGTGGGCATGTCTCTGCGAGCAGAGCAGGATGGGGATAGGTTATCCCGTGCACGAGCACCTATGCCCCCTAGGCCTCGGCCCGATCTACTGAGCAGATCGTTCCTCGGCAAGAGGCCGCGAGCAGATTCACCGCCGAGGCTTGCAGCTCCATCTGCTCCAGTGAGGCGACCAGATTTGTGGTGTGCCTACTGCAAGAAGGAAGGACACACAGAGGTAAACTGTTTTACCAGGATGAGGGATAGCGGATTTTTGCCTCCTCAGAGGAACAACCGCCAGCTTCCTCAGGTCTTGTTAGCACCACCTCTACGGTTGGCACCAGCATATCCATCATTCCGACCACCTGCGCCTCATTTCAGGCCGCCTCAACGACCTATGGTACCTCAGCCGAACCGTTCACAGCAGGCTCTGGTGCACTCACTGGCAGCTGAGGCACCCGAGGTATCAGATGTAACACCGATGGCTTTTGAGGTTACGACACAGATCCAAGGTATTCCATTTTTCCAATTGGTGGACACCGGGTCCACTGTCTCTATTGTATCATGCGTCGCAGTCAAGCGACTAGGGTTGGAAACTAGTCCTATAGTTGGGCTGAGACTCCTTACCGCTATGGGGACCTTCGCAGACTCGACCAAGATGTGTAGGGGTTGTTCGATAGACCTAGGGAACCGGACAGTGTTCGTTGACCTGATGGTCGCTCCATGATGTCACTATGATGTGATACTTGGCATGGACTGACTTACGAAGATGAAGGCAGAGATTGACTGTGATGCTAGGGTAGTGACAGCCCATACACCTGAGGGCACGACCTTTACATTTCTAGTATAGGTCAGTTGGTACTACCGTATCGGTTGTTACGCTACTTTGCTAGAGTATGTTGACGGTCCGGCACTTGAGAGCACGCCAGTGGTTCAAGACTTTCAGGATGTGTTCAGGACGATTCCTGGATTACCTCCTCAGCGCGAGGTCAATTTTACCATTGATCTTGTGCCTGGTACGACACCCATTTCATTGTTGACATACCGCATGCCTTCATGTGAGATAGAGGAACTGAGAAGACAGATCGATGATTTGTTGAGGTCGGACTTCATACGACTGAGTGTGTCCCCTTGGGGTGCGCCTGTGTTGTTTGTGAAGAAGAAGGATGGATCACAACAAATGTGTATCGACTACCGTAGGTTGAACCAAGTGACGGTGAAGAATAAGTACCCTTTGCCCAGGATAGATGATCTGTTTGATCAGTTGAAGGGGGCGCAGTATTTTTCAAAAATCGATCTACAGTCAGGGTATCATCAATTGCGCGTCAGAGACGAAGACGTGCAGAAGACTGCTTTCAGGACCAGTTTTGGGCACTACGAGTTTCTCATGATGTCGTTCAGTCTTACGAACGCACCGGCCGTGTTCCTGGATCTGATGAACAGGGTATTTCGGCCATTTTTGTTTTGATTCGTCATTGTGTTTATAGATGACATTCTAATATATTCTAAGAGTCGGGAAGAGCACGAGGAACACTTGCGAGCGGTCTTGGATACGCTGAGGAAAAACTAGTTGTTTACACAGTACAAGAAGTGCGACTTCTGGAAGGAGGAAGTCAAGTTCCTGGGACATGTGGTGTCCAAGGTAGGGATAGCGGTTAATCTCGCCAAGGTAGCCGCGGTTCAGGACTGGGAGTAGCCCGGTTCGGTTACTGAGATGAGAAGTTTTCTTGGTCTGGCAGGGTACTATCGTTGATTTATCAAGGATTTCTCCAAGATTGCCAGACCGTTATCTCAGTTGACACGGAAGGATCTGAAGTTCTCCTGGAATGAGAAGGCTGAAGCAGCTTTCAAGAGTTGAAGGACAAGTTGACGTCCGCCCCTGTGCTAATTTTGTCAAAGCAAGGGGTTAAGTATACGATATATACCGACGCATCTCGGGTAGGTTTGGGCGCTGTCCTTACGTAGAAGGACAAGGTGATTGCCTATGCCTCGAGACAGTTGAGGAAACACGAGGAGAACTACCCCACACACGACCTCGAGTTAGCAGCCGTCATCTTTGCACTAAAGCTCTGGAGACATTACCTCTACGGAGAGGAGTTCGAGCTCTTTTGTGACCACAAGAGCCTTTGCTACATATTCACACAGAGGGACTTGAACATGAGGCAGCGACGGTGGATGGAAACCTTGAAGGACTTCAAGTTCGAGGTCTCCTACCATCCTGGTAAAGCTAACCTTGTGGCAGATGCGTTGAACCGCAAGAAGACGATGGCGTTTGCGGCTCCGCTAATGATAGCAGAGTGGGACATGGTAGAGTTTGTGCGGGATTTTGAACAGAAACTTACTGTGGAGGAACCATTTGAGTGCATCGCACACGTGCGTGCGCGGCCACTGATTGATGATCAAATCATAGTGGCTCAGCGAGAAGAAGGGCAGTTTAAGGAGATGAGGGAAGGGGCTAGCGATGACGTAGACTTAGAGTGGAGAGTTGGTACGGATGGGGGCTTACATTACCATGGCCGCCTATGTGTCCCAGACCTCCATAACTTGAGACAGGAAATTCTCAAGGCAGGCCACAGTTCGAAGCTTGCGATGCATCCTGGTCGTACTAAAATGTATCGTGACATGAAGAGATCATACTAGTGGGACAACATGAAGGCCCATATAGTAGATTATGTGTCTCGTTGTCTCACGTGCCAGCAGGTTAAGGCCGAGCATCGCCGACCTCCTAGGCTACTTCAGCCCATGCCCATAGCAGAATGGAAGTGGGATTTCATCTCTATGGATTTCATCTCAGCACTGCCGAAGATGAGGAAGGGTTACGACTCTATTTGGCTGATCATGGACCGGTTGACTAAATCGGCTCACTTCCTCCCAATTAAAGTCTCGTATTCTGCAGACTAGTTAGCCAGGCTATACATCAGGGAGATCATGTGTTTGCATGGAGTTCCTTTGGAGATCGTGTCAGACAGAGACACGCGATTCATGTCTATCTTCTGGACTTGTATCCAGGAAGCAATGGGTGCGAAGTTGAAGTTCAGTACCGCATTCCATCCACAAACAGACGGGCAGACGGAATAGGTAAACCAGGTGTTGGAAGACATGTTGCGGGCTTGCGTGCTTGACTTCAAGGACAGTTGGGATGACTGTCTTCCATATGCAGAGTTCGCCTACAACAACAGCTTCCAGGCAAGCATTGGCATGGCTCCTTATGAGGCCTTATATGAGCTCCCCTGTCGAGCACCTCACTGTTGGGCAGAGGTTGGTGAGAAGAGTCTGATTGGCCCAGAGTTAGTACATGCGATCTCAGAGAAGATTGACATTATCAGACGTCGACTTCTGACAGCACAGAGCAGACAGAAGAGCTACGCCGATACGAGGCGGCGACCGTTGGAGTTAGAGGTTGAAGACCATGTATTTCTCAGAGTTTCCCCTATGAAGGGAGTCCTTCGGTTTGGGAAGAAGGGGAAGCTTACGCCACGATTCATTGGCCCGTTCCATTTACTAGATCGAGTGGGTGCAGTGGCATACCGCCTTACCCTGCCCACTCCACTTGCAGGCATGTACAACATATTTCATGTATTTATGGTAAAGAAATACGTTCCTGATCCTTCCCACATCATCAAGTGGGAGTAGGTGCAGTTGTGTGAGGACGCGACATATGTACTGCGATCGACGCGTATCCTGGATCGGAAGGAGCAAGTACTGCGTAGCAAGGTTATTCCACTTGTGAAAGTATTGTGGACACACCATACTGAAGAAGAGGCTACTTGGGAGACAGAAGGCGAGGTCCATAAGAACTACCCTCAGATTCTCGAGGAGTACGAAAAGGTACTAATTTTGAGGATGAAATCTTTCTTTAAGGGGGGTAGATTATAACGTCTCGAAAAAATCCGTACTGAGACCCGATGCCACGTCAGCCAGAAATCACTAAGACCAAATCCTTTAGAAATTAGGTGAGGGTTAACTAGTGTTAAACTAGATTTCATACGAAATTAGCACTAATCACTTTAAATACGATATGCAAGATCCAAAACTTGTAGAATCATTGACGCTAGGTTACCCTAAAATCTATGATCAATCTCATTACCCAGTTGCTCTCGGGAGCACATTGAAACTTCATATCGGACCTGGACCGCACGTCGAAAGTCTGATTACTACGAAATTATATAATTTAGACCGCCTTACTGGACTTGACCACCACCTTGAAAATCAAGTTCAGATAGTATCTCGAAGCTATTCGCTTGAGCCTGGAGTGAAGTGTGTGAGAAACGTGGATATTTTAGAAATAAAAAGCTAAATTTAAGTAATCTGAGACGCGTCGCTTGCGGGCCAGATATAAGGATTCAGACCGTTAGAATCTGACCCAATTACACCCTCGGATTAGGAAAAAATTCATACACACGTCAGTGTACTTGTGGCCCTGATCGAGTATCGGTGACCGTTGAACTGAAATTAGTCCACCACGGTTGATCTGTGAATCCGATAGGACTGAAAACTCAGCTTGACCTAGATCCAACATAGGGGAGCTTAAGTCCGACCTTAGACTCAAGGGGGGGCTCCAAAAGTGCTCCGTTGAGCTGAAACAGCTGAGTTTTGCTGAAACCTAAGTATACCATGACCCTGGGGTCATTTTCATCACTTCTAAGCCTATATAAACACCTTAAAACCCCTCTCTCTCTCTCTCTCTCTTCACATACGAATTTTCAACCCTAAGGAGGAAAAAGAGAGAAAGCGTGAGAGAGAGAGAGATGGTGATTGATCAAGGGCTTCTTCCCTGCCAGTCCACGTGCTCAACTATCGTATCTGTATCATTTTTCTGGCGATACCGATCCCATTCTTAGGTAAGAAAACCTAACCCTAACTGGTTTTAGAGTACCAAATAGCGTAAGTGATGAAATAGCTAACCTATTTCATGATTTAGGTTGTCGTTCTGCCGTAGACGAAGACTCGGTATACAAACTGCGTTCGATACTTGTTTATCGGCGTAAGGTGTGGACTATAAACGTATAGGTTATGGTTTTTAAGGCTTTTAATGTCGGTTAATGATATATTATTGACGTGGACGCTATTTCACATGCATAAAGTGATGTCCGTTTCGTTTTTCAGTTATACGTTAACTAGGTTAAATACATTGTATTCCTCGTATTTGTAGAAAATACCGTATACGTATGAAATTCGAATTTGTGCTTGCCCTGATTAATTGCTGTCTATGTATGCTAGATGCATGTGTATCAACTTTTGGGTGAACGGATTAGCCTAATACATATTATATTAACATACGTCGTGTATGTTACAATGCGTAGCCTAAGTGTTTGAGTAAAAGACTAAATGAGTATAAACCTTACGTTAATGTACGCCATGACTAACTATCATGGCTATGCGATTGTTGTGTAGGCATCAATCCTTTGACGAAAGGACTTGCCCTAATACGTATGCTAACCAATACATACCATGTATGATATAATGTGTATGCTAAGTGTTTGTAAACATGTCTGTATGAATAAATACTTGTAAATTGTTCTTTAAATGGGTGTTGAGATAGGATTCTCAGCCACTCTAATGATGTGTACGATTTCCTCCATATGCCTTGTTTCATATTCATTGCTTTTACCTAGAAATGCATAAGTGTGGATTCATGTTTATGTTGTACTTCATAACATGCTCAACTGATTGTATGATTTGAATCATTGCTCCATTACTGCTTGAGTATCTCATATGCTAGATCGTTGTAATTGAATGTGTTTTGGGCTATTATATAGTCCAGGCAATCGGTAATAGGCCTCAAAGTAGTGGCTGACTTTGTCTCGCCACATGAGACGCGCCTGATGAATCCGAGTCGTATATCGATTGACGACATTGGTTAGGCCACACGGAGTGCTTATGCGCTTCATGTCGATCAGCTCGATGTGTGCTCGTGCTAGTCGAGCCCGTCAAATAACCCGATTGGCCCGATGTATGTTAACCATGTTTGGACACTACTGCTTGAACCTAGGGTACCAAACTCACCAGTGAAATCCCTGTTAACCTTGGTACCTTGATCCGCTAAGAATCATGAGCCGGACATGGTGGTATGGGACACCGTGGTCGAGTTGTCGGCCTATGCTGGGGCGACGAGCCTCCCCGTAGTGACCAGTGAGCAACCCAGACTCGTGAGCCGAATATGGTGGTATGACACACTGTATTCGAGCTATCGGTGTACACTGATAAGGTGACGAGCCCTTTGTAGTGACCTCGAGCATACTCTAAGTCTGCGGCGAGGCAACAAGCCTTTCCTTAGCAACTAGAGTATAACTAGGCCTGCACTGATAAGGCAACGAGCCCTTTGCAGTGACATAAAACCGTATCATCGTATGAGTTTACTAGGAATGATGACCCTAGAATGGATCCTTGTTTGGGAAGTGATATAAGGGAGGTACCTTAGTTTCCCAATCCTGCTGTATGAAAATGACTAATAAGGAACTTGGTAATCACGTTCATGCACCACATTACATGTGCGTTTGGCGTTGATGGTCAAGCACTGAGGGAGTGTGGCATGCCGCGATCGTAAGAAGGAGTCGCTGAGGGAGTGTAGGCAAGGGCATGCATCATACATACATACCATACTTGCATTAATAAGAGTACTTAGGGATGTGTGATTTATGCTTTATCATTACCGCTTGATTGAATTGATAACATGTTAACCTTTGCTTTATTGTTCCACTGAGTTGATCACTCACTCCCACGTTACGGGACGGTGTTGTACACACCAACCAGACCCTGTCTTAGATGCAGGTGGTGGCAATGCCTACGAGGTGGAGCCGGACTTTGAGGATGATGCGAATGCCTACTCTTATATGCAATATTCAGGCGGATTCATTTAGACCGTTCTGATCCATGGGGCTCCAGGGTTTTACTTTTAGCAGACTACCACAATTTTGACATTTTGTATTTTGAAACAGTACTTGTAATTATTGACCTGGCAATGCATACATATTTTGGAGACCTGAAATGGTTTATAAGGTTATACATATTCTTTTCAGTCTTCCGCTTACGTATTATAACTGTCCCTAGATTATGTTTGCTGTTTTGGCTTAATCTCACTCATGTTTTACGCACCAATACATATAACATACAATCATCATTAAATGTGTTGCATAAGTGATGTCTTAGAACTTGGGTGTTGAGTTTCTACTCGACCCCCGATTTTCAGGGTGTTACACCCTGATAGGCGATGTTGTCCCTCATGAGCGCACAGTACGCATAGGATTGATGCATGACTGGATTGTATGACTCTTGCATCTTGCATTATGTGATGTAGTTACTATACGCCCTAGTGACATCAGGGACGTGGCCTCCACAGGCACATCGTGGAGGGCCAGATTGGATACTGAAAATACAGTTATTAACATCGGGGTGCCATAAATGTCCTTGGGTGAAAATCCTTAAATCCGATGGTACAAAGGATGACTCCAACGTCGAGGCCGAGTGGATACATGAGCGCACGAGGGCTGTATACTAGTAGGCCGCGTCTCCCACTGTGTTGTGGTCGGTTGGAAAGAGGTGTGACCTTACCCGCTTGAGTAAGGGGGTAATATCTATATTGAGTTTGACCAGCTTGAGGAATGAGACCGCTATTGACGAGCCTGGCCCGATATTGGCAGGCGGATAGTGTGGTCTCTTCCACTTACCTAGTTGTGCGCTCGGCTAGGGGCGACAAGCTGGCGTAGAGTGTACTAGACCTTGGTGATTGTCCAGGTTGAGATTTGTACTAATATTTGATGCTCTAGTGATGAGCTACCTTGATATGCAGATTCAGATGAGGATTGGTATGCTTGAGTTGCGTCTCGCATCGCATGACCTTGGTATGGCTGACATCATTCACGCCTTACATCGCATGGCCTTGATATGACCGATAGCATTCATGCCTTGCATCGCATAGCCTTGGTACGACTAATAGTATTCATGGATTTGCTAGCATATTCCGCATTACTCTGATACTGCATTCTGAGCATGCTTATATTGCGCACACACTCTCACCACCCTCTAAGCTTTCGATAAGCTTATGTACGACCGTTGTGTGCAGGTGACGCTAGGACGCCACATCAGCGTTGAGATTTGAACGTGCAACAGACTTTTAGAGTTTTTGATTATCGATATTGTATTTCCCTTACACATTGTACTGAAAGTTTTTGATCATAGTGGATTTGTGATGATGTTATTGGTTGTTGTTTGTGGGTTATGCTTATTATGAAACAAATTCATGTTGAAAATCTTCCTTATAGGATCCAAGGATTGGAACCTGGTATATGGGTGCCGGGAACCGAGAATGGGGTACTACGGAGGCTATCAGCGCCGGATTTGGCGATCGAAAATTTTGTGAGCCCGGCTTCCGAGTTTGGGGCATGACAACAACTATGTGATCGACTATCTGCATTAGACTGATCTGATCGACTATAGAGAACTCTGACAAAACCGACGTTGGGTGTGAAGTATCCCGCGTAGTTCCAACTACTGTCAGTCATCCATATTCAACCTTGGTTAATTGAATAAGCTTGGAGTAGCCAACTCAAGGTAGCCATCCACTTACTCAAATAGTTATAAGAGCTTGATCTGCAACGATAATAATAATCCAATCACCAAATACATAATATCAAGTATAAAGCAAATTAATGCCACATCGTGGTGAATCATTCGAATACATGTACAAATCAATACAATCACATTTAGATTAAAGCAACTTAACAAGTGGCATAGAAGTGTTCTAAAATCAGGGATTCCATTCATTTAGGCATTTCATCAAGCATAACAAACGGTGAATAGCAAAAAGGTTATAATAATAAAACAAATTTAACATTCATAGCATATGAAATCCTAATAAAACATGGATTCACTATCTAGGACTATCAAGGTTTGATAAACGAAAACCTAGAACAAATGGTCCACACCTACCTGAGAAATTTCTCAATCTCTGTGCACCTGGGTTAGGGTTTTGGGAAAAATTCTGATTCCTAAATCAAATCAAACTCACATAAAATTCATAGAATCTAACCCTAGAGGGTTTAAATCGGAAGGTAGGATGCATTTCTTACCTCCGATTATAAGTAAATAGCGGATTCGACGGAGGGTTCGGTAGTAGCTAGGGTTATGTTGAAGAAAGATGGTAAGGCAATCACCAATCCTTCTGTCTCATGCTCACTCTCCTTCTCTTTCTCTCTCTCTAGCTAGGGAAAAATTCGTATGAAGGGGAGGAGTGCCCAACAAAAGGGTATTTATAGTACCAGAAGGGTGCCAAATGACCTTAATGAGTAGGTATTTATTATTATAACCCTATGAGTGGTTGGTTTTAGTTGTTTGGGTCCATTAAGAGATGTATGGGTCGATCTATGCCATAGGTTAGTTATCCCTAGTGATCAGCTATATATGGATATGATCACTCCACAATTCGAATGCGACGATTGACGAATATAATTAAAGGTTAGTTTGACGGTTATCAATCATTGATCAAGGTCACGGCTATACAGATATTTGTAGGATATTAACTTAGGTTAATATCCTTAATTTGATCATGATGTAATGATTCAAAGGCCATAATTTTAAAAAAGTTTGGACATGGACAATTAACTTAAGTTTATGACAATTTCTAAGTGCATTCACATATCTCATGCGCTCACCTTGCGAGGCCAAGTTGAATGATTCAAGGCACGATCTCGGTCTAATGTCCCAGGATGGATGTCAAGCTTGCTAATTCGAACGTCGTTCTATAGTTTCAAGTTCAATGGTCCACTAACGAGCGGTTTAGGGCTTGTTTGGTTAATCCTAGTATTTCTATAATAAATTAGGCAGTGAGATTTCTAGTATATGATGATTAGGGCTCCGATTAGCTAAGTTCATAGTGTGACATATTCACAATTTATGGAAACAAGAATTTGATCCAACCGACTTAAATCTTCATTTTTTTTTTTTTGGCTAAGCAGGGTAATTAATTGGCCTTGTAGGGTTCTTTGACAGAAATGCTCGCGTACATGCTATGGTTTAGTACTGGCATAACATAACTAAGGAAATAAAAGAAAAGGACGCAAGATTAGGCCATGCACGTGTACACCCCCACACAACAGCGTCCACAACCTCGTTATATGTTTGGACTATTAACATGAATTGCCTGAGCTCTTCAGCCATTCCCATCTGTTGGTGTTGGCTAGGGTATCGTGGGTTCCATCTATATTGTTGTTGTTTTTGCTGTCCTAATGGGGAGCAAATATTGTGCCTTGGACAGAGGTGACAAGGTTGTTAACTTCCGTTGGATGAGGGGACATTTCCATTCCTGGTCCCATACCCAATAGGCTTTCATATAAATTTGGACTTTCATGCAGGGACAACCTGATGAGGCCAAGGGGAGATTGTCCTAGCCCTAATTTTGGCTTCTACTTCTTCCCTGCTGTGAATGAATTGCGTAAAGTTGATATATGGGTATGGAATCATGTTTCCAGATATACTCAAGTTTGTCAAGTGGATGACTATGGAGATTTGCTCATCATTGTCAATGGTGTCTTTATACTGGCAGTCATGGCCTGTTATCATCCAATGTAAGCTAATAATGACTCATCATTCTTTTACCTTAAGGCAACAAGATCTACCTGCACTGGCATTGCATTAAGATTGTACACATAATGATCAATGAATGCTTGAGAACTGTGTTCCCAAGTCTTGATTTGATGGTAGTCAAGTGAAGTGTACCAATTTGACGAGTCACCCTTAAGGGACTTTTGAAATAGATATATTAACGTTCTGTCATCACCTATCATGGCATCAAGCTCTCTATAAAATGCTTTGAGGTGGGTTGGGGGGGCACTCGATAGTGTATACCACTTGAATTTTGGTACTTTAAAGTTCCGAGATACCCTTATATCAAGAAAAGAATAGAAGTCCCTAAATTTAGTGGATGGGAGATATATACTGTGCTACTTTTACAATTTATTGTCCATTGCCCAGAAATGCTCGATTTCAGATGGGCCGAAATTGGAGTTTTGCCCTTTGGATACTTTGATAACTTTTTCCTCATAGTGGTTGACCTCATTGACTCTCCTATGGCTCCCATTAGGGGGAGGCTGGACTTAGTTGTTGCACTCGTTAGGGGGAGTCGTTGGACTGGATTTTAATTAGGGGGAGAATATAACTGGAGAGAATTCTTGTCTACGAGAAGGTGATATACTTTTCTGTTGAAATGTAAATGCTGAAATTGATTACTAGAATATAAAGATTGAAATTAACTATTGGAATATAATTAACTGTTAAAAGGTAAAGGCTGGAATAGACTCTCGTTAGGGGGAGGATGTCAGAGCTGAACCTTGTTTGTAGGAACTTTTGGATTTGAGCCCTATTTGTGGGGGTTTGCTAAAATTGAGCCTCGTTTATAGGGACCTATTAGAACTGAGCCCCATTTGTAGGGACTTGCTGTAATTGAGATTGGCTCCCGTTAGGGGGAGTTTGTGTTGGAAATTGAGACCGGCTCCCATTAGGGGGAGTATGTATTTGAAATTGGCTCCCTACTCCAGGAAGGTATTGGAACTAAACCTGGCTCCCATTAAGAGGAGTTAACTAGAATTAACTGGTTGAAGGTAATGCTAGAAATAAAGATTGGACTGGCAAGCTGACTGGGGCACTCGGTGGTTGCATTGGTGTAATTTGGGCAAGGGGGTGGCCACATCTTAGAGAAAGCGGTTCATTAACTCCTCTTACCTTTTTAGGCTGAGGGCCATATTAGTCATGGGGAAGTAGTTGGGGACTCTTCCACCAGTAGCTTGGGTGAACTCGAGGAAGATTAGAGAGCAAGTAAATCATATTAGGCAACCACATTTGCCCGAGATTGGGTGAGGATGATGTTACAGTAAGGAGAATGGACCTCGGAGGGTGATGGACCCGTAAGTGATTTTTAGGCCCAATGATGGCAACCAGTGCTTTCTTGTTTCCTCTTTATTGGCTATTTTGCTCCTTTTCTTTGTTTCTTTTTTATTTTTATTTTTAAAGGTGCTAGGAATATACAAGTGGAATATATTATCTATAGCTTCTCAATTTTGAATAGGTTTTATAAGCGATATACCTTTTAAACTAGGTAAAGAAATCTTTTAGGTGGTGCCTTCTAGGGCTCTAATTAATAACAAGATCAAAGAGGAATCTTTTACAAGTCCGGATTGGTTATATATGGTGGGGTGGTGCTCATGTCATAAATGCTAATGGAGGAGTGACTCCTAGTAAAAGAAAAAGAACAGAAAGTACTAGAATGTAAATGATTAGAAGTAGATTGCAGGACCAATAGAGTACTTGAGTGGAAAGTAAATTGCAAGACCGGTAGATGACTGGGTTGGAAAGTAAATGACGGGAAGTAAATGTGAAAAAGTAAATGGACTAGAACTATGAAATTTCAAACAAATAAAAAAAATCACATGTTTCGAGTTATGCCTTAGCTATAGTCGCTAGCTGCTATCCCCAATGGAGTCGCCAAATGTATGAATGCTCACCGCAAGGGCAGTACACTCACCTCTCACTTTTTATGTTTGTTGTGTGCAGAGAAGGGTAGTGGTGACTCAATTATAACGATATGCTTGACTTGGAGTCATCACTAATTTATGAAGCTCAGAATCTATGACAACTAGACACCCTAGACCGCTTATGAGTTGGGGAATCATAGATTCCCCAACTCGAGTGACTCCTGTGGTTGATCTGCGGTCAAAGATTCTAAATAAGGCTGTCGATGACAGAAAAGAAAGAGGTTAGGCACCATTTTTCGCCCACACAACATATAGTTTATACTTTAAGGTTAGTCTAACTAACTAGAGTAAGAAAAAGAAAAAGGAAAGCAATAAATATGAGCAAATAAATAAATGTGCGCAATGTAAATGTAAGCTTGGGTGGGATGTTTGAAGGAAAAAGGGAGACTAGACACTTTATAAGGAGAAGATTGGGTATCCTTGATTCCATCCTTAGTCACAAACTTCGGTGAATATCTTTCTCTTTTCTTCTCTCTTCCCTTAAGATTTTTCCAACCTTCCGACCTTGAGAAGGGAACTTTCTTTTCTCTCGAAATCACATTTCTTCTCCCTGAAATGCTTTCCATATCACTTAAAAACTCTTCTCCATCCTCCTCAATGAGAGTAAATGAGTTGGATTTTATATACTGGTCTGGTGGGAATCCAATTCTCGCTGGTAATGTTGGTGGCCTATGTGGCTATTTTGTGTTTCAAGGCATTTTTTTCCAGGTGATACAAGTGGTTGTGTTGATAAGTGGACGTTTTGGACATCGGTGGAAATTAGATTCTCATAGGTGTACTTTACATGTTTTTTAAGGTGTTTTCGCCACATCAGACATCGAGGTGCCACCTAGTAGCTCTGAGTGGGCCAAAGTGACCGGCGAGAATCAGTGCCTTTTTTCCTATTTCTTGCACTTGGTTGGTTCTGGGAGATTATGGGGATGCTCTCTGTCCAAATCGTTTAGTTTGCGATGCTTTTCTGAACTGATCGAAGCCTTGATTTCAAAGTTTGTCTTAATTCTATCAAAGCAGCTTCTCTCATCTTGGATAGGATGTTTATCGTATGTCAAGATATTATTTTGAAGTATATGTTTATCAACTATCAAAATGTAGTGAAGGTATTAAATAACTACCTTGTGAAAATAAGGCCTTCTCAAATTGAACAAGTGGGGCCGTAGTGTAACAAATCTTTTTCTCGACATTTCTATGCGTGCGGTTTTCTTGGGAGATTTTCAGGGAGCGTTTGGCGCATGAAATTAGATGGGATTAAGTGGGATGGTGATGTAAAGCGCGTCGCGGACACTTTCATGGCTAGGATGGATCTGAAAAGACCCGATCGGAGACGGAGATGATTTAGACCGTCAGAACTTTAAACGGACGTATATCACAAACCGGAATGTGTTATCTGACGTGCCATATATGATGTTGGGGTAAGACTAGCTACTTTAGCTACATACTTGCCGAATTTACTAAATACCATCATATTGACGGTCGAATTCCTGTTTTAACTTCGTTTTTACTATTTATAATAAGTTTTAGTTTGAGTATAACTCTTCATCCGTTGGGCTTTAGGAGTTGCACCCAACATGAAAAGTGCTTAGAATAATTAGGAGAATGGCGTGGTGAAGTCAAATAGGACACTTACTATTTTTGGCCGATAACCATGTGCACTAGTAGGAATCATGACCCTCTATCAATAGTAAGCTTATTATTTATAGTAAGTCGCGAATTCTAGGAGTTTTAGTTGTAGTTTAATTCCGAAACTTCTTCCATAGCTTAGTATACCTATTTAAAGGGGTGTAAACTCTTTCATTCAGATATCAATCAATTTATTACGAATTTTTAGAAATTATTCTATTTTTCTTATTTTCCTCGTGGATTCGAGGCATCTTTGTGAGGAGTTCAGAGAAGTTCTGTGGATTCGAAATAGTTATTCCCCTGAGGAAGACGGTGCTTGACCTCATGTCCTTCCCTGCATCAGATGGAATTGATTTTTTTTTTTTTTTTTTATATTTTTTAAATTTATTTATTTATAATGATGATATGGTGTCAGAGTTTGTCTACAAATCCCATGGTTTAGTGGATATGGTATGCCATGTTTGGAATGTAAATGCTAGGATTTATTTAAAATCATGTTTGGATTAATCTAGAGAATTAGCAAAACCCACCATTCACGGAAGACACTATTTGGAAATATCATAGACTTTCCTATTATGTTGACTTCAACAAGTTACGTGGATCCCATCGTGATGTATGTGTTATATCCATACCATCCATCCATTTTGCATGATCGTTTTATGGCATGAGCCCAAAAATAAGGAAGATCCAAAGCTTACATGGACCACACAAGAAAGCGGTAGAAATAATGATGTTGATAGTTGAAACCCTCCTAAGGCCTACTGTGATATATTTTTACGCATTAAACCTGTTCATAAGATCACATAGAGTTGGATGAAGGGTAAATACAAATATCAGCTTGATCCAAAACTTCTGTGGCCCCCAAGAAGTTTTCAATGGTAGGCGTTCAATCTCCATTGCTTTATGTGGTGTGGTCCATGTGAGCTTTCAGTCTGCCTGATTTTTAAGCTCATGTCCTAAAATGGTCTTGAAAAATGGATGGATGGTCTAGATATAGTCCATATATTATGGTGGGACCTACATAACTTGCTGACATCAACGTACTCATCAGTTGGATCGGCACCATGCATGGGCGGGATAACATGCTATATTTCAAATTTCAAATAGATTAAAAAGCTTCTACTACAAATCCGCTGTTTTAAATGGTTTCTTCATGACCATTTTCAATACTAAACTCATTTTCTAAAGCATATAAACCTCGTAATTGTTGAAGAAAACAATGTGGTGTGGAATTTAAATGGTGGTATTTTCAATTTCATCCCACTTGATCCCATCCAATTTCATGTGCAAAAGTCCCCCTTGGGCTTTTAAGTTTTCTTGTTACATTAGGTGGAATTCGTAGAAGATAAAATATTGATTTATTATTATTATTATTATTTTCTTGTGATAGATTAATTACATTACATTTCAATGTTTATGATGTTAAAATTATAGTACTATTGTGAAAAAAAAAAAAAAAAATCAATTTTCGAAAAAAATTGAAATATGTCAATATTTTCACTATGATTTTATGAAATTTCTAGTAGAATATAACTATGACAACGAGTGTGGCGATGGCTCAGTTTCCAAACCGTTCGGCGTCAGAAAAACCGTAGGTGGTCCATACCCCTAAAACTTCGAAGATGCTATAAAGTAATATTCAATAAAGACACGTGTAAAAGAAACCCGGTTAGATGTGACCCGGGTAACACCTTAGTAGGTGTTGCCGCGTCCGTGGAGTCAATTTTAATGCATTTTTTGTATATCCACGCCGTTCAACGGTTTGTCCAACTCATTTCAGGGCATATTCTAAAAAATGAAGTATATAAAAGTTCCAAGCGGACCACACAGTAAAGATTGAATGACTACCATTAAAAACTTTTTGGAGGCCACAAAGGTCTTGGATCAGGCTGATATTCGTGTTTTCCCTTCATTCACGCCTGTGTGACATTATCACAAGTTTGGATGGCAGAAAAAAAAAAAAGAAAAAAACAAAGACAATGCGCCGTAGGAAGATTTTAATGGTTGGCATTCAATGACCACTGTTTACGATGGTGAGGTCGACTTTAGATTTGGATATGGTTCATTTTTGAAATCATGACTTAAAATAAGCTGGAAGAACTCATGAACGGTGTGGATATACAGAAAATACATTAAGGTGGGCCCTACGATTAGGCTAACACCCACTTACTTATTACCAGGGTCACACCTAATCCGCTCCCTTGTAAAGGTTAGGATTGTCCATTCGGCATACTCCTCGGGGAATGGTCTATCCATAGTGGGTCCCAGAAAACCAGCGGTGTGCATGGAATACTGAACCATCGGGTGCACGGATTTACTCAGGTTAGGCCCTGACCAAGTTCCGTCGGGTCTTTTCCGGGGTCCACTTCTGTTTATGTGTTGTATATCCACGCCGTCCATCCATTTTTCCTAATCATTTTAGGGCATTATTTAAAAATCGAAGCACATCAAAATCTCAGGTGGACCACACCGAAGGAAACAATAGCAATTGACTATTAATAATATATTGGGGCCACAGAAGTTTTGGATCAAGCTGATATTTATCTTTTCGCTTAATACATGTCTATGTGATATTACCAACAGGTTAAATCACAAATAAACCTAGGAAGTTTTTAGTGGTGGGCGTTCAATGATCACAGTTTCCTGCTATGGGCCCACTTGAGACTTGGATATGCTTCATCTTTTGGGCCATGCCTTAAAATGTACCGTAAAAACGGATGGACGGCGTGCATATACAACACATAGATGTAAGTAGGCCCCACAGAAAAAAGTGACAGACTGTCAACTCCCGACCTGACTGAATCCGCGCCCACCGACTGTAAAACTGAAAACCCGAGTATAGCGCATCCTCACCTAAGTGGAATCCTATGATCGTCAAACACTGAGGATTTGAATAGTAGATGGCCGGCTTTTCGGGCTAATGGTTCAGCAATCCAGACCATTGATCGGTTTGAGCCCACAGTAGATGAGCCATGACCCAAGATTCTCCTAAATCGGAAGAAAGGAGCGATAAATCAAGAGCCTGGCTACAGTTAAATATGGATTGTGCTGTATTTCTATTATTCACCATTTATATTTGCATTCCACATATCCAAGGATTAGGATCGTCCTGTCTTGGATAATTTTGGGACGTGGACCATCCATAGATAGACATAACAGATCAATGGTTTAGATCGGTGTGCCATGGGTCCCACTTGAATACCATCTATATCCTCACTCGAGGAACTAACCTGTCCACATCGAAGGTCAGTGGATCAACGCTCCGGATCCCCGAGGAGATAGCATACTCGTTTTCTTCTGCAATGTACTTCGCACAGGTGGGGGCCATGGTGCAATGATCGAGGAGGAGCGATAAGATTCTCGGTCCAAGGTTGGACGCATACTGGGGTTTTCAGTTTTGACAAGTGGGGCCAGAGGTTCAGCAATCTAGACCATTGGTCTGCTGTGGGCCTCATGGCTGATGGCTCACTATAGACGAAGATTTTGGTTAGTTTTGAATGGGAAATTCTAACGGCTGAGATTAATTGATTATTTTAATTTCAAACAAATCTATCGAGAATGAGCCAGTGGTTTGGACGGTCTGGATTTAGTGTACACGTATCTAAGTGAAGAGCGGATGTGACAATTCTCATCGCATGAGGCCTTACTCGATGCACCGTTAGAACGTGACCGTCAACACCATGAACATAATCCTCTGCAACACCTGTTTTAAGCAGTGCCTAAAATACCCAAGCTCTGTGGGGCCTGCTAGTTGTATATGTAAAATCCACTCCATCAATCAGGTTGTATCCTCGGAGTTAGGCCTTGGGACCAAAAATTAGCCAGGTCTACAACTCGGGTGGGCGAAACATGGGGAACAATTAATGTTAATGGGATGCCAACCATAGGTTTGTACACGATGGTGTGTATCTTTTATCAAACCTGTCAATCAAGTGTAACTTACCGGGATGAAGGGAAGGTATAAAAATCACCTTCATCCAAAACTCAAGCTGCCTCCGTAGTGTTAACTTGAGAGTTCTTGCCAGAAAATTTACATGTTCCATTGGTGTGGCCATTCTGAGTTTTTCTTATCATGTGGATAATTTTGTATGTAGGTACAAATAAGGGTTTTCAACTTATGGACGAGTGGATTAACATGTATAAGATGGTGGGCGCACGTAGCTTGAGTGTTTCGTGCAGCGTAAAACCAATTGCAGAACTTAGTGCGAAAGGCTTTTTCAGGGAATCCAATCCAATGCATGGCAGTGTCCGCGAAGAAATCCATTACTTTCCCGACACTTCATCATCTTTTCCACATTCTACTCTTCTCTTCCGGTCTATAAAAATGATCTCTCTCTCTCTCTCTCTCTCTCTCTCTCTCTCTCTCTCTCTCTCTCTCTCTCTCTCTCTCTCTCTCTCTCTCTCCTTATTTGCTTGAAGCTCCGTTTGAGAGAGTTGTAATGGCGTCTCCCGTTCTGGACGCGGAATACCTGAAGACAATCGAAAAGGCCCGGCGAGATCTCCGAGCTCTTATTTCCAGCAAGAACTGCGCACCAATCATGCTTCGTTTGGCGTAATGCTTCTTCCCTTTTCCATTCTCTCCTCTTCTTTCGCTCTCATACATTCCATTCTCAAGGATTTTTGGGCTCTGTTCTTTCTTTCTTTTTTTGATTTCCTTTACATATTTCTGAAGTGTTCTCTTTCTTTCTCTCGCTATTTTATTTTGTGCAGAAGTTATGCTAGTTTCGATGTAATCACCGCTTTTCCTTATGCATTAGAGACCATGATAGCTAGTTATTAATTTTAATCCTTAACCGAAAAGAACTATTATCTCTAATACATAATTACTATTAATTTAAAATGTGAATAACTCATTTTTAGGTATCTACCAAACATGCTCTCATCAAAAACAATTCTGAAACCCACTTTGAATACTTTTTTTTTAGATGAATCCTATCATTTAGGATTCAAACTTACTATTTATGATTCAATCTCCATTTGAGATTCAAATTATACCTATTTTCTTTAAATTTTTATTTGTTTTCCACACATACATACATGTGTGTAGAGTAATGCTCATACACAACTAGTTGTACGTCCGACTAGTTGCCTTATTTAATACTAATTAATGCTGATAAATATAGTTGCCTTATTTAATACTAATTAATTAATGCTGATAAATATTGTCTATAACAAAGTTAATAAAAAAAAAAAAGAGTAGTCAGCTTGGGTAGGCCCATCATAGTGTTAATTTGAAATCCACCCCAACCATCGGGTGCAAGTCGTCTCATGTTAGACATGTGGACCTAAAATCAACCTCCACACAATTGGAATAAGTATGCAACGAAAGCTCACTCTTCTAACTGTTTCCCTAATGTGCCCACTTTAATAATGCATGAGTCTGATTTTTGGGCCTTTGGATCTAGAACGGGATTACACACATCTAATGGTTGGAGTGGATCTCATATACACGTCAAGGTGGGCCTCATGAATAAAAGAAAAAGAGTGCAGTAGGCTAAAAGAATTGGATTCTATAGTGACCCCTCTAGGCACTGGTTGGTGCTATGTGGGCCCAAAATGATGCATGTGTTTTTATCCACACCGTCTATCCATTTTTTCAGCTCATTTTATGAGATGAGATAAAAAAATTTATAGCCGATTTAAATCTCATGTGGACCACATCGAAAAAATAGTGGTTATTGAATGCCCACCATTAAAAAACTTCCTTGGGGCCATAAAAGTTTTGGATCAAGCTGATATTTGTGTTTTCCTTATGTCCAAGTTTGTGTGACCTAATCAACAGGTGGATGGCAAATAAACATCATAGCGGGCCCTATGAAACTCTTAATGGTGGGCGTTCAATCACCACTATTTCTTATGGTGTGGTCCAACTGAGATTTGGATCTGCCTCAATTTTTGGATGATGCCCTGCCATGAGATGGATAAAACACATTCATCATAGTGGCCCACGTAGCACTGACCAGCACGGACGTCGTTACCAGGAGTCACTGCCGAATCCCAGTCACCGCTGGACTCACACTCCTTTTTAACGAGGGCTCAACAGGTTGGGCTATATGCTATGGTCCAACCATTAGTTTACTTCCAACCTTTCATGTGTATATGACATCCAAACCGAGATGGTTGTCTATCATGAGAAGCATCTCTTTGACAACTCTTATTTTGCTATTTACCAACATCTAGGTATGTCGTTTTATATGGTGTGGATCAGTTGATGAGTGCATACTAGTAACCATTGCATTAGACAATCATCTTGGTGGGTCTAACCTGATGAAAGAGTTGATGTCCAATGCACTTAATACTTTGAAAGGTGTCTGTACACACCTCACCCCAGCCAACAAGCAGATTGGATTAAGGCAACCTAACCTTGACTTTAGAAACTTAAGCTCTAGGAACCTTAATCTAGTCTACCCGCTATAGCCCATTTACACCAGTCAAATCCAACTCGACGGCTAAACCATAGAAACCATAACGCTAGAAGCCTATAAAATCCTAAGAACCCTAACCTTAATTAAACCCCAACCAGCTTAGCCTAAACCCTAACCCAAAAAATTAAACCTTAAGCCTAAGCCCTAGGACCTAAAACCAAAAACTCTGAAACTCGACTCACCGAGTCAACCCACCTAGTTAAGAAAAGCCCAAAACAAGGTCAAACCAAAGCCCATAAAGAAAACCCAAGAGGCAACAACCAAGCACCTAGATGACTGGAATTTCCACACACTTCTAGGAGACCCTTGTCAAAACAAGAGGAGCCATGTGGCTTGGGTAGCGCCTTGGACACCGCTGGCCACGTGGTAGGCTTCCGGCCTTGGCAGGGATCTCCAATGCATGTGAAGGCCTCCCTGGAATGAGGTGCAATCGTGTGGAGAGGTGCAAAGACCTCTGTACCCCTCCCGTAAGCCTAAAATCACACTTTTACTGAATCTCAGCCTTTCAAGCCATTTTTAATCCTTAACTTCTTAAGAATTACAAAAAAAATCTAGTTTGGGGGCTATAAATAGCCCCCTCCCCTTCACATTTAAAGCATCAGAAAATCCTAAGCATTCTAGGAAATCTTGAGACGATCCCTTAAACCCCTTTAACCATTTTAGTCATCCCATCCCTCCACCATGGAGAGGAGAGAGTAATAGGAATAGTCTAGCCCAAGCCTAGTCCAACCAAGCCTATAGTCACCTGAGCAACCGAAGCCTTAGTCCTAGCCATTCAACCCAACCCTTACGACGACACTCCCATCCATCCTACCATCCAATCTTCCATCAACTTCGACTATCCCCACATTAGCATTGTGCACCTAATCAATTAAAAGCATATGCTCCGCGACTTTTTGAGATAATCGGACCCTGCCTATCAGAAACTCTGATCAATTAGTTTATACTTTGACGAGTGGAAGAGTCAAGGTTGATTTATCCAGTCGAGGCAACACCTCGTCATAGGCGTCACATTCAACACGACATCACACACATAACTTCACACACACTGCCTTGCATACATATCAGTTAGCAGCCGATCTGTTCAAACATATGCTCTATGGTTTGTCGATATAGTCGGATCTTGTCCATAAAAAATTTGGATTGATTGGTTAATTGCTTCAGCAAGTGGAAGAGTCACTGTGAATTTATCTAGCCAAGATTGAAGCTTGTCATAGGCGTTACATCTAACACGACATTGTACACACTTTATATTATTGGTGTTGTTCACTTGTCACCCCAAGTGCAGGGTTGCGATGTAGTAATAATCTCGGTGAGGTCGAGGTCATACCCATATGGACTTGCTTTGTACAATTTCTGAAGTAGATCAGAACTAGAACTAGAATTTACTACTAAAATCTGGAATAAAAGAGATCAATGGTGAAATAACTATCAGAGATAATGGAAAACTAAAGCGCCAATGATCTACTTATATTCATCTTAATGCTACTTGATTCAATTGATAACACGACTGGAATCGAAGTCTTATCCTATCCAGTTGGATGATAGAGCGGTTTAAGCATCATAGATATATCAAAACAAATTTTGAACATTAATTGCATTGGTTTCCTCATGAACCATCAATATAATGATCGTAAGGAATTCAAAGCATCTATCATGCCTGGAGTCAATAGTAGATCAATGAATTTTACAGATTACACAGTTGCAAAACAGGTAAGAACACATCAAGAAGCCTTCCTAAGCATCCACTATGCTCGGAGTTGACAATGGATCAAAGTAAATTGAAAATGCTTCTTCATTCAAACAAAAAATTATGAATTGTTCAACATATAAACCAAATAACTTAAATAAAAGTAGAATAAGCATCAAAACGAACTACAAGCTTCACCTCTTAGCTCTAGCTAAGAGATTAGCCAACCAAAGACATGATTGAACTAAAACTCTTAAAGAAAAACATAAAAACTAAATAGAAAAGAAGGATTGAAGAAGAGGAAGAACTCCTTGAAGCACCACAACTCCTTGCTCTACTCATTCTACCTTAATTTGTGCTTATAAGAACTTGAAAAACTTCTTTATTTATGCTTTGATCTGACTGACTTTGAAACAACTTCAATTTACACAGCTATCGCAGCTTCGATGGCATCGAAGTCCGATCGACGAGCTCGATTCAAATTTGGAAACAATATCGCAATGAACATTTTGCGCCTGCATAAAACCTCGATGGCATTGCCCAACCTTCGATGGCATTGAACTGGCTTTGATGTCATCGAACATGTCTTCGATGGGATCGAAGAATGCTCAAAACTGTTCAGTGAGTAAATCCCATAATTCATGATATTTTCGATGTCATCGATCTGGCTTCGTTGGCATCGAGCGTTACTTCGATGAGATCAAACTCTCTTTCGATGGCATCGAAGATTACACCCATATGTCCAGCAACCAAACTTGATTTTCTCTAATTTTTCCGATGAGATTGAGCTTTCTTTGATGACATCGAACACTTACTTCGATGACATCGAACTGTCAAGTTCAGTACTTGCATTTTTCTGCACTTTGTAACTTTGAATTTCTTCCTTCTTCACTTGGTTTTCTTGAATCTTAGACTCTTGAATTATTCAATCTTGACCTCCAAGTATTCAATTCTCACTTAGGTAATTCTTCAGCATCAAATTCACACTTTTAACATCATTTTCACCTTAAGCTCTTAAAATCACCTTGCAAGATAAAATATGTATAAATAGATCAATTAAGCACTATCATATTCATAAAACCAACTTATAATTAGGGGGGAATATGCAATATTTCACACTCAATCGGTATACAAGAACTAGTCTTAATCCTCAATAATTTGTGAGATCTTGTGAAGTAAACACCGTACGTTTGTACGGGCAGAGTGGGTGCCTAACTCCTTCCCTATCTGTAACTGTGGTCTCTTACTTAGAATCTTCGGTCACAGATAAAGGAGTCATTTTATGGTAGAGAACCTTCGGGTTTTCTATCCTAATGTTTCTACACGGTCAACCGACTGTGGAATCAACTTAATTGGCTAGTGGCGATCCTGCAAAATATAACACCCGCTTCATCATGTTTAAAACATCAATTAGCCTGTGAGCGCAATCCAACATCCATAATGTCATATGGTGGGCTGCATCTTGTGGTCTAACCCACTGAACTTAATAATTTTTTACGGAACTAACTGGCGCAAGACGAATGCCAATCCTTGATTTTTTATGGGGCCCACCCTAATGTACATGTGAGATCCACTCCAACCATTAGATGTGTAGTCTCCTACTGGTCCCAAAGCTAGAAAATCAGACTGACTCGTCATTCAAGTGAGCCATATCAATGGAAATAATTGGGAGAGATGTCTTCCCTTGATTTTTACAGGGCCCATTGTGATGATCATGTAAAATCCACTCCAATCATTAGATAGCATGCAAAAATATAGGCCCGAGGCTAAAAAATAAGCCAATATGTGATTCAAGTGGGCCACACAAGGTGAAACAATTTAGAGGGTGAGCTTTTCGTTGTACACTGTTTTCAATTGTGTGGTCCACCAGAACAATAGATGGGGCTGATTTTTTATCCCTAGGTATAGCATGGGATGACTCACCTAATAGTTCAGGTGGATTTCACATTAACACTACAATGGGGCCATCCAAGCTGGCAACTCCTCTATTTGAAATAACTTAGTTCTGGGTGAAATTTATTAACATTAATTAGTTACTATAGAAGGACTAGTTGGATGTACAACTAGTTGTGTGTGAGCATTTCTCTCTCTCTATATGTATATATGTCAGCTAATTATATGTCCAACCAGTTGCCTCATTTAAGGAGAAAATTAACAATAGTAAATATCCTGGCTTAATGTGAAATGCACCCAACCATATGGTGAGTCACCCCATGAAAGACCTAAGGCCCAAAAATTAGCCCATCTATGGTTTAAGTGGATTACATAATTGAAAATAGTATACATAAAAAGCTCACCCTCCGAACTATTGTTGGAATATTTGGTTGAATTAAATAGACTATAGAAAATCGAGAACCAAAAAAGAAATTTTTTTTTGAGAAAGAGGACTTATTGAATTGAGTCAAGGCGTGACTGAGTCACTCGGCTTGAAATCAAATTTGTTCCCCTTGGACAGCGTCCCAAGTGCAACAGGTTTCCAGAGCAATCGACCTCCAGGATACAACGACTATGACCCGGTCCCAGCGGTGCACTCACTGTACGCGGGCTCGAAGCACTTGCAGTTTAACTCAAAAGTGCTGAGTTAACTCAGCGATGAACTCAGCAATTAAAATTCTTAAAACAGTATCAGAGAGAGCTTTATAAGAGAGATAATTTTCCCAACAGGTGTGACCAACCGGAATGGACATATCTCTTTGTTTAAAACGAAAAGGCGCAAGTGCGAGTACACTATCGTAACTAAAGTCCCGCGAGTACCCATACACCCATACCCATGCGAGTACACTCACACTGTACCCGCGCCCACATGCATGCCTAGCCCGTCGCGTTGCGCATGCGCACACGCCTTGATGCAGGCGCGCGTGTGGTCAATAACATAGATTAGAGCTATTGGCATAACCCCCCTCCCCCCCTCCAAATTCACATGCCCCCTGAATAGGGCTCAAGTTCAAGGCAAAAAGCCTATCTTATATACAAGAGAATTTTCTTTGTCAAATCTGATGTGAGACAAAACCGACACCTCAAAAACACCAAAATTTAAATGTGGAGGGAAACCACTGAAAATTTGAAAATCAAATTTTAATATTATTTTAAAACAAAATACAACAATTATTTCCTTTCATGTGGCCCACTTATATCACGTATATTGGCCTACTTTTTAGGTCTCATATTGATGTTTTGGTTTGGCATCTAATGGTTGAAGTGGATTTCACATGATTAGCGTGGCGGGCCTTTTAAAAATCAAGGGTTGACATCTCTCCCAACTGTTTCCAATTGATATGGCCCACTTGAATCACGATCAGCCTGATTTTTTGGTTTTGATTCCAACATGTATCACATATAATGATCAGACACATATAGATCGTGGTCCCCTTCAAAAAAATGGAGGGTGGGCATTTGCACAGCACATGTTAGTTCCGAGAAAAGTTTCATGTTCCCAGTTAATGGGAGAGGATCAAGTTTTACTCGAGTAGCACTGTAATGGGTGTTTCCCTGATCATGGGCCTACCTTGATATATGTATTGTATATCTATGTTGTCCATCAATTTTTACATACCATTTTAATATATGTTCCTAAAAATGAGGTAGATACAAATCTTAAGTGTACCACACTATAAGAAATAATGGACATTGAACGCTCACCACTAAAAACTTTCCAGGGCACACCGTAATGTTTATTTACCATCCAACTTGTTGATAAGGTCACACAGACATAGATGAAGGGGAAAATAGAAATATATCCTAACCTTTGCGCCCCTGATAAGGTTTTTATGGTCAATCAGTATTGTTTACTGTAGTGCAGCTTACATTAAATTTAGATCTATGTCATTTTTGTACGATACATTAAATTGAGTGGGAAAAACTGATGGACAACATAGATATACAACACATGCATCAAAGTGGACCCCACGGTTAAGGAAAGACCCACCGCAATGTTACCCGGGTTACACCTAATCTGTCACTTGTATTGTGTGGATCATGTAAGGTAAAACCTTATCGGTACAGTGTTGACGTGGCAAAGTTTCATAGCCCCACCATGATTTATGTGTTATATATACACTGTTTATTAGTAGGGTATAATCGAAAAAATGGACAGATCCAAAGATCAAGTAGACTAAATCACTTTTGAAGCTTTTTAGGGCCTACCATGATTTAGCCTGTTCATAAGGTCACACGGACCTGGATGAAGGAAAAACACAAATATCAGTTTGATCTAAAACTTTTGTGGCCCTAATATGTTTTCAATGGTAGGTATTCAATCCCCGTTGCTTTATGTGGTGTAGTCCACTTGAGCTTTGGATTCTCTCATTTTCGGGCTTGTGCCTTGAACTGATATGGAATAATAGATGGACAGAGTATAACACATACATCGTGGTGGGCCCACAAGACATTACCACTGGAGTCCCCGAGACTTCTGAAGAAGCTTGTGCGAGTCATAATTTTTTTTGGCACGAAACAGGTACATGAAGGAAGCCCTCCCTTTATTTTTTTTACTACGCCCACTGTGATGTGGGTGTGAGATCCACACCGACCATTAGACGTGGAACCCTATGTTAGTCCCAATGACGTATCCCAATGACAAAAATTAGGCTGACTTATAATTCAAGTGAACCATACAATGAAAATCATTTAAAGAGAAATGTCCACCATTGATTTTTATAGGGCTCACTGCGATGAGCACATGAAATCCACTCTAATCATTAAATATCCCACCAAAATCTTGGCATGGGACCCAAAAGGTAGGCACATACATGATTCAAGTGAATCACACCATAATAAATAATTTGGAGGGTGTGCTTTCTATTATACTGTTTTCAATATTGTGTTCCATTTGAACAACAGATGGGGTTTTTTTTGGGCCCTAGGTCTAAAATGTGGTTACACACCTGATGGTTGGGGGTGGATTTAACATTAAAAGCACCGTGGGGCACCCAAGCAGACAACTTCTTTTCCCTTTCAAATAGCTATTATCTAGGTAATATTTTCTATTTTTATTTTTTATTTACATACGCATCCAAGCAACATTTATTAGCATTGGTTAGTACTTGAAATTAGGCAGCTAATTTGGTCGGAGCTTCTCTGGACTCCTCACAGAGACTTCTAGAATCCACGAGAAAAGAAAGTAGAAAATAGGAATAAGTTCTAATAAATTCAAAATTGATTAATTCATTCATAA
This sequence comes from Magnolia officinalis, assembly GCA_021015155.1. Taxonomy (NCBI): domain Eukaryota; kingdom Viridiplantae; phylum Streptophyta; class Magnoliopsida; order Magnoliales; family Magnoliaceae; genus Magnolia; species Magnolia officinalis. The sequence continues at coordinate 71,222,858 of JAJHSJ010000004.1, read as the reverse complement.
AAAACGAGTTCACAACCCTTTAAATAGGGGTGCCAAGCAATGAGAAAGAAATCATACTCAAACTACAACTAAAACTCCTAGAATCCGCGACTTACTATAAATAGTAAACTTACTATTTTATAGATAGCCGTGATGTCTACTAGCGCGCAAGGTTTTTGGCCAAAAATAGTAAGTGTCCTATTTGGCTTCACCAAACCGTTCTCCTAATTATTCTAAGCTCTTTTTATGTTGGGCGCAACTCCTAAAGCTTGACGGATGAAGAGTTATAATCAAACTAAAACTTACTATTTATAGTAAAAATGAAATTAAAACAGGGAAACGACCGTTGGTCCAAAGTTATTTCACAAATTCGGGTTGCATAACCCGGCGTGGCGGGGTTGGTTGGCTAAAGTAGCTCGTTCTACCCCAAAATCATATATTTTACGCCCAATAACTCATTCCGGATTGTGAAATACGCCTGATCTAAGGTCCGACGGTCCAGATCACTTATGTCGTCGACCGAGCCTTTTCTGGCCCATCTTGGCCATGAAACTGTTCGCAACCCACTCTACATCATAATTGGACGTGTGTATACATATTATATCTATATTAAGGCCAATTGGTTGGACCACAACTTATGATCCACCCAGAACTTCCAATCTATCACGTACAAGGCCAAGCAGTTGGACCACAACTTATGATCCACCCAGCAAATAACTTCCAACTTATTAAGTGTACGTGGCATCCAACCCATCCAAAAGATTGACCCCACTGCTAGGATAACCTTTTCCAAAAGTCAGCAATATTCACTCATAGAGTTGACCATGCATGTATTTTTTATATTTATCAATGGCTATACATTATTTCCTATGGAGTTGTACACTTGATAAGTATGTTAGGGATGTTTTTGTACTAGATGATTCACCTGATGAGGCCAAGTTATTTGAAGGACCGGATGTCATAAGAGCTTAACAAGTTGTAAGTTATCTATTAGTTGGACTGTAACTTGTGGTCCAGCTAGTTGGACGTACAACCACACATCCACATAATGGTAGGGCTGAAAGTCCGCGGGTTCAATCCGACCAACCCGTGACCGACTAGAGATTGGGTTGGGCTTAGGTAGGATGTATCGGGTTCAATCTCGGGGCTCGAGCTATACAAAAACTAACCCAATAAAACTTAGGTCATATTGGAGTTGAGGTCTGAGGCAACCTTACAAGAAACAAGAAATTCTAGTGCCGTGGAGTCTCTTTGGTCCATGTCATTTCTGATGACTTAAGCTAACAAGATATGCCCGATTTCTCTCTCGAATGGATTATGTGCTGCACAACATCACTTTTAAAGTAGTTGTCCTATAATTTAACTTGTTTGTTTAAAAAGATGAAGTTCTTTACTATATATATATATATATAGAAAAGGTACTATGCGCTCGAGCTTATGGGAACGTCCCATGAGGTTGAGCTGTGTGGGCCCCACCCTGATGCGTTTCGAACATCTACCCCATCAGTCAGATGCACCATTCCATCGTGGGCCTAGGTCTCAAAAATCAAGTCAATACGTTACTTGTGTGGGCCACACCATATACAGAAGTTGAGAGGGGTCGTGTACCATTAAAACATTCATAATCATTTTTTAGGCCCACCGAGATGTGGTTTGCAAATCCAGCCCATCCATTATGTGTGTCCCACTTGGATGAGGGTTCAGACCAAGTTTCAGACACATGAAAAATTTCAGGTGGGCCCCGCCAAGTGCTTTTATATGTTTTTGGCATGTCTTCACATGATTTTAGTTGGTATGGCCCACCTGAGTTCCGTATATGGCTGATATATATATATATATATATATATATATATATATATATATATATATATATATATATGAGAAAAGGTACTATGCGCTCGAGCTTACTATAAGCTCCCGTGAGGTCGAGCTGTGTGGGCCCCACCGTGATGTGTTTCGACCATCAACACCGTGCATTTGATGGGTCCCCTTTAAATTATGGGATATCCCAAAAATCAGCCATATACGGAACTCAGGTGGGCCATACCATCTAAAATTACGTGAAGACACCGTTAAAACATATAAAAGCACTTGGTGGGCTCACCTGAGTTTTGCATGCGCCTAAAACTTGGTCTGAACCCTCATTCAAGTGGGACACACATAATGGATGGGATGGATTTGCAAACTACATCTTGGTGGGCCCTCAAAAATGGTTATGAATGTTTTAATGGTGCACGGCCCCTCCCCACTTTTGTATGTGGTGTGGCCCACACAAGTCACGGATTGACTTGATTTTTGAGACCTAGGCTCACGATGGAATGGTGCATCTGATTGATGGGGTAGATGTTCGAAAGGCATCATGGTGGGGCCCACACAGCTCGACCTCATGGGGCGTTAAAATCAGCTCGAGCGCATTGTACCTTTTCCTATATATATATATATAAAACAAAATCACAGGTACAAAAAAATAAAATGTGTATTGAAATAAAATAGACTAATATGTAATAACGAAAATATTAGCATGGACCAACTCAACCGAACCTGCTTGGGTTGGGATTGGGTTGAGAATTCCTAACTTGAGGTTGGGTTGGGTTGGGTTAGGGTTAAGGTACATGAACCTTGGGTCGGGCTAGGTTTGAGCACCAACCGGACCTCACCCACCCTGACTTTCAGCCCTATGTAATGGTTAATAGTTAATTAATCTGCTGGGGGAGAAGGAAAATGGGTTGCTCACTTGGGTGGGCCCGCTGTAGTGTTAATGTCCACTTTGACCATAAGGTGAGTTACAACATCCAGCCTGTCTAATAGGTTGCCCCATCACAGGCATCATCTTTTTGAAAAATTACTCAATAACCAGTTAATCACTTATTGAGTATTGAATCATACTTATGTTTCTCAATTTACCAATGTCTAGAAGTTTTCCTTTTTCTTTTTTTGGTGTGACGTACTTGACATGTAGATGGACTGAATATTGCACTAGGCAATCTAAGGGGTGGGGCCAACCTATTGGAAGGGCTAAATGGGACATGCACTTAATGTGTTGTAAGTTATCATATAGGTGAATTGTAGGTGTAACCGGTTGGACTTGAACTCCTCTACATCTGGGGAGTATCAGTACTGTTTCTGGCAAGGTTGGAAGACATATCCTACTTTGATTTTTTACGGGGCCAACATGATGTGTATGTAAGATTCACTCTGACCATTAGATGTGTAATCTCATGTTAGGCCCATAGCGAAGAAATCAGGTTGGGCTGTGATTTGGATGGGCCACACCAAGGGAATCAGTTGGGATAATTAGGTCAGTGGCCTAAAAATCAGGCCATCTGTGATTTACCTTGAAGATTATATGCAATCAACTCCAATTACCATTAGATGACACACCAAAAATTAGGCCTATGGCCTAAAAATCAGGCCATTTGTGATTCAAGTAGGCCACACCAAGAGAATCTGTTCAGGGGTGATTGTTGCCTTGTATGTTGTTTCTAATCTTGGGGTCCACATGCATGAATTACAAATGGGGCCGGATTTTTAGCCCTGGGCCTAACATGAAGGTGACTCACCTGATGATCGAGGTGGATTTCACATCAACACTACGGTGGGGCCAACCTCAGCAGGTAACCCTTCTCCCATTGTCTTTATTAACATTAATTATATATTAATTAATACCCAATTTCTAAGCTGGTTGGACAACCGGTTGGACTTGAGAGTCTTTCTCCCTCATATATTGAATTGTTGGGAGAGTTAAGAATATTTTAAAATAGGTCCATTGTTTATTTTATTTTATTTTATTTTATTTTAACACTTCAAATTTTCTCCTCTTCAATCTTAATTTTTGAGGGACCAATCCAACATTAATTTTTTCATCTTTTTTCCTTATGATTTCTTATCTCTTAACTGGTTGGGATCCCAAATTGATCTGTTATCGGTATTCTTTTGATAGATGATTGCAATCGTGTTGACATCTATGTATTGTGGTAATAGTCGCCTGGATTTGACTTCGACTTAAAGACCTATATTTTTCTCATATCACATATGATCTTGAATTCAAATTTTTATTTTCATTGTTGTATTTAATTTTCTAAGGTCTTATCATGTTATTTTAAACTCAAAGCTTCATTATGTAGATCCTCAATTTACTATCCATTGTTCGGATGGTTAGGATCTTTACAATCTCGCGATCTTTCAAAGGGATGGGCATATGAAGCGGCCCCACATCATGTATAGTTCCAACAAATGACTAGACTTTTCTAGTTTAATCAATATGAGCATCCATTTTCACAGCAATCGCTTGGTTGCCTGGTGTCATCTTCTCAAAGTGATTTTTTAGACGGATGGGCAATCAAAGGGTAGCTCTACTAATGCCCAGATCAATCATCAGACTTGGATATAATCAATATGGACCGTCCACTTTTGTACCTTGGGATCACTTGGTTGCAATTGTCTAATGAAAGTCGTCCTTAATTTGGAGAGATAGGCAATCAAATGTGAGATATGTGATTAATGGATGGATCCATGATTGGACCTTTCTTATATTGTATTTGATTTGTACAATCAATTTTGATGACCATTGATGGATGGTTTGGGTGGTCCAATTTCAAGTGATTCAAAAGGTTGAGAAATTAATGTAAACTCGATTACCAAAATATAAATTTATACTGTTAAGTTGGCTAACCAAACAACAAACTTCAAAAAAATCATGAATTTGACAAGAAAATAAAAATCTTACTTGTTAAAATTTTAATTTTTCGAGAATGCCAATTAATTAACTTCCAAACTCATGAAGTAACAAATTTTACGCATCCAAAAACTCCTTAGAGCTGGGCCTATTTGCATTCATGGAAAGCGCTGGAAAGGAAAGTGTTTCTACGGAAACCTTATTTATAGGAAAGTATGGAAAAGGGAAGATAGTTTATCCTGGTAGTTTTTATGTAAGATTTTCCTAGAAATTTTGGAGCATGCTTTCAAATTTATCGTTTGGCCAAAAAAAGTTAGAAAATTTTTCTTGGTCATTATTGGCAAATTAACACGTCACACGTATGGGACGCTTGAAGATGAATAATGACACATGTGGGTGCTTAAGCTTAATGATGTCACACATGACACATGGGGTGCTTGAAGCTGTCTGGTGATGGCACATGGGCAAGTGACAGATTAGCACATTTAACACAGTTGGGGACTTAAAGGTATATGGTGGCACATGTGCACATATAGGTGCATCGGCACTTGTGAGATGTTTTCACATTTAGTACATATGGAGCGATTGAAGATAACACATGTTTGCACATATGGAGTTCAAACAAAGATGGATGGTTGCACATGTGACAATGATATATGTGCAGCACAATAGGATATGGATGATGGATGGTGACACATGTGGCAACCATACATGTGTGACACAATAGAAGATGAATGATGGAACATGCGACATAGTGGTACATGCGTGGCATAATAGAAGATGGATGGTGGAACATTGACACATATGACACATGTGAGGCGACTGGAGATGTATGGTAAATATATGTATTCAACTCTTAAGAAATTATAAGGGAGCTGTTCTCTATTAAGAACCTAACTAATATGCCAAAAGCTCTAGGACTCATGAAACACGTCAAGCTAGGCTTGTTAAACTGTTGGAACTATAACATTCCACCACACTCAGCTGTCAATGTCCATGGCAACGCTTACTTTGGCCTTCTTTCTAGGTAGCCCTTTTTAGGAAATGGTGGCTACACTCTGGTTGTCCAGGTAGCCCTTTCCACACTATGGCAGGCTTTCACTCTAGTATGGTTGTCTAGGTTGCCCTTTCCATAGGTCACCCTTTCCAGAGGACGTGGTGTTGGCTCTGATAACAATTGTTAAGAACCTAAGTAATATGCCAAAAATCTCAGTACTTATGTAATGTGTCAATGCTAGGATCTTTAAACCATTTGGATTGTAACATTCTCCAGCTAGTGGTGATGAGCCTTAGCTCCTGTTTGCCTTGTCTGTGGAAGACGGTGTGCATCTGGTTGGAAAGAAATACTGGAATACTTCATGGCTAAATATCCAGTGCTGATATAATGATTGTAAAGGTTACTAATTGTATTTTAGATAGGACAAAATGATGATAGAAGCTGACATGGTTTCTCGAGCCAAATGCTTAGATCTAGTTAGAAGGAGGTTAATCATTTGGGTCAGGTTGTCCAATACTCAGGTTAAATGGACCGATAGTCTAGTGGGAGATTCGAACTTAACTTCGATGGTAGTGTGCTGGGTAGCCCAGGGCCGTCAAGGAATGGTGGTATGGTAAGGGATCATCTTTGTAACCACCACATCTCCTTTTCAGGGCCAATTTTTGTGTATTAACTCAAATTATGCGGAGGTCATAACTATTCTCAAGGGTATTGAGGTTGCAACCGAGCAGCAAATGGAGAAGTTGATCATGTAACGGGATTCTGCTAATGCAAATAGATGGGCTCAGTCTGGCATCTGACCATTGTCCATTGCTAGCATATATTATGGGAGAGATTTCTAACCTTGTAATGGTTGACCCATCTCTTTCTCACTTGTCCTTGGAGATGAAATGAAGATATGGATACTTTAGCTATATAAGGGTAGCATTTAGGGAGAGATTATTCATCGATATCCACAGGTAGGGTGATTTGGATATGCTAATTGTTGTAGTAATGTTTTGTTGCCTTTCGTCTTTAGCCATATATGGGTAGCATCTAGGGAGAGATTATTCATCGATATCCACATGTAGGACGTGATTTAAATTTGCTGATTGTGGCAGTAATATTTTGTTGCCTTTCGTTTTGTACTTTCCTTTTTAATAGCATATTGAGGTATATTCATAATAAATAAGTAAATAAATAACTAGGTACAATGCTTTATTTTGCCCAACAAATTGTATATGATGATCAGAATGTTCATGCACTGGATCCCATGGTGGTTGGGAGATAACCCACCCCAAAATTTCCCCCACCACATGATTCTGATCATCTGGCTTTGTCCCCATTAAAGTGAAGTACATTGGTTGTAAAATCTATAATTGTCATTTTAACCAAATTTCTAAGAACATCCTATAGATAGGGGTGGCAATAGGCCAGGCCGTGGTGGCCCCGGCCCGGCCCGAGAACCCTAAGCCCCACTTAGTTATCTACCGAATGCATGTACTTAAATGAGTGCAATGTATTGTTCACCATCTAAATTGGGATCCATAATTGGATAGTTGATAAGCGCTTGCATATCATCCATGACACTCTACTAGTATCAAAGTTCTTCATATTTTTATATACACATACAATATCAGTATATGAACTCTATAGTCTATATTACTAGTACTTGTGTACTATATAGTTACACAATTATACAACATGCGGTGCTAGGCTATTCATCACTGGCCATGGCCCTCGGTGTAGATTTCAAGCCAGAGCTCATCTCTCTGGCCAAGTTTTTTGGCGCAAGACCTTACCCTTCAAGATCGGGTCACCTAGGTTGGATTGGGTAGCCTGGTCCATTGCCACCTACCTATAGGCCTTTGATCAGCTTTAACATTTGTGAGTCACTTAGACCCTAGTTTTGGAATAGGCATGAATGAAGTTTTCCTTTTTTCTTGCAGATGGCATGATGCTGGCACCTATGATGTTAAGACAAAGACAGGTGGTCCTAATGGTTCAATCAGGACTAAGGAAGAGTACACACATGATGCAAATAAGGGCTTAAAAATTGCAATAGATTTTTGTGGTATTTTTGGCTTTTCCCTATCTTTGCCTTTAGCAAGTCTCTATGTATCCTTTTGTGAATGTAATCATGTGTAGTTGTTAGTTCATCATTGCTATATAGGTTTTCGATATACAATACTTTATAAGAGTATCTGAAACTAATGCAGGCCTCGGAAAGTTGCACGATTTTTGGGTTTCTTTTGTTCTTAAGATTAGACAACTTCATCTTTATTAGCTTACACGTCTATGGAGTCACATATATGCTTATTCTTTTGAGAAAAACACCTATCTAGTTGGAAGGAGAAGGCTATGCCAAATTCTTGATTGGATTTTATGCTTACATCTAGTGTTGAACATGGACATGAGATTGACAGATATATTACAAAATATCATCGAGGGTGGATCTACCAACTTGACCATGCTATCTAGGGACACATACACATGAGACAAACTTGTTCCTCAATAGTAGTCTAGAAGTGAAGAATGAGTATTTAGATTGGATGGAAAGCCTACCTAAAACCATGAAAATTCTCGTCGAGGATACTCCTGTTGGAGGTGATGAAACCTCACCTATCCTTGATGTTAGCTTTGATGTAGGGATGTAAATAATCTTGCAAATTGAGGGTGATTGTCGATTCTAGAAACTATGTAGTCGTATATTGTTGTGCCTATAGAGAAGTGAATGAGCCACATATAGTGTTTTTCCTTTAAAAAGTAAATAAAAAACCATAGTTTGCTTCTTTATCAATCATTTTGATTGACTTATCTTTATGTTTGATCCTATGAAAAGAATTCTAAGAATTAATTTGCTTGATTCCTGATTTAGGAATGTACCACCATGGAGGAGCATTGTGACCTTGAGCCATCAAGTTTGAGTCCCTCCCAATCTAAGGTCTTTGAAGTATATCGACTCCAATCCAAGGAGCTTGAACCTTGGCAAGGATCACACTTTTGTTTTTAGCCAACACAACTGACGCAGGGGAGGACGTGAGGTCGAGCACCGTCTTCCTCAAGAGGATAACTATTCCGAATCCACGGAACTTCTCTGGACTCCTCACAGAGACTTCTCGAATCCACGAGAAAAGAGAGCAGAAAATAGAAATAAATTCTAAATAAATTCGAAATAGATTAATGAATGAATAAAAACGAGTTCACAACCCTTTAAATAAGGGTACTAAGCAATAGGAAAGAAATCAGAATCAAACTACAACTAGGACTCCTAGAATTCGCGACTTACTATAAATAGTAAACTTACTATTTATAGACGGTCGTGATGTCTACTATTGCGCAAGGTTTTCAGCCAAAAATAGTAAGTGTCCTATTTGGCTTCACCAACCCGTTCTCCTAATTATTCTAAGCTCTTTTCACGTTGGGCGCAACTCCTAAAGCCCGACGGATGAAGAGTTATAAGCAAACTAAAACTTACTATTTATAGTAAAAACGAAATTGAAACAGGGAAACGACCGTCAAATCAGGGGTTTCTCGCAATTCCGAGCGTCACAACCTAGCGTAGCGGGGTTGGTTGGCTAAAGTAGCTCGTTCTACCCCAAAATCATATATTTTTCGTCGGCTAACTCATCCCGGATTGCGAGATACGCCTGATTTAAGGTCTGATGGTCCAGATCACTTCTGTCGCCGACCGGGCCTTTTCTGATCCATCTTTGCCATGTAATTGTCCGCGACCCGCTCTACATCAGTCTCCTCCACTTCAAAAGAACTCGTCCTCAAGTTATCATTATGTGTTGGTTCATGATACTCAGTCAGGTCCGCGACATTGAAAGTTCGTGAGATCGCCATATCATCTGGAAGATCAACAACATAAGCGTTGTCATTGATCTTTCGAATGATTGGTACCGGTCCAATCTTTTTATTCTTCAACTTATTGTACGTTCCGATTGGAAATCTTTCTTTGCGCAAATGGACCATTACTTGGTCACCCACCTCGAACACTTTCTGTCGCCGATGCTTGTCCGCTTGCTCCTTGTACTTTTCGTTTGAGGCATGTAGCTTGTTCTGTACCTCTGCATGAATGCCCATGATTTTGTCTACCATATGTTCTGCTGCAATGCTCATGCCTGGGAGCTTGGGCAGAGGGACCAAGTCTAGTGTATGGCGAGGTACTCGTCCGTAGATAACCTAGAACGGGGATTTTCCTGTCGAGCGGTTCACCATGTTGTTGAATGTAAACTCCGCTTGAGATAAGGCCAAATCCCACTGCTTCGGTTTTTCTCCTGAAATACATCGAAGGAGGTTTCCCAACGTGCGATTCACAACCTCAGTTTGCCTGTCAGTCTGTGGGTGGTACGCGCTGCTAAACTGAAGGCGTGTATCGAATCGAGTCCACAAAGTCCGCCAAAAGTGGCTTATGAACTTCGTGTCAAGGTCGGAAGTAATAGTCTTGGGAACCCCGTGTAGTCGCACAATTTCTTTGAAGAATAGATTCGCCACGTGTGTTGTATCGAGAGTCTTCTTGCATGGAATAAAGTGCGCCATCTTGAAAAAACGATCTACTACCACGAACACCGAATCCATGCCGCGTTGAAGTCCATAGATAAATCCTCCCAAGCGCCGTCAGGCATGGGTAACGGGGTGTAGAGGCCCATATTATGAGATTGCCCTTTGGAAGTCTGACAAATATAACAGCGTTGGACTGCCTTTCCCACATCACATACCAATTGCGGCCAGTAATACCGTTCTTCCACAAGAGCTCGCGTCTTGTCTTGCCCAAGGTGTCCACTGAGGCCACCTCCATGTAGCTCTTGGATTATCTGTTCCCTTAGCGAACTCTTTGGGATACATAGTCGATTTCCCTTAAAAAGGAACCCGTCTTGTATATCTAAGTCACCGGGGTGACCTTCTTGACATCTAACCCATGCGTCCTTGAAGTCGTCGTCGTCGGCATATATGTCTTTGAGGCGATCGAACCCGACAACTTCATTACTCATAGTGACTAACAAAGTTGCACGGTGACTCAGCGCATCGGCTACTTTGTTCTGTTGTCCTGACTTATGCTTTAGCACGAATGTGAATTCCTGCAAAAATGAGATCCATCTAGCATGCACACGGTTAATGTTAGCTTCACTATTAATAAACTTGAGGGCTTGATGGTCCGTGTAAAGTATGAATTCTCTTTGAATCAAATAATGTCACCAGTGCCTGGACCACCGCGTAAAACTCGATCTCATATGTAGACCACTTCTTGCGTGCATCACTAAGTTTCTCACTGTAGAATGCTACCGGCCTATCTTCTTGAGACAAAACTCCCCCAATCCCGACATATGAGGCATCACATTCGACTTCAAACAGTTTGTCGAAGTTGGGAAGTACAAGAACTGGGGTCGTGGATAATCTGCGCTTGATTTCGGCAAAGCTCCTGTCGGCTTCGTCAGTCCACTGAAACTGCCCTTTCTTCATGCAATCTATGATCGGTGACACAATGGTACTGAAATTTTTCACGAACCGATGATAGAATGTCGCTAGTCCATGGAAACTTCGCACTTTGTGAATATTTTTGGGAACCAACCATTCTCTGATTGTCTTCACCTTTTCCTCATCCACTCGAATGCCGGTGGATGTAACCATAAAACCCAAAAACAATAGGCTATCAGTCATGAAGCTACACTTTTTTAAATTGAGGTACAGTTTATTTTCAGTGAGCACTTGAAGGACCTTCTTGAGGTGCTCCATATGGGTGGTTTCGTCTTGACTGTATATCAAAATATCATCAAAATAAACCACAACGAACCGCCCAATGAAAGGTTTCAGAACTTGGTTCATCAACCTCATGAATGTGCTAGGCGCATTAGAAAGACCGAAAGGCATGACCATCCATTCGTACAATCCTTCCTTGGTCTTAAAGGCTGTTTTCCACTCATCACCCGGCCGTATTTGAATCTGATGGTAGCCGCTCCTTAAGTCCAATTTAGAGAATATTTTTGCGCCCTCTAGCATATCCAACATATCATCCAACCGTGGTATAGGAAACCTGTATTTTATGGTGATCTTGTTGATGGCCCGGCTGTCGACACACATGCGCCAACTCTCATCTTTCTTTGGAGTTAGCAGAGCTGGTACAGCACATGGGCTCATGCTTTCTCGAATAAGACCCTTACGGATCAGTTCCTCCACTTGTCCTTGCAGAATCTCACACTCATTCGGGCTCATTCGATAATGAAGACGGTTAGGTAAACTGGACCCAGGGACAAGGTCGATATGGTGTTGGATATCTCGCATAGGGGGTAACCCATCGGGAAGATCATCGGGCCAGATTTTTTTAAATTCCTGTAACAGGGGCCTTAGTTTTTCAGGGATGATGGTAGGCTCGAGTTCTTCCTCTTTCACAACTAGTGCATAAGTCTGTCCTGTTTCTTTGGATTCTTCCACGAAGTCTCGTATGGTTAAGAGGAAACGACCCTCCACTTTAGAAGTTTCAGGTGGTCTCTCTGGATTCATAGGGGCCAATATAGTCTTTCTGCCGTCCTTGATGAAGATATATATGTTATCTCGCCCCTTATGAGTGGCATCACGGTCAGATTGCCAGGGTCGACCGAGTAGTATGTGACATGCTTCCATGTCAACCACATCGCATACTACTTCATCCTTATAATGTTTGTCAATGGAAAAAGATATGGTGCACCGTTCAATTACCTTTGTTTCGCTGACCTTCTTGATCCAACCGATTGTATATGGAGAGGGATGACGCTCTATTTTCAATTGCAATTTTTCCACCATGCCCCTGGAGACGATGTTCTCGCTACTTCCATTGTCAATGATCACGTTACAAACCTTTTGATTCACCGTATACCTAGTGCGGAAGATGTTATGCCGCTGTGGATGCACTTCTTTTCTTGGCGCATATAATAGCCGCCTCACGACGAGCGACTCGCCGTGATCTTGCCGAACCCAATCTGAATCATCTACCTCGTCCTCGGCGGTATGCTCCTGTTCTTCAATATCTGAATCTTCATAAGCGTTATCAGCACTACCATCATTAATGGCGAGGTTTGCCACTTTTCGCTGGGGACAAGTCTTTGACAGGTGGCCGGGCTAGCCACAACGATAGCAGTTGTTGGGCCTTGGCCGAGCATAAGGGTTCGGGATTGTACTTGTACCAGCAGCAGTCGATACGCCCCTTTGGGGTCTAGCTTGGCCGCTTCCCTGATCTCGGTTATCAGACGTAGGAGGTTGAGTGCGTGCTCCTACGGGCTCCTTCCCCTTAGGCTATGGAGCTCCCTAGGGTGGACCTGTCGCAGTGATCCTCGCAGTAGGATAGGCCCGTGTGTTAGAACGTTCAAGTTGCGCTTCTGCCCAAGTAGCCAACTTGATCGTATCATTCATCGTCCAGACGGACTGCATCTAGACCCGATCCTGGATCGCCATACGCAATCCACCGTTGAATCGGGCGACTTACTGCGATTCAGTCTCGACCAAATCGTTGCGCGCAGCCAGGCGGTAAAATTCTTCTGCGTACTCTCTCACCGATCGACTACCCTGTCGACAATTTTGGTATTGTTGGAATAATACCTGATCGTAATCGCTAGGGAGGAATCGGGTATGTAGTAGCTGCTTCATTCGCTACCATGTGCGGATTGGTGCTTTCATCTGCCTGGTCCGTGCGAGTTGCAGTTGTTCCCACCAAGCTGAAGCTCCTCCTTTCAACTTGTAGGCAACAAGCTTGACCTTCTTTGTTTCAGGGATGTCCATATAGTCAAAAAATCGCTCAACTTCAGAAAGTCAATCGAGAAAATCCTCAATGTGTAGCTGGCCATTGAAGTTAGGAATATCAACCCGTATCTTGAAGTCTCGATCTATTCGATCTACCCGATCGCCGCCTTGCCTGGAGTGTTGGAAGATCACGTCATCGATCTCCTCTTCACTGGAGCCCCCGTCCTCAAGGACGGCCCTTGGATGCACTGCTGGTATTATCCTGCGATCAGGGCGATTACGGGTTTCAATAATTGGTGGTGGAGGATTACCCACAGGAACACGGAGTTGCCCTAGGATTTCTGCTAAGAGATTCGCTATGCGGTCCATGGAAGAATGCAGCCTTTGCATTGCTTGCTGATTCTCTTGCTGCGCTGCTTGGAAAGTTACCGCCGTTAAAGAAAAATTTCCTGGAGCACCGCCTATGAGATTGTTGCCTGACCCGTCGTTAGAAGCCATCGACCCGAGGAGAAACCTCGCTTTGATACCAAACTGACGCAGGGGAGGACGTGAGGTCGAGCACCATCTTCCTCAAGAGGATAACTATTCCGAATCCACGGAACTTCTCTGGACTCCTCACAGAGACTTCTCGAATCCACGAGAAAAGAGAGCAAAAAATAGAAATAAATTCTAAATAAATTCAAAATAGATTAATGAATGAATAAAAACGAGTTCATAACCCTTTAAATAAGGGTACTAAGTGTTGAGAAGTGGAGCCACATCTGGGGCAGCCCACGACCAGTCGAGGTTGCGCGGATTTCGTGTCGCAAGTCCTTTTGCAACTGGGATGTGGAAAGGGAAGTTGCCAAAACTATAAATTGGGGTCCCTAGGGTTATTCTAGGTTAAGGTGAATATTAGGAAATTATTCTAAGGTGTGGGCAAGGGATTTTCTCTGTACTTCCAAGGGAGAGGTTAGTATATTGCCTTGTAATCTTCGTTTCTCTTCATAGTGAAATTTTGCATCCGTGGTTTTTTACCTTAGTTTGGGGTTTTTCTACGTATATCTTGTCTTGTTGTTTGTTTTGGATTGCTTTGATCTATTTCTAGTTTATATTTCTTCCTGTCTATCATTTGTGGGTGAGGCCTTAGATTGGATCTAGGCTCACTGCGTTGTTGGCGTGCTGCGCAACAACTGGTTTGAGTCTCTCAGTTACAAAAGATAGTATCTATCAGTACGACAGAAGCAGAATATGTTGCGGCTACAGAAGCATGCAAGGAGATGGTGTGGATACAAGGTTTTATGGAAGAGTTGGGTAAGAAGCAAGCAGATTGCAAGCTGTACAGTGACAGTCAGAGTGCAATACACTTGGCTAAGAATTCAGCCTTTCATTCAAGGACCAAGCATATTGCCGTCAGATATCACTTCATACGTTCGTTACTGGAAGATGGATCAATTGCTCTGGAGAAGATTCATACAAGTGAGAATCCTGCGGATATGCTGACCAAGGCGGTTACAAGGGAGAAGCTGAAGCTCTGTTCAGCTTTGATTGGTCTTTAGGCTTGAAGACGGGGAGGTGGTGCACTCTGGATGAAGAAGACAAAGGTTTATGGAGATGTGTCTCCAAGTGGAAGATTGTTGAGAAGTGGAGCCACATCTGGGGCCGCCCACGATCAGTCGAGGTTGCGCGGATTTCATGTCGCAAGTCCTTTCGTAACTGGGATGCGGAAAGGGAAGTTGCCAAAACTATAAATTGGGGTCCCTAGGGCTATTCTAGGTTAAGGTGAATATTAGGAAATTATTCTAAGGTGTAGGCAAGGGATTTTCTCTGTACTTCCAAGGGAGAGGTTAGTATATTGCCTTGTAATCTTCATTTCTCTTCATAGTGGAATTTTGCATCTGTGGTTTTTTACCCTAGTTTGGGGTTTTTCCACGTATATCTTGTCTTGTGGTTTGTTTTGGATTGCTTTGATCTATTTCTAGTTTATATTTCTTCCTGTCTATCGTTTGTGGGTGAGGCCTTAGATTAGATCTAGGCTCATTGCGTTGTTGGCGTGCTGCGCAACACTAAGCAATAGGAAAGAAATCAGAATCAAACTACAACTAGAACTCCTAGAATTCGCGACTTACTATAAATAGTAAACTTACTATTTATAGACGGTCGTGATGTCTACTAGTGCGCAAGGTTTTCGGCCAAAAATAGTAAGTGTCCTATTTGGCTTCACCAACCCGTTCTCCTAATTATTCTAAGCTCTTTTCACGTTGGGCGCAACTCCTAAAGCCCGACAGATGAAGAGTTATAAGCAAACTAAAACTTACTATTTATAGTAAAAACGAAATTGAAACAGGGAAACGACCGTCAAATTAGGGGTTTCTCGCAATTCCGAGCATCGCAACCCAGCATAGCAGGGTTGGTTGGCTAAAGTAGCTCGTTCTACCCTAAAATCATATATTTTTCATCGGCTAACTCATCCCGGATTGCGAGATATGCCTGATTTTAGGTCTGATGGTCCAGATCACTTCTGTCGCCGATCGGGCCTTTTCTGATCCATCTTTGCCATGTAATTGTTCGCGACCCGCTCTACATCAACAACATAAGGATACATCATGCATCGCATTCCCTCGCAAAGTTACTTGCGTTGGCTACTTGGTCATCATCATCATCATAGTCTCATCCGAAATATTTGTGGTCAACTTCTCATTATTTGCATGGCAAAGGTTTGACAACAGCTTCTCACATGACTTCAACACTTTTTTCCTTGGAATGGCATTGGCTATCACCTCTACTGGGAGCATAGTCTAAGTGTGAAGCAAATTGACAACACCTTTGGGTGTGGGAGGTGAGAAGCGCCTGTTTCAAAATGTTAACAAGTATAAATGGTTACGAAGCAGGAGCGCGATTCTTAAGAGCAATTCAAGTGGTAGCAACACCTAGTTAGAAGGATCATGCAACTAAAACCAAGAGAAGTTAAAATTGTCAGTTCGCTTACCACTCAAAATGGTGGGTGGAAAATTTTGGGAGGAACCAGTTCATAGGGGCATCCTTCCGTAGTTTTAGTGGTTCTCTCATATTCAATAGTTTGTTTGTTTTGTAAAATATTTGAGGTTAGTCTACATAGTTTTAACACCCCCATAACATTTTGTGAAAAATGAGTTTATTTATGGTGTTTTTGAAGGGTAATTAGAACTAGTTACTTAAAAGATAAGTTAGATTTAATATCCTAAAATTAAGATTTGAGAATAATTTGTCATTTTATAAATTTAATGTACGAAAATCATGGAATGTGATTGTAAAGCACTCTGAATAGAACCAAAGTAACTGCAATTCCCTTTTGATCTTTAAGAACTACCCTTATCTGTGATTTTTGATGTCCCATTTTTATTTCTATTATAATCAATCTATGTTCTATTATGATTTGGATCTATTAGTGGCCTAACCAAACTGCTAACTAGGAAAGCTCCACCTGAGATTGTCTGCTTGCAATTAGAGTTACTGTTGTGCTTAAGCTTCAATTCTAGTCTTCCCTTTAAGGAAACCTATATGTCACACCCACCAATTAGGGGTGAAAATCATTATGTGATTCTCTCCGATCATTTGTTAGAGGGGAAACTTCTAAACCACTATTGAAATTTTTCCCTTTTCATTATGTAATTATGTGGCTTCTTGTCGCTAATTTGGTATTGAAGAAGATTACGATCAAGGTATTAAAAAAATGGTTACCACAATGTTATGGCCAACCCTAGTTTTTTTTTTTTTTTTTTTTTTTTTTTTTTTTTTTTTTTTAAATGGTCAGAAAAACCATTATGGTTCGTATTGTAATGGTTATTACGGTGACCATTGTGGCCACTATTACTATTATTGAATATCTTGTTTAAGGTCCCTAAAAGGGGAAGACGTCATAATTATTCAAGTCCATAACATTCTCTGCCCTATCAGATTTCTTCCCCCAACCAATCATTGTCACTGCTGTTTATGGTAACTGCGACAGAGAAAGCAGGAAGCAGCTCTGGGATGAGCTGAGAGACATTTCTAGATTGATATCTGACCCATGGCTAGTCGGTGGTGATTTTAACACCACAACCAGTCCGGATGATCGTATTGGTGGGACACCTCAGATGACGGGAGCTATGCAAGAATTATAGGATGCAATCAATGATTCAGGCCTAATTGACGCAGGTTTTTCAGGCCCGCCATTTACTTGGAGCAACAATAGAACTGACAGAAGTCGCAGATGGGCCAGGCTGGATCGCATGTTTATCAATTCTGATTGGCTGTCTCTGCTTCCGGGCTTTCAGGTCCACCATCTACCAAGGATCCATTCCGATCATTCGCTACTTCTTCTCACTTTCCAGGGAGCAGTTGCTGATCTCCCACGCCCTTTTCGTTTTCAACGAATGTGGACGACTCATGATGAGTTCAGGAATGTGGTTGCTAGAAGCTGGGAATCTGAGATCACAGCCTCTCCTATGTTCAAGCTCTCCATCAAAATGAAGATTTTGAAAAATACATTGAGAAAATGGAACCATGAAGTGTTTGGAAATGTTTTCAGAAATGTCCAAGAGGCTGAGAAGGAATTTACTAGAGCCGAGCTTTGCTTTCTCAACTCCATGACGAATGCGGATTCTTACTCTTTACAGCAAGCCCAGGATAACCTGAAACGTGCTTATTTTTGCAGGAGAAGATCTATTGGAAGCAAAAATCCCAGAATACCTAGCTGTTTGAGGGAGACAGGAATACCCGGTTTTTCCACAATTCTGTCTTGGATAAACGGAGACGTCTGACTATCCATAGTATGAAGAATTCTTCTGGGGAGATGCTTGAAACGAATGACGATATGGGTGATGAAACTGTCCATTACTTCCAGCTCTTGTTCTCTTTGGAAGGAAGCGATTCTAACGGCGACATCCTCAACTGCATCCTAAAGCTGGTAACCCCCGAAATGAATCGAAGCCTCATGAAGCCCCTAACTCTGGAAGAAGTTAAGGAAGCGGCAACCTCCATTCCGTTGGATAGTGCCCCTGGGCCGGATGGGTTTGGAGGTGCTTTTTTCACTTCCTGTTGGGATCTGATTGGCCCGGATCTCTTTGAGGCTGCAAAAGATTTCTTTCTTGGTGGCCACATTCCTAAGAGCTTTCAATGCATTCACATTTGCCTGATTCCAAAAAAATGAAACCCGGAATACATTACAGATTTCAGGCCTATCAGTCTCTGCAATTGTATTATGAAGATTTTTTCCAAGATCATGGCAGCTAGGCTCGCTCCTATCCTCCCCGTCTTGATCTCCAACGAACAGGGTGCCTTCGTTAAGGACAGATCCATTGTGGACAACATATCAATAGCTAGGGAAATGATTCACGACATTGATCAGAAAGTTTTTGGAGGTAACATGATTATAAAACTAGACATGGAAAAGGCCTATGATCGCCTGGAATGACATTTTATAATGCAGGTTTTGGACAGATTTGGGTTCAGCCCCCTATGGATAGCCCAACTCCAAAGATGTTAGAGAGATGTTTAGTTCTCTGTTCTCATCAACGGACGGAGTTATGGTTTCTTCCAAGCTCGTAGAGGTCTCCGCCAGGGAGATCCGTTATCCCCAGCCATATTTATTGTTGCAACTGATTTATTCAATCGGGTCGTCTCAAATCTCTTCTCATCGGGCCGATGCCAGCCATTCAAGCTCCCCAACAACTGCCCCTCTATTTCCCACCTTTTTTTTATGCTGATGATGCGATTATTTTCTTGAATGGTAGGCTCTCTAATGTGCGGATCCTCCTCCATCTAATTCACCAATACGAGAATGCTTCAGGTCAACGGGTGAATGCTTCCAAAACTTCATTCCTATTGCCCACGAAAACGTCCAGGAACAAAGCTCAGAGAATCAGCACCCTCACAGGTTTTAGCCAAACCTTTCTTCCCATGATGTATTTGGGGATTCCTCTCACCAAAGGCAGAATCTCTAGCTCACTTCTTCAGTCGATCGTGCATAAGATTACACGCAAGATTGATGGCTGGAAGGCAAATCTTCTCAATTCGGCTGCAAAACAGGTCTTCATTAAGCACGTTCTATCCAGCATTCCCATCCATTTGCTATATGCCATCAACATTCCCAAGCTCGTCTGCAAATCCTTGGAAAAGGCGTTTGCAAATTTCTTCTGGGGAAGCTCAGAGAAGGGAAACAAAAGGCATTGGGTCAAATGGGCCAAAATCTGTTTACCTCTCTAGGAAGGAGGCCTTAGAATTAGAAGCTTAAAAGATGTCATGCAGGCTTTCAGAATCAAAATGGGATGGAATCTGCTCAAAGGAAAATCTCTATGGGCTCGCTTCATGACAGGCAAATATTTTTCGAAACTTATTTCAAATCACGGAAGGGTTGGCTCCGTCACTTCCCCTAGTTGGAAAGAGCTTCTCCATGCGTTGCCTTTTGCCCTTCATCACTCAAGATGGTTGATTGGTGAGGGAAATGTCGACTTCTGGAATCAGAATTGGACAGGCAAGGGAATTTTGGCAGGTGCCGTAGTGACCTCGATCCCTCCTCATTTACAAGGGGCCAAGGTTAGTGACTTCAACCCTTCAGGTGGTAGATGGAATCTTTCTGAAATTCAAAATATCATTTCCCCCTCAGCCATGTAGATCATATCAGCCACTAAAGTTGGCCTCTCCAACCGAGAAGATAGATTCATTTGAGATTTAAACTCGAAGGGATCCTTCACCCTGAAATCCTCCTGGAACATCATCAGGCAGCAATACCCAAAGACCAAATGGTCTAGATGGATATGAAACCATTTTCTCCCTGCTAAGATTGCTATTTTCAGCTGGAAATCTGCTCACGCTGCTGTCCCTGTTGACACTGCAATCCAGAAATGTGGGATTCCTTTCATTTCCAGCTGTGAATGCTGCTTCCCTTCAACCGTCGCTGTCGCGTCCCTTCAGGACTCTCTGTGTAACGCCCTGAAAATCGGGGGTCGAGCATAAACTCAACTCCCGAGTTCCAATGCATCACTTATGCAACAAAATGAATAATGATTGAATGTTGTCTGTAATAGAGCACTGAACATGAGTGAGATTAAGCCAAAACAGCATATCATACTCCAGAGACAGTTAAATTTGCAAGCCGAAGACTGTGATAGATATATAAAATATAAAAACTATGGTAAGTCTCCAGAGTGTGATAAGGTTACCAGGTTAATGAATTATAAGTACAATTCAAATTATACCAAATGTGTAGTGTTATCTAGTCAACATCCTTATAATTCCGTCGATCAAGACACGGCTCGCATGAAGCCGTCAGTACACAACATATACGAACAAGCATCATTGTCGTCATAAAGGTCTGGCTCCGCCTGAGGAGTAGCGTTGCCATTTGCAATCAGACAAAGTCTGGTGGGTGTTCGGAACACCGTCCCGTATAGTGGCAGTGAGTAGCTAACTCAGTGGAACAATAAAGCATAGGTTAACATGTTATCAATTCAGTCAAGCAGTAATGATAAAGCAGTATAATCAAACACTCCTAACTACTCTTATTAATGCAAGTATGAATGCAGTCATGATGGATGCCCTCACCGACATACTCACTCATGCGACACCATCTTACGTTCACGGCATGCTTCCTTTCCTCAGTGCTCCACATCTTTCAGGCACATGCAATGCATGGTGAGCATGATTACCGAGTTGTTATTAGTCCATTTCAAACAACAGGATTGGAAAACTAAGGTACATCCCTTGTATCATTCCCAAACATGATCCATTCTAGGGTCGTCAGTCCTAGACAATCTCATACGATGGTGTGTTTCTAGGTCACTGCAAGGGCTGTCGGGCTGTTACATGGAATTGTTGTACCACTCCCCCATCACCTTATCAATACAGGCCTAGTTTATACTCTGTTACTACGGGAAGGCTCATCGCCTCACCGCAGATTTAGAGTATGCTTGAGGTCACTACACCGAGTACGGTCAGGGCTGCTAGGGCTGTTACACGGAATCGTTGCACCACTCCCCCATCACCCATCAAGCAGTGTAGGCCGACAGCTCTAATATACTGTCCCATACCACCATAATCGGCTCACGAGTCTGATTGCTCACTAGTCACTACGGGGAGGCACATGGCCTCAGCGTAGGCCGACAGCCCGACCACGGTGTCCCATACCACCATGCCCGGCTCATGAGTCTTAGCAGATCGAGGTACCATGGTTAAAAGGGATTTCACTGGTAAGTTTGGTACCCTAGGTTCAAGCAGTAACGTCCAAACATGGTGAACATACATAAGACAGATCGGGTTGCTTGACGAGCTCGGCTAGTTCGAGCGCACAACAAGTTGAACGATATGAAGCGCATAAGCACTTCGTGTGGCCAACCACTATCGCTAACCGAAGTATGACTCGGGTTCGTTGAACACATCTCACGTGGCAAATGAATCTCAGCCACGAATTCAATCCCGTTACCGATTGCCTGGACTATAATCATAGCCTCAATCACATTCAATTGCAGATAGTTAAAGCAGTAATGGATCAAGGTTCAAATCATACAATCAAAGTCTGATATTATCCGTTTATGGTTGCCAGGGTTATTGCACGGAATCGTTACACCACTCCCCCATCACTCATGACGGATCATACAACGTAAACATGAATTTAAACATATGCATTACATAGATAAAATCATACAATCAGTTGAGCATGTTATGAAGCACATCACAAGCATGAGTTTGTACATATTCAATTCCTAATCACACAGCTATCCAAGAAAATCATACACATAGTTAAAGGAGTTGAGAATCATAACTCAACACCCTTAAACATTATAATTTACTAACTACTACTCATTCGGACATTTCAACAAACACTTTAAAATACATACATCAACATACATGACATATATTGTTCACATAGGCATTAGGCCAAATCCTTTCACTAGGAAGTTGCCCCAATCATAACACGCGTACACCCACGACGGATAGTAATGGAAAGTAGGAATCCAAGTTCCATATTCATTTGAACATTTTCACAAACACTTGGGCTACACATTTCAACATATATAGCGTATAGTGGCCGTGGTGTGATTCAGGGCAAATCCTTTCGTCAAAGGGGTATCTGCAATACAACAATCATATATCCATGACAATTAGTCATGGCGAGCACGAATGAGAATTCTATACTCATTCAGTCATTTTCACAAACACTTAGAATACACTATTACAACATACATAGTGTATATAAGCAAAACATGTATAGGGCGAGTCTTTTTGCCAAACTAGTAATTTATCCACATATAATATATTCATACAACTATTAATCATGTCAAACTCATTTTCAAAATTTGTACGTATATGGTACTTTCTACAAATACCTAGAGTATGTAGAATTCCATATTTTTCATCTTTAATCGAAACGGAAAACAGACAACACTTTCTACATGTGCAATTGCATGCAGATCATGAATCTATCATTATCTGACATTGAAAATGTTGAAAACCATAACCTATACACCTAAAATCTGCACCTTTTGTCATATAATCGTAACAAAGTCGATAGGTTTGCTAAGCTTTCGTATATGGCAGTTTGACAACCTATAGAACGAAATAGGTTAGCTATTTTATAACCTACAACTATCAAAGCCCCAAATCAGTTTAGGGTTAAGGTTTCTTACCTAGAAATGACGCCGGAATCGTTGGGAAAGCGATGAGAATGGAGTGGTTACGCACGTATAGCGGCAGGGTAGAGCAGCAGAAAGGTTCTCCCAATGCTCCCACACTTTCTCTCTTTTCTCTCTTCTCTCTCTAGTGTTTCTCTCAAATTCGTATGGCTACAATGAGAGAGGGTTTAAGGTCCTTATATAGCCTAAAAACTCACCGAAATAGACTCCAGGTCAAAGTATACTTAGGTTATAACAAAACGGGTCAGTTTCAGCTCAACGGAGGACTTCTGGCGGGCCTCCTTGAGCCAAAGGTTGGACTTAAGCTTACTAACACTGGATTTACGTTTAGTTAAGTTTTCATTTCAGTGGGATTCCCAGATCACGCGTGGCGGACCAGTTTCAGTTCAACGGTCAGCGGATCTCGATCGAAGATTTCGAGTACATGGATATGTGTATGAAATTTCTCCTGATCCGAGGGTGTAATTTGGTCTGATTCTGACGGTCTGGTTGCTTAAAACTGATCTGCAAGCGAGAGGTGCTAAATTACTATTTGAGATATTTTATTTTGAATTAATTTCACATTTCTCACACTCCTCACTCCGAGCTCAAGCAAATAGCGCTGGGACACTATCTGGATTTGATTTCCAAGATGGTTGTTAAGCCCAGCAAGGCAGTCCTAATTCCTTAACTTCGTGTTAATCGGACTTTCGACGTGCGGTCCAGATCTGATACGGAGTTTCGAGATGCTCCCGAGAGCAGCCGGGTAATGAGATTGATCCTAGATTTTAGGGTACCCTAACGTCAATGATTTTATAAGTTTTGGGTCTTACAGATCGTATTTAAAGTGATTGGTACTAATTTCACGGGTACTCTAATTTCACACTAGCTAATTCTCGCCTAATTTCTAAAGGATTTAGTCCTGGGTGATTTCGGTCTGAGGTGATACTTAGTCCTTTGTAGCAATGTTTAGTTTAAGTATTGTTCTTCATTAACTAAACTTTAAGATAACGTCTAATGTGAAAGTACTAAAAAAATTTAAAGAACAAGGTGGTGAAAGGTGAGATTTGCGAAGGAAATAGGTTAAGGAGCGATTTTAGACTGTGGGATTCAGTTCTGACAAGTTAATAAGGTGTTAGGATCGAACCATTGCCTAAGGACGTCTAATCCCAGGTTGGCAAAAATTCGGAATGTTACACTCTGGGATCCGCCCGTTCTCAGCAGAGCAGGGGTCAACAACCTAGGTCGTTGACGCTGCCTTATCAACATGCTGAGGAGACACTGGACCATCTACTCAGCTTGGGCAGCATTGCTTCTCTGGTATGGGCCCATTTCAGCGCCCTCTTTGACATCCCAGCCCTCCTCAATGCCTCCATTCTTCAGCGGATTGAGCAGTAGTCTGCTTTGGCTTGTGAAAAGTCCATGATCAGGATGCTAATCGGTTTCCTCCCCTGTTTCATAATTTGGGAGTTGTGGAATGCTCGGAATGCAGCCCGTTTTGAGGGCCGGAAAATGTCTGCCTCTTCTATCATCTACAAAGTTTCTTGTTGGCTGTGTGAGATTGGGTCCCTCATCCCAGCCACGGACAGCAATTCCCTGGCCGAGCACCTTACCATTCAACTTTTAAGGCTCCCCTCCCTCTCCAACTCCCCTGTATCTATGCCTTTCATTATTCGATGGACAAAGCCGCCAACACTTTGGCTGAAACTAAACACCGACGGGTCCTCGAGAGGCAACCCAGGTGAAAGTGGTGGAGGTGGTGTTTTTCGGGACCACCTTGGCCGACTCGTCTTTGCCTTTCACAAGTACTATGGGATCTCTACAAACACTAAGGCCGAAGCTAGGGCCATGCTGGATGGCCTCAACATTTGCTCCAACCTGGGCCTTACGAATATCATTCTCGAAACTGACTTTAAAGTCATTGCTGATGAACTGAGAGAGACTGACTCCTCTAATCTTTGGAAAATCTGGTATACATTGGGGAAAATTAGAGATAAATCCCAGGACCTTAACCTGATGATCAACCATACTTTCAGAGAAGGGAATGCAATGGCTGATTCTCTTGCTCGTACCGCTAGTGAAGGGTGTCCAAACAGAATTTTCTTCCATTGCGCTCCTCTCCCGAGGCCTGTCAGAGGGGCTTTAGTGTTAGATAATGTAGGTCTTGGAGCCCTTAGGTGCCACTGATTGTTTTTGCTAGTTTGTCCTTTCTGTTGTCCTCTTGTGCAGCTCCTCTCTCCTCATTCTCTGTTGTTTTTGCTGTGTTCCCTTTCAGCCCTGTTTTCGTTTCTGTACTATGGTATATGATAGGAGAGGCTTCCTTCCTTTTTGTGGGGCCCTCCTGAATGTCTATAAATTCAGCTGATCAATGAATTTCCCAGGCTTCGGTCTTCAATTAAAAAAAAAAAAAAGTGGGCATCACTCCATACTTTATGTATTTTATAAACTATAGTCCATAGCATTCATGACCTACTGAAGATGATTCATGATATATCATATTAACTTATAAGAATTATAAAAAATTTACATTTCAAAAACTCAACAAATAAGTGTTCAACAGTTCAGCATGATAAATAACATTCTTACCAAAGGATGGTTTGTTTTTAACATGTAGTCAATGGTACACCATTGTCCAAAGTACAAAAAATAAAAAAGAGTATGGTTTGTGTCTCCCATTTTTTTCTCCTTTTTCCGATGTTTCATTAACATTTTTGGCAAGAAAAGGATTTTGACCAATACTGTCCGATATGAGTCCAATATTTTAGCTATATTGGATTTGTTCTGGTCTGGGCTGATACTCCCCTTGAAATTGATACCACACATAAAAATGCCATCACCTTTCCCCCTTCACTTGCTCACAACACTCCTAGCTCGCAGAGTGACATACTAGGTATCTTTGAATTTACATCAATCTATGGAACTTGGGGTCATGCATGTGTTATTTTGTGTTCAAGTAGGCTGATGTTCTGAAAAGAAAGGCATATGTGTGGATGAGAGTAATTTAGGGACAACATTAAATGGGGATTAACAAGTGGATTAGGAAGGTAGAGTTGTAACAGAAGTCTAGAAAGACAAGCAAGATGTATTCTCCTTAAGGAAGATAAAGTCATATTTTATCATGGAGTCTAGTTTGTAGGATGGAAAGGAGATCCATTGCATGAAGCTAGAATCCGTTCAATGGCTTCTATTGGGTAGCAATGCGACCCCACCTTTTTTTTAACAGTAAATATTATCTTAAGTGGAATAGTGTCCTAGAATAAGCTGTGTTCTTCTAGAAGTTCAGTGACCATATACATGGGAAAATGATTGGATGAAACAATATTTGCAATACTATTACTATTACTATTACTATTACTATTACTATTACTATTATAGGACATTGCGTAATGAAAAGAAGATTTTATTATTTCCTTTTGCTTCTTCAAATTGGTATACTCCCACAGTTGGAGTTTGTATTGTTTTTGCTTGAATTCTATTGTTATCTCTCTATTAACACTCTCTTTTTCCAGTTCAACTACATTAGGATGGTCATGAATGACTTCTCCTTATTCCTTTGATATTCCATAATGTTGCAGAAAATAGAAGTTTTCCGAAATGATTGAGAATTTAGCATGTTAGTTCTAGATGGGCTGAAGCTGCATATTACAAAAATAAAACATAGTATTAACAATATAAAATTGTCAGTAAAAAGGCCTAGTCCAAAGACACATGAATCCGAAGTCTTCATGTGTTTCAATATATTTTTTGGTCTCCTAGAGGAAAATGAGAATGGTTCTGTTGATCTTATTGGATCTCCTAGCATCTTGTAGTGGTCCACCAATTGAATACCTGGACAATTACTAGATAAGATCTTCACTGTAAATTAGAGATTGGGTCCTTTCATACAAGTTCACCATGTTCTCATTGAGGGCATGCATTTTTAGGTTCGAAATCTATGGCTTGAGTATTTATCTTCTATTGGATAGCAGGACATGCATACAAAGAAATTCATTTAAAAAGGTTTTGTGATTTGTTTGGAAAGATCTAACTAGTTTATTGGAGAAAATTTAGGGAATGTTTCCTAACATTAATTTTGATGGGTTTTATCAAAGAAAACCACTCTTTCTTTGATCATCATCATCATCACCATCATCATCTAATCCTTATCCCAACTAATTGGGGTTGGCTACATTAATCCCTTTTCGCCATTCCACTTTTTCTTTGATATGTAAGGAAAATAGTCTTATGGAAGGGTAGTAGATCGAAGGCTCCTTAAGGATATTCGGTATCTATTGAGTGCTTGAAATTTCTTAAGCAGATGTTTATTGGATCATCATCATTTTATCTTTTCTATATATAAGTCTTGTAACAACTTATATTAGTTTGAATCTGCAAGCTTGTATGCTTTGCAACTTTCATCTTAAAATTTGTTCGTGAATGAACTTCTTGGAGTAAAATATTTTAGTTTTTACATTTGTTTGCTTTTCTTGATATCAGATCAAGTGAAGAAAAAGCATCCGAGGATTACGTATGCTGACCTTTATCAGGTGATTTCAATGAGGAAAATATTTTTGCATACCTTATGCTGTTATGTATCGATTTGCAATCAATTCCACTATAAGTTAATATTCTCCTAGTTGCATGGAGGCACTTAAGCAGTCTGGTCAATTGATTGGGAGCATCCTTTGGTTCATCACACATATCATGCTACCATCCCAAAATCACACTGATGGGATCGTTTGGAATGCCTAGTAAACATGATTATTTAGAAACCTAAGCAGTCCATGATGACCCCACAAATAGATGACCCACAATGTTTATTAGATTTTTTTTGTATGAACAATCTTTATGATGGTCTGATCAGTTCAACTTACGAATGGTAGTCAACTAATTAGCTTGATCTAATGAGAATGCAATGATGGATTTGGTCAGAATGCCATTCCAACTTATGTTATCCACATCATCCATCACACCAAACTATGAACTTTTTGAAAATAAAGAGGTCTTGATTGCAAAAGACGTAACTACTTTGGTTAAAGTTACATATGTTAGCTAGTTCTTAATTGAACTGTAAGGCTTAGTGTTCCCAAAGACCATAGCGAGGATGTACATCTTGGTTTTCCTTCTATAGCTTTGTTGGATGTTGCTCCGGGCCGCCACCTTGTCATCGTTGTTAATCCCACTAACACTAAATAAGAAGGAAACATATACATCGAGGATCCATACATCGATTGTGAAGATTTAAACAAGGTTGATACAATTGAACTGTAAGGCTTAACTTTCCAATGACCCTAGCGAGGATGTACCTCATGGTTTTGAACCTGTAGCTTAGTAGGATGGTGTTCCATATCTACACCTCATTGCCACCAGTATAATCCCACCAACCTACATAATATGTATGTATATATTGGGGTTCCATTATATTGGCTATTAATATTTAAACAAAAGTTAATGCGGTAGTAACTTTGCCCAAGAATATTCTTTTCTTTTTCTTTTTCCTGTTTTCAGACTCATCTACGTTGGTTTGAATGGCTCAGTGCTTCCTAATTCATTTTTCAATTGATTGAAATTTTTAGCTTGCCGGGGTGGTTACAGTTGAGGTGACTGGAGGACCCACCATTGATTTTCGTCCAGGTAGAAAGGTATGGTAATGTGGCACATTATTATGAAATAGCTAGTCACCAAATCCATTTCTCCTAAATAATTGGCTTTCTTTCATTCAGGATTCATCTGTTTCTCCAGAAGAAGGACGAATTCCTGATGCCAAGCAAGGTTTGTTAATACCTTAATTACATCTTATTATCTAAAGCAATTTGCTATTGGTTATTGTACAAAAGTAGCAAGAGAGATGTAAGATGTAAGTGAGATCTAATATTGATAAGAGAAATGAGAAGAAGACGTGTGTGTGTGTGTGTGTGTGTGTGTGTGTGTGTGTGAGAGAGAGAGAGAGAGAGAGAGAGAGAGAGAGAGAGAGAGAGAGATGGAGTTGGAGATGAGAGAATAACCTCTAGGGTTGTGACGTTCTCTCTTATTTCATTAATAGTGATACAAATTGCAAAAATGCAAGATGTCTTGCCATTAGGCCTAACTGGACCCCAAATACAATCCAACCGAATAGTTCTTTAACATTCCCCCTCAAGCTGGTGCATATATGTCAATCATGTCAAGCCTACTAGTAAGAAATGAAAACTGTGTACGAGATAAAGGCTTAGTGATAATATCTATCAATTAAGTTTTAGAGTGTTGTACTCTATGGTGATTTCTCCCTAATGAAATGATGTCCACCTCTATATGCCTTCTCCTTTCATGGATAATTGGAGTGCTAACAATATGTGTTGCCACTTGATTATCACAATAAAAGGTCATAATTCCTCCATTGAATAGTTGAAACTCATGAAGAAGAGATAAGACCCATAGAAGTTCACGAAAAATATGACGCATAACCTTATACTTCCTCATCAATAGATCAAGTGATAATACTTTTCTTTTTTGCTCTTCTATGTCACTAAGTTTCCTCCAACAAAGGTGCTGTACCCAGAGGTAGATTTCTTGT
This sequence comes from Magnolia officinalis, assembly GCA_021015155.1. Lineage (NCBI taxonomy): Eukaryota > Viridiplantae > Streptophyta > Magnoliopsida > Magnoliales > Magnoliaceae > Magnolia > Magnolia officinalis. Next base: position 71,193,372 of record JAJHSJ010000004.1, on the reverse strand, counting down.
TTGTTACTGAATCAACCCAATCTAATCAGCATAGGACTTGAGCCGAAGGTGCCCCTGTGATTGGTAAGCCAGCCCCTATCTTGGAGATTTTTTCAAACATCGAAGAATACGTATGAGTATATCTCAATGTTGCACCCTTGGTTGATGCATAATTTGGTTCACTACCCCAACTGCAAATGAGATGTCGGGTTAAGTAACAGTAAGATAGATGAGTCTCCCAAAAAGCCTTTTTTAGCTCTCTAGATCCCCAAACAATTTCCCTTGATCGTTAGAGAATCTACTATTTGGTTCCATTAGAGTGTCATTTAGCGTGCAACCGCACATCAAAGTCTCTTCCAACAGATCCAATGCATACTTCCTTTAGGATAAGTTAAGTTAATCCTTGAAGTTGATCGAGCAACCTCAATCCCTAGGAAGTATTGAAGAGCTTCAAGATCTTTGGTCCAAGACTATCTCTAGATGTGAGCTTTGGCTTCTGATATGCCCACCGGATCACTTTCTGTGATGATGGTGTCATCGACATCGAAAATCAAGGCAACCATCCCTTTAGAACTATGCTTAACAGAATGATCCATTTGGCATCTATGAAAGTCGAAACCAATAAAAAATTGGATGAACTTTTGGAATTATGCCGTGGGAAATTGCTTTAGACCATAAATTGCTTTTTAAAGTTTTACACAAATTTCCATTCTCTTCTTGAGCAACAAACCCATGAGGTTGCTCCATGTAAACTTCTTATATTAGTTCACCTTTTATGAACGTATTCTAGGCATCTAGTTGGTATAACAGCCAAGGCCCAATTAGCTACCACATAGATTAAGACTTTAACAAAGTTCAATTTAGTAGGACCAAAGGTCTTTTTGTAGTCCACTACAATAATTTGGGTGTACCTTTAGACTGCAAGCCTAATGTTTACACATTTAACCGATCCATCGCATATGTATTTGATGTTATACACCCACCAACAACCGATTGTCCGGTTTCCATGCAATAATGAGACCAACGCCCGTGTCTTAGTATGGTGCATAGTAGTTATTTCTTCTTCTCTAGCTCTCCGCCATCTAAGGTGAGCTAATGCATCATGGTGTGATGTGGTGCCCATGACATATGAGAAGGACATGGCATATGCATGGTAGGAAGGGTGTAGACAATGGTTAGATACAAAATTTAAAATGGGATGCGAAGTGCAAGAAAAAGTACCTTTCCAGAATGTAATAGGAAGGCCTAGATCTAGAGTTGATTATGTTGCCATAGGAACCTCAAGTAAGGGTGATGGTGGTGGCCAATAATTGGAGGTTCCTAGACTAGTCATTAGAGGAGAACGTGGTTGGTCCAAAAGAGCAAGACCTTGTGTTGAAGAGGAGACAACCAAAGGCCGAGGCACCATGGGATGATCTTCGGGCACTAACTCCCTCTCACTAAAGGGAGTGGGAAAAAATGGTATATCCTCCAAAAAGGTTACATTGGCATTGACGAGAACCCGGTTACTAGTGGGATCAAAACATTTATAACCTTTTTGTGTATGGGAGTAGCTAAGAAAAATACATTTGACAATGCATGTGTTTCGATTATCCAACCTTGGACCTAACTTTTGGACAAAGGCAGTGCAACCAAATACGCATGCTAGTAATGGAAATAGCGAAGCATTAGAAAACAATACAGAAAATAGAATTTTACCATTGAGCACAGTGGAAGGCAATCGGTTAGTTAGATGACACACTGTGAGAAATACAATGGTCTATAAACATTTGGGAATATTCATATGAGTAAGAAGAGAACTTGCCACTTCCAACAAGTGCCATTTTTTCCTCATTGCAACTCCATTTTGTTGAGGTGTATAAGGGCAATAAGTTTGGTGGACGATGTTGGCTGAAGTTTGGTATTCTTGAAGGAAGTGGGAAGATACTTTAGGGCATTGACATATCTGAGACATTGAATTTCTTTTTGAAATTGAGTACAAACCTTAAAATGAAAAGATTTAAACGTATCAAATACTTATGATCTCTCATGTGCATTGTAAACACCCAAGTCATGAGAAAATAATCATCAATGAATGTAATAACATATCTGAAATCATTTAAAGTAGGGACTCAAATGGGACCCGACATATTCGAATGTGTGTTTTAGTAACTTACACGCCTCACATTTGATTGAAAACACACATGACAAAGATAGAACTAGATTTTAAAAGACTCAAAGGAGGGATGACCTAATCGGGTGTGCCGCTGTAACGAGGTGGTGTTCGTGTTCAGTGAAGATATGTTTGAGTAAAAAAAGTTCAAAATCTTGCTAAGTCAAGAGAAGGTGTGGCCTAGACTTGAGGAAGCGCAACCTAGGTGCACGAACTAAAGTTAAGAAAGACCGACATGGTGTACTAAAGGCACCACGAGATGGTGTGACCCTATGGCACCATGTTTGCACCATCCCTTGCCACATGGACTTATCTAAACTCCATTTTTGTCATGTCATTGAAATTGGTACATTTGCAGTATAACACAAAACTTATCTAATGCAGGAGTATCACAACATCGTTCGGGTCCCCAGGAAGTCTATAAATACCCCATGGGGGCCTCTCTTTAGAATTAGTCATTTCATTTCTTCATTCTCCTCAAGGTCTAAGCTCTAAGGATGTAGAGACTTTCTCCAAATGTAATTCTGGAGGAGATGGATTAAATCCACCATCTCTGGTGAAGGCGCAGTCATGCCACCAATCTGATTCAGAGGAAAAGTCATGTTACCCCCATTTATGTAGTTTTTATAATCATTTGAGTGAATTCCCTTAGCTACTATGTCATTTAAGGCGATGGCGTGGTCACGCCATCCTCCGAATAGCCCATATTCCATATTTTCTCTAGCATTAGTTGCTTATTTTCCTATTTCTTCATTACATTAAACAACTAATGCACTAAAGCTAGCTTAGTGGCAACTATCATGGTGATCTAAGCAGACTAAGAAGGGATGAATAATCCCTTTTCTCCATTCCATTATGGATTTGTGGATACATCCCATATGCCATATCCAATAAATTGCTCTAGCACTATCCTCAAATGTATGGACAACACATTCTCTAATAATAGACACATTGATACACTTTGATGCAGGTCGGATGGACTAAACTAGGATGATGCAAATCAATTAATCAACGGATTACCAAAGTAAATCAAAGCATAAAATAAAGCCAATTTACCACAAATGTAGAGAAATTAAATATTAAATTAAGCTCAAGTTTTAGACCACATCACAATCTTACAAAATAGATTCTTAAGACTATTGATCGAACATGGCCCAATGGAAGGTAAAACTTCCATCTAGCATAGGAATCGTCTTAGATTCGAGGATTCACTTACGCTTTACTAGGGTTTGAAAATCAATAAATTAAAATTTATGGTTTTATAAAAGGCTATGGTTAGGGTTAGGATTTTATAAAATAGAGAAGAAGAAAAAATATCAATGAGGAGGAGGGCTGTATGGACATATTGTGTAGTTTATAGGCACATCCGTACAGTCATACAGACTGTGTGATGAGGCTGGGTTGGTTTGGTCGGTGGTGAGTTGGGTTGATGATGATGGAATTAGGGTTTGAGAAAGAAGAGGAAAGGTATTCAATGGAAAAAGAGATTTGAGAGAGAAGAAAGAAATACTTTGATAAGAATGTAAAAGATAACTTGGAATCACTCCAATGGCTTCACACTAAATTCCATTCACAGGAAGTTTTCTTGCTCAAAAGAAGCAATGTAAAGAAATTTCATTCAATATATCTATAATCTTAAGTCTCAAATATCAAGTCTCTCTCTCTCTCTCTCTCTCTCTCTCTCTCTCTCTCTCTCACACACACACACACACACACACACACACACACACACAAAAACACACATAAAAGAAAACCTAAGCATACCCTAAGTCTAGAATTATTCTTAACCGTCCGAATCTATTAATGGTCAACAAATCAAAACGTAAATCTTTAATAACCTAAATTGAAAAATAAAGCAAAAATAAAGATGTGCCACATGGTATAAGGATGATCTCCAATGTGTAATAGGTACATCCACACATGATCAACGACATGGATGAATGTGGTCCAATGTGTCAATGGCTTGGATGTGCAAACTAAAGTGTTCGTACATCTAAATTCGAGTCTTCGAACATATCTAACGGTCCAGATCACCAAACTGATATGTACAAGATATCCAACGGTATGGTCTCGCATTTATAACATCCAAATGTCATTCAGGTCAGGCTGGGTGGTGTCCAAACAGTACAAAGATGTATTGCAATTAGTTCCAAATAAGCAACCCACATGCATTTTCCTAGTGTGGGGTCTCAAAGTTGCATAAGCATGCTTGTGGGGTCTTTAATACGACTAAGAACTTGAATTGGGTTCATTGGGCCCCATGTAATGATCATCTAATCGTAATGAAGTTGGGGCCCCATCTCTCCTCTAATAAACTCTTGTAGGTGCTCAGATACCCTTATCAACTCCCCTCGACTAAGAAGAGTTCGCCTCTGGTGAAACAAAACTACGATAACGCTCTAATAGATCTGAGTCTAATCTATGAAGCTCGTTCTTAGTGGGTCCAAGCGATTTTCATAACTCAGTGCTTCAATCTTTACACTATTCATCACTCACTCATCAGGATCAGGGTGGGCTTGGTACTCTTCAAGTGATGGTTGGGCATGCCCTCCACCACGACCACGCCCTCTCTCACATCCTCTACCTTGACCTTCCGCCTGGAATTGGTCATCTTCTAAATTTTCACGGTCTTACATGGAGGGAAGTTTCCAACTCAGTCATGCGAGTATTAGTCTCATTCTGAAGGGCTGCCAGTTAGTTATTGATGGTTCTACTTTTGGCCTTGATGGCTGCGAGACAATTATTGATGGCATTGATAGCCTCGACAAATTGTTCTAAATTCATTGTGGGGTGTAGACCAAAAACCATGCCCACTACGAGTGAGCATAAACTGGGCATGCTAACTGGGAATTACTGACAACTAAATTCCCTAAACACAATGTGATGAAGATGAAAAAAGTTGCTAACTCTAGACGCGGCAATATGAAAACCCTAGGCTCAAATGCAATGGACTCACTAAATCCTATGCTAACTTAGGCTCTGATACGAAAATTTGATGCAGGATGGATGACCTAAACTAGGATGATACAAATAAATTAATAACGGATTACCAAAGTAAAATAAAGCATAAAAATAAAGTAATCTACCATAAATTTAGAGAAATTAAATATTAAATTAAGCTCAAGTACAAGACCACATAACAATCCCATAAAATAAAATTTTAAGGCTATTGATCGGACATGGTCCAATGGAAGGTAGAACTTCCATCTAGAATAAGATTTGTTCTAGATTTGAAGATTCAGTTGCGCTTTGCTAGGGCTTGAATGGATTAGGATTTGGATTTAGAAATCAAGAAATTGGGAATTTAGGATTTTATAAAAGGTTAGGGTTTTATAAAATAGAGAAGAAGAGAAAAGATCAATGAGGGAGATGTCGTTCGACTGTACAAATGCTATATGGACAGGTCTGTGTAGTGTATAGGCACGTCCGTACAGATACAAACAGTGTGGTGGGGCTAGGTCAGTTTGGTTGGTGATGAGTTGGGTTAATGATGATGGAGTTAGGGTTTGAGAAAGAAGAAGAAAAGATATTCAATGGAAAAAGACGTTTGAGAGAGAGAAAAAAGAAATACCTTGATAGGAATCAGAAAGATAACTTGGAATCTGATGTAGAGAGGGTCGCAAACACTTTCATGGCCAAGATGGATCAGAAAAGGTCCGGTCGACGATAGAAGTGATTCAGACCGTCAGAACTTAAAACAGATGTATCTCGCAAACCGGAATGAGCTATCAAATGTACCACATATGATTTTGGGGTAGGAAGAGCTACTTTAGCCACCCAAGCTTGCTAAACTGGGTTGCATGCCCATGTTGAATTTGTGAAATACAATCAGATTGATGGTCGAATCCCTATTTTAATTTCATTTATACTATTTATAGTAATCTTTAGTTTCAATATAACTCTTCATGATGTTCCCCTAACTATTCTAAGTACTTTTCATGTTGTGTGCAACTCCTAAAGCCCAATGGATGAAGAGTTATACTGAAACTAAAACATACTATAAATAGTAAAAATGAAATGAAAACAAGGATTCAACGGTCGATCTGATGGCGTTTCAAAAATTCGGCATGGGAAACTTGGAATAGTAGGGTTGGGTGGCTAAAGTAGCTCATCCTACTCCAAAATCATGTATGGTACATCCGATAGCTCATTCCAATTTGTGAGATACATTCGTTTTAAGTTATGACTGTTTGGATCACTTTTGTCATCAATCGGGCCTTTTCTGATCCATCTTGGCCATGAAAGTATCCGCGACCCGCTCTACATCAGAATCACTCCAATGGCTTCACACCAAATTCCATTTATAAGAATATTTCGCTTACTCAAAAGAAGCAATGTAGAGAAATTTTATTCAATATATCCATAATCTGAAGTCTTAAGACTCAAACAAGTATAAAGAAGAAAACCTAAGCAAATCCTAAGTCTAAAACTATTCTTAATCGTCCAAATGTATTAACGACCAATATCAAAACATAATTATCTAATGACCTAAAATAAAACTGAAAATAAAGTAGAAATGAAGATGTGCCACACGACACAAGGATGATCTCCAGTGTGCAACAGGTACGTCCACACGTACATACATGATCAACGACAACGACCTGGATTAATGTGGTCCAATGTGCCCATGTCTCGGATGTGCAGACTAGAGTACTCATACACCTAAACCTGAGTATTCAAACATATCCAACAGTTCAGATCACCAAACTGATGTGTCCAAGATATCCAATGGAATAGTCTAACATTTGTACCATCCATATGTGGTCCGGGTTAGGCTGGGTAACGTCCAAATAGTCCAAAGATGTATAAACCAGTTCCAAATAAGCAACTCACCTGCATCTTACTAGTGTGGGGTCTTCAATGATGCACAACCATGTATGTATGGTCTTTAACGAAGCTAAATACTCGAATTGGGTCCATTGTGCCCCATGTAATGATCATCCAACAATAATGTAGTTGGGGTTGGAGCATCATCTCTCCTCTTCCTTCGATAAACTCTTGTAGGCGCTTGGATGAATTCTTCACACTCTCTTTCTAGGAGACTAATACGCACAAGCATACATTCCCTTATCCTTAATCCATTAAATAACTACGGATTCATATTGGAAAGGAGAATACCAATAAGGGCCCTTGCCTTGATAACTCACCATGTGAAGAGGCCACAAAAACCTAATGCATGGATCACACAGACGATCCGAAGAATGTCAAAGAGCATTCATAAGTGCATGCATTCTTACATATCATGTATATCTTGCATCTTATTAAATATCACTGTTTTGTCACCATAAAGCTCCTTATCATTATTTTGTCATTATATTGTATCTTACCTTAGAATCAACCGTATTCTAAAAGAGATGTAACTAAGAGTTTGTGGTAAATCATGGCCTGAAATGTAATAAGAAATAATAATGATAATAATAATAATAATAATAATAATAATAATAATAATAATAAAGGCTTTCTAATTACATTTGCTCTTATCTCTCTTATGCGGACATGGTAATGTGATGAGAATGTTTTATGAATATCTTATGGATGAATGACAATGAATGAGTCCTTGGTTCAATATTTATAACTGATCAAAATCTGGATTAACAAGGTCCTTTTTTTTTCTTTGACTTAAAAGTAATATAGACCACATAATTCACGCCCTCCACCAATCATCGCCTTAGTATTGAGGTCTTGAAACACACAATGAGAAAGGTAAAAGGTTACCAAACAATTTAAATTCTTACTTGTCTGGCTTACAAATAGAAGGTTGAGGGAAAATTTTGGAACGTAAAGAATTGAGGCAATTTAATATTCATGCTCAGCAAGGCAACCCCTTAATCATGAACTGAAGACAATTAGCCATTGGCTAGGGAAAATGGGGAATAATAAACTATGGTGTCTAGGGATGAGAGTAATGAGATGGTACCTGTCATGTAACCGGTGACATTGGAGTCAATCACCAAGGTGATAAACTAGAAGATGCGAACAATGCATCACCTAAGTTGGTAAGTGAAGCTGAGGAAGTGGAAGAAGGATCAATGATCATGGTTCTATCTAGGAGCTTCCCATAGTCAGCTCGAGAGATCACAAAGGAATCATTCGTGCTAGAAGTACCGCTGTCGGCCAAGAAACAATCACTAGTGCATAGAGTGGTGGGTTTGCTTGATAATATACCCTAGTTTTGCAAAGAAGGTTCCAACGTTTGTCTACCGTATCATTCACCTTTTTACAGTAAGATAAAAAAAATGTTGCCTAGTAAATGGTCCAGTAGAGTCACCGTTAAAGCCACATCCAAACCCTCTTCCTCTTGAACGACCATCAATCACATCCAGTTGCCTGTTACCAGTTGCACGTTAAGGGCTGCATTTTCACTAGACAAAAGGGATGCTGATTATGACAAAGGTGCTGAAAGATGTAGAACATTGATGAAAACATCGAACATGGACGGTACATGCTCATTACCAAGGAATTGGGCCTTGACAGGCTTCAAGTATGAAAGCAACCTGAAATTTCTCTTATTGGCACTATTGTTGGTCAATATCTTGGTGAATGGTTGTTTGTACCCGATTCGGTCGAGTCTTGTTTTCAGCCAATCAGAGTCATTTATGTATGATCTATACAGACGCACATGCTATAGCTGGAGGATCTTCTACAGATATGTACGGTTGTGTCTAGGAAAGCGGAGTCACAACATATTAGCCACGACCGAACACCACCGAAGCAGTTGTCAAGGGTGCGACCGTATTCAGATGACCTAATGACAGGTGGCCAATGATCGAATTTGCATAATTGTTGGACAAGTGGCCGAAAGAGAGGTCAAGTGAGCAAGAACGTGAGAAGTATCCTAATGCCGGTAATGAGAAACAATTACAATAACTGTCAAAACATGGGAAGGATCCATAATGGCTGGATTAGAGCTATAAATAGAGGAAGATTATAACAAAATAAATTGTCTCATACCAAACTAATCAAAACAAAATTTATCTTTCTTTGCAATTATTCTGTCAATTTACATTCCTTAGTGTAATCATTTACTTTCCCTGTTGAGTAAACTACTTTTCTTAGCATAATCGTTTACTTTCCGAACTTGCCATTTACATTCCGTAGTATAATCCAGTAGCTGATAACTTTAGCTGCAATTGGAGTTTATGCTCGCACGCTGAACTTCATTTGATTATCCAAGGAGTATCCTTTAGCAACTAACAGCGGTCGACTGTAAGGATTTCTTTCTCATTTCGTTTAATCTGTACTGAAAAGTCCTTTCGTATGGAAGGCGAAGGAGTAACCCACCATCAGAGGATGAACCCCACCATCTGAATATCGCCTGATCCATTTACACATTGAGCAAGTGGCTGAATAGTCGACCGATCTTCTCAGAATTAGGTTATACTCTGTGTGAGCCTACTTTGGCACTTGGGGTCATTGTTGTTCAGCTTGAATTGGAGCCGCAATCCCAATTCCCATGCGAGAAAAGAAATGGACGAACAATGGTGATGTAATATAAACTCATTAAATAGCCCACGGAATCAGGCACAATGTTCATGCACGTTCTCACCTTGTCTCATTGTCTGGTACTCTTTAAAGATATCATGCAACTATTGAATATTCTTTTCATTCGAATATAGCTGTTGTAGAGTGTCCCATATTTGCTTGGCACTCTCACCATACATAACATTGTGGCATACATTCTCTCCTCTATGCTATGAAAGAGCCATCGATCTCATGACTTGATAGTCATCTTGTTTCCAATATTGCAAGTAGGTGTCTGATTCTTTCGTGGGCCAGTCATCAGTTAAATGCTTTAGTTTTCTTTTGTATTGGAGAGTTTTTATTATTTATTTATTATTTATTTTAAATAAAGTGGGCCTAGGGTAAGTACTTATTGTCACCTCTTAATTTAACTGGAGCAATCTGTTGGTTGTCGATCTTGGATTTAGATTTTGACTCCATACGATCAGCCAATAAAAGTCGAATATGATTTTTCAGGTTAATCACACATGCACGATCCTCAATTAGGAAATTTGAAATTCAATGAAAACTCTTTCAGATTAACCACATGAACACAATCTAGGAGTATAAAATTCAAATTTCAATGAAATAGTCTGGTGCAAATCAAAGAAAAGCAGGTTGATTAGTCTTCATACAGACTCAACTCATCTCCAAAACATAGATCATTTTCAGGCCTATATCTGATTTAACGGCAAGATTTTCAACACATTGTAATAGACCTAACTGATCCAAAGGTGAATATGATCTGGCTTTTCACTACCAGATCGCAACCCAACTGGTCAACAAACAACTCGCCACTGAGATTCGGCCTTCACAGACCCAACCAATTCTACTTCAAGTATTAAAGAAAGGAAGCGAGTTTACCCAATCATCACCAAAAATTTACAATTTCACTTCAATCTATCGAGGATCGACATCGTCAAGAAATGCAAGAGCCCTTATTCGGATCAATGCTCTGATACCATGTGCAAAACCAACAATAAAGAGGTAAGGCGTGAGTGAGGCATGACCTTGATCAGAGAAATAATAATAAGAAGAAGACGTGTGAGAGAGAGTAATGTTAGAAAGAATGGTGTTGGAGAGAAGAGAGAGATCGAGAAGAGGAGAGAATAACATCTAGGGTTCTGCCTTCCTCTCTTATTTCATTAATAATATGATACCAATTACAAAAATCCCATCAGGCCTGCCCTTGGACCTAGTCAGGACCTAAATGCAATCCTGCCCAAATAGGGCCCAACTAGTTCTTTAACAGTTATAAACTAGTACCAAATAGCATACGAGTAGTCCCAATAAGATGTAAAATGATGGTTTGGTCCTATGGAACAAAGATCAGAGACAACTTTTGTAAGCAAGGGAACATTGATTAGGATTGAAGGTGATGAGAAAGGATATAAAGGCTAGTACACTCACTGATGATAGGTTCTTAGGATTGATTAGGGAAACATGATTTATAGAGTTCTAAATTGCTGGGAGACAAGCTTATGATGACAGTGATGAATTTGCTATTAGCCATGTTCCACAAGATCTTCGTTATCCACTCAAGATGAAAAGGGAAATCAAGCATAACTGTGTGTTCCGCCATTAATGGTGATTCCAAAGTGGATGACCCAAAGCTCCTTTAGTCTTCTTTGTCCTCTATCACCCAGATGCACTGCTTGTATGGAAAAGCTATCTGTGTAAGATTTTGATTAGAGTAGGGGACCAAGAGCTAAATTTATAAAAACGTGGTGGTGTCCTACCCATAAACAAACACCCCACAACTAGCCTCTCCACACCTCTTGTAAGAGAGAAGAGTCCTTGCTTCTTAGGTATTCTCCAAACTGTACAAGCCTACCATCTGGGCACAAGTGTCGCGTGTAGCCCACTTTTACTGGAAAATGCTAACATCTGCTATTCGTTGAGTCCTATTCATGAAAGAAATTAAGCATTTATTTCATCTCTACAGTACCTGCATGATGAGTAGTTGACTATAAACTATAGTTGCCATGAATTTTTGGAGATTATTGGAGATGAGCATCGTGTTGGACGTAGGCCAGTGGGGCCCACTGGTGAACAATCACTAGTGGATGGCTTCTTCCAGTCTTTTCCATTCAGTTGAGATTTCAAATTTGAATTTGATATTGGATAGGAGATAGGGAGAAGACCGGATCATCCGGTCTCATCCTATCTCCTTCCTTTCCAATAAAAAGGGATGCGCACTCTCTCGCATTGGATAATCAGAAATACGAGGGTATATGGAGAGAGATAGTGTGCACCAGAGTCTGTCCATTTTGGCTTGTCCTTAGGACGATCTAATCCATAGATCGTGATTCGGGGCCACTTATACCGTAGGATTAGAGGTGTGAATAAGTCCATCTGCTCCAGTAGTAGATAGACGGACCGTTGGAGCATCAATCTTCTGCTTTGTGAGGGTTCCAAAACTCATGCAGACCTTCAGATCTTGAGGGCTCACCTTCGGCGCTTCCCTACACCTCGAACGTTTCAATCACATTATAGACAGGGCTTTAAATATTTCTCAAAGTTAATTTTAGTAATTGGAGCAAGCGTATTGACTTTTTATGACTATTATTGTACCACTACCATGTTATTATATGCATCAATACATTTATACATGTACATGTACATATTTTTATTTACAAAAATACATGCCAAAAACATGGGTATAAATCACCAGAAAGCTCAATTCAATATTCCACATTATCTGCATAGGAATATTCCTCTGTTTACATGCTCTAGTTGATGAGTTTGTTTCCTCATGGACACCTAGTTGTTAGTTAAAACCTATGAGAATTAATCAGGAAGAGTTGGAACTTGTAACTTCCTTGATGAACAGATGGAGAATGTTTTATTTTTTTTCGTGGTGGAAATTCTTGAGCTAGATGTAGCTCTGTTGAATACGGATTTAAAGAGGTGAAACTTTAGATCAGTATCAGTGCTTTTTATGGTTAATGAGGTTGAAGATGACCACTTCAAATGTATTAATCATGTTTGTTGCAGGTACACAGCATCTGAGAGACGTCTTTTATCGGATGGGTCTATCTGATAAGGATATTGTGGCATTGTCTGGTGGCCACACATTGGTAATGCTCTGGTCTATATTGTTCACATCCTTGCCATAGATAACTCATATGTAAGAAATATTTGGTATTTCTATTGTAGGGAAAGGCACATCAAGAGAGGTCTGGCTTTGAAGGTGCTTGGACGAAGGACCCTCTGAAATTCAACAACTCCTACTATGTGTAAGACTATTAGGAAATTTATTATCTTCTCCTTGTCAACTGCAGTTTTTTGGGTTTAATCCCTCAATCCTTTTTTCATCTCATCTCAAGTATTTCATCAGGGAGCTACTGAAAGGGGAAACTGAGGGACTATTAAAACTTCCCACAGACAAGGCCCTATTGGAGGATCCTGTGTTTAGACGATATGTAGAGCTCTATGCAAAGGTAACATAGTTGAAATTTGCTTTTTCTTGCAATATTTGAAATGTGAATTGTATCAATACCCAAACACCCTCCCCTATGTGATTTCCCAAACAACACTTTCTATTTTCCAAGTAGGGTTTAACATATGATCATGTGACATGGATCTCCAAACACATGCTACATCTGCACATATGAGGAGAGTTTCATTCCAGTGGCTTTTCCTGCAATTAACCATCATCACATTTTTCTGAACCTTTTTCTTTCTAAGGAGAAAATCACTGATACCCTGATGATCAAATCCATTCAAATCTTATCCAAACTTTGGATGATGCATAACCCAAAATCGGATTGACTGGTTCATCCTAAAACCTGACTAGTGGACTTTTTTTTTCTAATCATCCATATCATGGCCACGAATCGGACAATTACAGTCATCCATTCGTAGTAATCTCAGGATCATGCCCAATCTACAATGGCGGCCACTGTTTTGAACCATTTGGATTGATGTACTGCATACATGTGGATGCAGATAGTGGATCTGCTATTTTGTATGAGATAACTCCTCTTTGATTGGAACATACCTTTAATGGATTGATGGAGAATTTCTATTCTTGTTACATAATACATTAAGGGGTTTTCTATACTGTGATAAAAATGTAGAATTTTAGCTGGCTGTGTTTCTGTTTTAACCTAAATAAATTGTAAATCCAGCAAAGCCAAATACCAGGGTGGGAAAGCCAGTAAACATGTTTCCTCTGGGTGTGTCCCTTGGCCACTAAAACATGTTTAATCACTGTAATTTGGCTGATGTGTTGGACTATCATAAATCTGCAGATGGGGCATATACCCTGGCTATCTCCCAGGTGGGAAGATCCTCACCCTTTGACATTTGGCCTTGTTTCGGTTGAATTTAACCATCTATTCATAGGCTAGAACATCAGAGGATTGGGAACTTATGAAACATCTCCCCATCTGCAACCATCGACCCTTCATATGAATGGTTTGGATAACCTCAATGAAGGCCTATCAAATCATTTTGAGTCCCAATTAGATAAATGGTTTGGATCAATGAACCGTTGGTCTCCAAACGTATGGAATTCTGTGTTTACAATCCTACAATCTTTCTTCTTATTGTGGTTTTGCTCATTTTTAAAGCATGTTTACCCCTTATTGCTTATTGCAGGATGAGGATGCATTTTTTGAAGATTATGCTGAATCACATAAGAAACTTTCTGAGTTGGGCTTTACTCCAATTTCCTCCTTCGAATTAGACATAAAGACTAAGATCATATTGGTGCTAAGTGTTGTTGGAGTTATTGTTGCCGCCGCCCTTGTCATGCGCCAAAAATATAGCCTGAGCCCTTGACGCTGCTCTTGCGGTGCAACTTAGGGTGATTATTATTATTATTTTTATATAGTTGGTTTGATTGTATCTCCTCTCAACAATGATATGACAACATCCAAAACAAGATATGAAAATTTCAAAATATAATATGACATCATCTAAAATATACATCTGTTCAATTACATTGTTACATTCCCAAATAAAGGCTAAGTAAAAGACGGAACTGTAATTCAGTACTCAGCCAACTACCTTGGTGGGCTAATATTCCTTGAAAGATTAAACAAATAGGGTGAGCATTATAAGCCCATTGGGTACATTAGTAATCACGATGAATGATAAAATCACAACGAGTATAATAATTATGATGTAGATGAAGGTTAATACAAGTATCATGATACTAATCATCAATGTGGTGGGGACATGAATGCAATGCAAGTATGAATATAATATGTACGAGAGTCATTTCTACCACCTCCTAATACTTCCAATCGTAATAAACAACTGGCCATACTTGCTCAAGTGGCCTATCTCTCATGCTAATACTCGACTTTGTCAATGGGGTACCACGTACTCACTCACCCGGCACGCTAGTCCTGATACTACCCGAGTGGGGTACCATATACTCATTCACCTGTCTCGCCGATACTAATACTACCTGACCTCATCAATGATGTATTGATACTACCTGATCCTCATATATTGATACTACCCAACCTCACCAGTGAGGTACCTCTATACTCACCCACCCGGCTCGCCGGTACTAATACTACCTAACTTTGTCAATGGGGTACATTTATACTTACTCACCTATCCCGCTGGTACTGATACTACCCAATCTTTGTCAATGGATTACCTCAGTACTCACCCACTTGGCCCGCCGGTACTCATTTCTTTAGTGGGAACCCTTGTACTTAACCACCCGGCCCACCAGTACTGATACTACTTGACCTTGACAATGGGGTATCTCTGTACTCACCCACTTGGCTTGATGGTATTGATACTACTCGACTTCGACAATGAGGTACCTCTATACTCACCCACCTGACCTGACGGTACTAATACTACCTGACCTCGATAGTGGGGTACCTCTGTACTCACCAACCTGGCCCAACGGTATCGATACTCCCCACCTCATCAATGGGGTACCTCTGTACTCACCTGTTGCGCAGCACGCCAACAACGCAGTGAACCGAGATTCAATCTCCGGTCTCACCCACAAACGATAAACAAGAAAAAATATAAACTAGAAGAAGAATCAAAGCATTCCAAACAAACCACAAGACAAGATATACGTGGAAAAACCCCAACAAAGGTAAAAAATCACGGATGCAAACTTCCACTATGAAGGAAACAAAGATTACTACTAACCTCTTCCCTTGGAAGTACAGAGAAAACCCTTTGCCCACACCTTTGAATAACTCTCCTAATACCTAGAAAAGTTCTAGGGACCCCTATTTATAGTTTAAGCAACTTCCTTTTCGCACTCTTGTGAAAATCAACTCAAAAATCCATAGTCCGCATCAAATCTGGAAATGAATTTGCGTAACCTTGACTGATCGAGCAGGCTGCTCGACCGGTTGAGCGGACCCTCGACTGGTCGAGCATGGGCCTCGACCGGTCGAGTACCGCGGAACCAAAAAACCGATGCTCGCTGGACTTTGAGTCGAGCCAGTCCACGACTGGTCGAGTGGGCCACTCGACCAGTCGAGCGACCATCCAGATGTGGCTCCACATCTCAACATCACCCACCCTGCTTGCCGATATTGACACTACCTTATCTTAGTAGTGGAGTACCTTTATACATACCAACCTAGCCAAATGGTATTGCCATTACTTGACCTCATCAGTGGGGTACTTATGTACTCACCCATCTGACTTGCCGGTCTTGCCACTACTTGACCTTGTTAGTGGGGTACATCTATACTTACCCACCCGGCCCGCCAGTATTGATACTACCCAACCTTGTCAATGAGTTACCTTTGTACTCACCCTCCTAACCTATCAATACTTGTCTTATCACTCGAGAACCTTTGTACTCAACCAACCAACCCATCAGTACTGATACAACCTGACCTTGATAGTGGGGTGCCTCTGCACTCACCAACCTGGCTGGATGGTACTAATACTATCCAACCTAAGCAATGGGGTACTCTATATACTCACCCACTTGATGTAATGGTATTGATACTACTTGACCTTGGTAGTGGGGCACCTCTGTACTCACCCACCTTGTCCAAGAGTACTGATACTACCCAACTTTGTCAATGGGGTACCTTTGTACTGACCCACCCGGCCATACTACCTGATGTTAGCAGTGAAGTACCTTTGTACATACCAACCCAACCTAACGGAATTGCCATTGCTCGACCTCATAAGTGGGGTATCTGTATACTCATCCACCCGACCTGCTAGTCTTGCCCTCCCTGACCTTGTCAATGGGGTACCTATTTACTCACACGACTGGCTCATTTAGGGCCAATACACACAAAACAACATGGTGGGCTCCATTGTCCAAGATAGTGGGCCCTATACACCATGCGACTAGCCCGATTAGGACCCTCATGTGCACATGTCCACGGTGGGCCCCTCGACCCAGTGGGCCTCTAGGCGGGCCTCACAACACAACATCACATGGTGGGCTCCACGGTCTTGTGAGCATCACGGCATACATGAGCATAACATAGTGGGCCCCACGACTTAATGGACCTCATGACCCGATGGGCCTCATGATACACACAATACCACATGGTGGGCCCCATGGTCTTGTGGGCCGACGGAAGGTTGGGATCAAGGTGATATTTGCATTTTCTAATCATCCATGTGTGTTCGTGACAGCATGTGGTATGACAATAAACACTAAGGTGAGTCCCACTTCATGGGACCACAAAAGCTTTGGGTCAAGCAGATATTTGTGCTTTTCCTTCAACTAGGTCTGTGTGACGTTGTCAACAGTTGGAATGCCAAATAAAATATCATAATGGCCCCACAGAAGTTTGAACGGCGGGAGGTCAATCACTGTTGTTTATAATGGTGGGTCCACTTAAGCTTTGGATTTGCCTCATGTGTGAGGTTTGGCCCAAGTCCAGATTTGAGTGACCTTTTGGATAGGCCAAGAAGCAAATAAACATTATAGTGGCTCCATAGGAGGTCTCGATGATGGGTGTTCAATCATCATTGTTTCCTATGGTGGGCCCACAGAGGTTTGAATCACGTTGATATTTGTATTTCCCTTTCATCTAGGTTCACATGACCTTATGTAAGACTCTGCATATGCTTAGTTTTTAGCATCTATGGATCAAATTAGTGAGCTTTTGTCACACCCCAAAATTCGAGAGCTAGAAGTGTCACCTTCTGATTCACGAATACAGTGCTGACAGGAAATTTCTTTTCTCTTTTATCTCCTCTGGTATATTTCTTTTAAGATACTAGTAATGTCAACCATCCCAATAATCCACATATACTAGGATTCTGAAATATATAATTGTCCAAAATATTACAATCCAAATTTTTTCAAAATAAACATGTAAAATAAAAAGCAAAACGATCATCAAAAGATCCAAGCCGGTCTAGCGGTACCTCCCTGAAAAAGGAAAGAAAACGTGGTTTAAATTCAAAGCACTCAGTGAGCATACCATATAGAGAATCAAGGGAACAAACAAGCAATACAGCTAAGCATGTTAGCAAATATAAGATGAATAAAAGGATGGTGTAGTCAAGATAGTAGAGTGCGGTTTCATGGCTATGGGGTTCAGCACAAGGAATTTCTATCCAAGTCAGTCCCATACTTAATTTGAATAGCAAGTTGCAATGTGGTAAACCCCTGATATCAGGTTAGTTCCATATCTAACCGAAATCTTAGCCATTGCGAATAAGTTCATGAAGTCTAATTGCGCATCCACTAACCCGAGTGGATAACATGTGATTGAATACACAGTTCAATGCTAACTTTACCTTTGTATGGTGTGCTTTTGAATAGTCCATCATTTTCTTTTATGAACCTCGATTACTCCACACAATTGTTAAACCAACATCTTTAGCACAAGTGTGGGAGGCATTTATAAGGAATTGAGTTTTGGGCATGTCAACAACCCCTTCCTATCAAGCCGCCAACTAAATAATTAAGGACTCAGATTTGTTTCACCCTAGCTGGCCTTAGCAGTTGAGATGAAACGTCCTTAACTGGGCACAGGAGGGTAGGTAGGCTCGTCACACCTCTTCCCTTTCTGGTCTCGGTAGTGTAAGAGACTCTTCCACCTAACATGTCATGCTCACCCTTACCCGACCTAGGATGGAAGATGACCCAATTGGTGCCAATTTAAACGAGTTCCTTAGAGGATGGGCGTCTCCAATTACGGGATCTAAGCCCAGGGTGACAATGATGCACCCTTCTCATTCTTCCAAATCAATACTTTTCAAGTCTAGGTTGTCACAAGGTCTCATCACAAATCGTCTCACTTATCTTGTCATCGCGTGACTGCCATATGAATCATCCCACCAATGTATGTATTACCATTCTCATGCATGAATGTTCATGTAGCTAATTCACAAAATTATACTAGTATATCACCATACACAAGTAAAGGAGTGAAATGAAATTCATGGGTCTAGTCCAAATCCAAGATTCACGGGTCTACCTGGGCTTTTGACAAAGGTGGCCTCTAAGGCCAATAATTTGGCTCGGTTAATTGTCCCAAAAAATGAATGGCACGGAGGATGGACACATGTGATGGATAAATGCACCTTGAATAGGCCATGTGTAAGTGGAGACATAGATGGTACGAATGATGAGCAGTTGTACAGGCAGCTCATCTGAGCCATCCGATCACTAGTCACAACACAATATGAGGGTTGAAATCTTTTGGACACAGTATGCATTGTTACTTCTCTTGCGCGCATGAATGTGATTATACGATGATGAATATGGTGTGATTCTATATTCCGCAATGTAATTGTAATATATTTTTCATTGATGGTTGAAAGGGCTGTCACTTGTGTTTTTTGATGGCCATGGGTTCTGTAAGACCCTAACACAAGTATGCACGCCGTTTCTTTAGGTCACGCGGTCCAACCGGTCAAATCCCAGCGACCCGCAACCTTCGAGTAGTGTTTGCGCTCATCCTTGAGTTCGGTCACATTGACCCGACTTGAATCAACCCGAAACCTATGCCATCTTGTCCGCATTGTCGCCGCAGTTCCGATGCCGCGTCTCATGCGTCCATCCGAGTTGTAGATCATAAGATGTAGGCGCACATCATTTTGATCCTTTGATCATGTTGGTGGGACGCACCTAGTAGGGTGTACATGTTTTCCCATGGGGCCCACCCTAATGCACCTTCTCCCATAGAGGCTACCCTAGCTAGCTACCTAACCTACCTAGAGCCTAGCAACTCATGATGAGTTTTCTTCCCCAAAAACCATCATTGCTTCTCTAAACAAGAAAATCCATCATTACTTTTTCTTCCTAAAGCCTTACATGCTATCGTAACCCCTCTACAACAACTTCTCTCTCTCTCTCTCTCTCTCTCCCTTCTCTTTCATTTTCTCTTCTTTCTTTCCTTGATAGCCTTGGACGTCCAGCCCATCTCCCTGCATTCAAGCCCCTTTTCTTCCTTATTTCCCCTCCATCTCACTATTACAATCCCATCTTGGCCATAGATTCATAACCCTTGGAGCATGGAGATCATGCTGATGTAGATTTGGAGATTGGATCCTTAGAGGTGGGTGCTCTCCTAGAATAGAAATTCTAATTCTCTTGCTTAGATCTTCTTATTTCTTTCATGAGGGAGGTGTAGGACCCACCAAACAATGGTGGAGATCCTACATAATCCCATGGGTGTGGCCAACGGCCCACCATGTGCATGCATGATCCATGCATGGTGCCATTCTCTATGGGCTCCATCATGGTAGTTTTCTTACTATCATGATATGATTGGGTCATCTAGACCCTAAATCCCTGGTGGGGGTGGCATCCCCACCTTAGATTTTGATTCTAGACCCATGCGTGTTTAAGATCTAAGATGTACTTGTTAATGTATGCATGATGTATGGTTGTGATTGATTTTGAATGGCTCATAGTGGTGGAGCCCTTCTTATGGCCAGATCTTTGTTTTTCCCTTGTAAATAACCTCTAATCATGTGTGTGTGTCCTGCCTTGTGGACCAACAAAATCTAGACCGTCCATGAAGGTTGGACATTTATGATAGTCCACCTTGGACAAGTGGCCCCAAAAATCTACCTAAATGGGGCACATGCAAGGGGTTTTTGTTATTGGGGAAGGTCTGGATATTTGTGGGGCCCACTGGGGTGGTCCATCCCATGATTTTCTGGGATTAAATCCCATTTTAAATAAT
Organism: Magnolia officinalis; assembly: GCA_021015155.1. Lineage (NCBI taxonomy): Eukaryota > Viridiplantae > Streptophyta > Magnoliopsida > Magnoliales > Magnoliaceae > Magnolia > Magnolia officinalis. Next base: position 71,172,624 of record JAJHSJ010000004.1, on the reverse strand, counting down.
ATTTATATTTAATTCTTTTCTGTTATATGTTGCTGTTCAGAACTGTCTGGATAGATTTTTGGGTCAACTTGAGGCCAGATTTTGAGGCTTTTGGTGGGGAGTTTTGTACCAAGTAATATATGACTTTTGAAGGTATATGTCTTACCTATAAGCATGCCAGATTTCAGCCTCAACTGATCTCATTTGGATCTCCAAAAGAGTGGACCAACATGAGTATGTTGCTAGATTTTTGCTGTAAATTTAAGCAACATTGTCTCACATAAAACCATAATTTAAAAATATTTTCTCTGATGGTGGGTCATCCTTATAGACTTTTCCTTGTTGTATACATGATGAGGGACCCTGGCCGTAAATTTCTAAATTTTTAGAGGCCCTAGACCCATTCCATAGGAGTGCCCAAAGTTGGTATAACAACATACATTGCCGGAATTTTCTGCTACCTTGCTGTCCTCTTGAGTTGTAGGTAATTTTGGGCCCCAGCCCAGCTGGACTTGTGTATGTTTACTGGGGTCCACCTCTGGTGTATCTGAGGTCCATGTGGACCATGTATGTGGGGCCAACCAGCTAGACCAGCGTCCCCTACTGGACGTCTAGCATGGTGGACGTCCAGCATGGTGAACCGTCTATGGGCTGGCCCACCATGATGTATGATTTGTGTCCACGCTGTTTCCCCCCTCTGTGGTGGCCCACATGGAGTGTGGGATAACCCTAGGTGGACGTCCCATGTGGGGCCACCTCAGGGATGTGTGGAGCCCACCTTGATGTGTGTATGGTCCAAGACACCTAGGCCTTGGGATGCCCAAGCCATGGGCTGCTCCTTGGCCTACAGCCCAGCAGTAGGCCCACTTGTTTTGTGTGTACCACCCTCTTTCTCTATTTGTGGGGCCCCCCTGTAAATATTGCTGGCCCTTATGGAAATACTTTCCACATGTTTTAACAAGTATCTATGCTTCAGCAGGCCCAAATTGTTGATGGACTGAAAATTCAGTAAGGGCCCAAATGAATATTGTTTTGGACTCAATTGTATGAGATGTGGGGCCCACCTTATTGAGAAAGCTGGGGTGCATGATGCACACCTATTTTGGTAATATTTTGGGCTTGATTAGTGCCCTTTTTGGGCTTAATTAGTGCATAGTTTGGCTACCCCTTTTTATGGTTCTTGTGGACCCAATTATGACCAGATTTTTAGGACTTCTTAGTGGGCCCAGAGTGGGCTGAAACGTCCCACCTTGGCCCAGCCATATGTTGGGATGATTTTCACCATTTAGATGGACTTGTGGGGATAGATAAAGGTGGTTTTGGGCCCTTGGTTGCCCACTTAAATGTGCTAGTTTTTGGGCTGATGTGAAGGGGCCCATTCCACCCAACTTGGACTTGTTTTTGGGCCATGTATTTGTGCCCATGGGCTAGCCCTTAAGTTCACCTAAATGTATGGGTATTATGGCCAATGGGACTTGGGCTTTGGGCCTTGGTTCCCCTCCTTGGGCCATGATTGTTAGAGGTAGTATTGGGCCTACTTCCTTATGCCTTTTATGGGACCTATGTGCATATGGTTTGGATGTGGGCCTTGGGCCTTATGTTTATGTGGTTGTAGATTAGATGCCTTGGGGCAATGATGGTTGAAAGTCCCCATTGGGACCCCTCTCGGTCCATTAGTTGCTAAGTGTGGTTGAATGCCCACCTTAATCCCTTGCTAGGCCCATTTCCATATTATCTAGGCCCTAGCTTTATATCCTTAGTCTCGTGGGCTACCCCATATAAATGGGCCCCCACTAGAGGTTGTTTTCCTTATAAGGAATTGGTTAAACACCTAGACCCTGTTAGTTAGGTAGAGAGTACACCTTCTCATTCACCTCATTGGCACATTTATTAATCTTCAGGGCTCACTCCCATACGCATCATATGCATGCTTGGTTGAGGTATGATTGGCTATGGTTGTGCCATTGTGTAGGACATGTTGGTATCTCCCCGAGGGATGAAGTTTACCCTCTTGAGCACGGTGGATGCTTGAGATTGATGCATGGATGATTGTGTGATTCGTGCATCTAACATTGCATAGCATGTGGATATTGACCCTTGCTTCGTCAGGGCTGTAACCTCCACAGAGATATCGTGGATGGTTATGTGTGGACACTGAAAATGATTCTTGAGCATTTGGGGTGTATAGGATATCTCCAAGTAAAAGCCCCTAAACTTTCACGGTACCGAGGGAACGCCTTAACGCCGAGACCCAGTGGAAAACATGATCGCCTGAGTGCCTTATACCGTTAGGCCGCGACTCCCATTGTCGCGAGGTCGGTTGGGATGGGGTGTGGCCTTACCCGCCTGAGAGAGAGGGCAATAGCTAGGCTGAGTTTGACTAGCTCGTGAAATGGGTTCGCTATCATCGAGCCTTACTGGTGATTGGCTGTCCATAGGTGGGTAGTGAGGTCTCCTACACTCGTTTGACTGTGCGGGTCTTGCAGAGCGGCAATCATCCAGTAGTGTACTTGACCTTGGTGGATTCCTTATGATGGAAATGTACTTGATGTGTGGATTGGATATGAGGACTGATGTCACGCCCCAAACCCAGAAATCGGATTCACAGGAATCCCGATAGCCGAATCCGGTGCCGACAGCCTCCGTAGTACCCCATTCTCGGCTCCCATCATCGATACGCCAGGTTCCGATCCTGGGATCCTACAAGGAGAATTTTCAAACGTACATTTGTCTCATAAGAAGCATAACCATAAGCATACCCAATTCACAAAGGTAACATCATCATCACATATCCACTAATATAATCAATTGAATACAATGCTGAAAGGGAAATACATATATCGAAATGAAAACTCCAGAAGACAGCTGCACGCTCCAAGCTCAACGCTGTTGCAACCTAACACCACCTGCACGCATTTATCGTGCATAAGCTTATAGATATCTTAGAGGGTGGTGTAAGTGTGTGTAAGGTAAGTGCCAAGTATATAATGAAGCACATGAATCATACATCATCGGGATAAATGGAAATACTAACAAGATCATGAATCATATAATATTAGAGTAAGCGAAAATATACTGGTAAGTTCATGAGTGTTTCAGTCGTACCAAGGCTATGCGATGTAAAATATAACAAGACAATAACAGATGCTGAGGATGCAATGCAATATGCAAATCCTGACGAACCACGAATACCATCAACCTCATCTAGGCCATATAAGTACAAAAATATAGTGACCGAAAATGCTAAGTACTGCAGATGCAATGTAATATGCGGTGCGAATGAAATGACCATGCAGGAATGTGAAATCGGGATGATAGTACGAAGTATCACAGGCTGTGGGGTCTATCACAAGGGACTTCTATCCAAACCAGTCCTATACCTAAATTTGGATAGTCAGACACAATGTAGTAAACTCCTAATCTCAGGTTAGTCGCGCGCCCAACCGAAATCCTGGCCATGCGATGGTACACGTAACAAATAGTTACGCACCACCAGCCCAAGTGGACAGTGAATGAATGAATGAATGGATATGCAATTCTTGCTCAATAAGTCCACATATCAGTACGGTTGCTCTCTGGGGAAATCACCGGGGTCTATTACACTCGACACCGACTGCCTCCTCCTTAGCCGCACAGCCCAGCGAGCGGAATAGACCTCACTATCCACCTGACCAGTAGTCTGCCAATACCTACCCGGCTCGTCGATAGCGGACCCATTTACGAGCTAGTCATACTCAACCTAGCTTATAGCCCCCTCACTCGGGCGGATAAGGCCACACCCTTTTCAACCGACCACGACACAGTGGGAGACGCGGTCTACTGGTATTCGACACTCGGGCGCTCATGTTCCACTCGGTCTAGACGTTGGGACTACTCCTGGCCTCGGAGGTTCTGAGATTTTCACCCAAGGACATCCTAAGTGCCCACAGTGCTAGAACCAAGTATTTTCGGTGTCCCATTTAGCCATCCACGATGTGCCTGTGGAGGCTACGACCCTGATGTCACTAGGGCGTACAATGATCATAACTCCCAATGCAAGATGCATGAGTCATACAATCCAGTCATGCATCAATCCTGTGCATACCGTGCGCTCATGTGAGATAACCTCCACCTATCAGGGAGTCTCATAACAATCTGCCCAATGACATATGCAATGGTCAAACATTCCTCATATCAAGCATACATATGATGCGTATGGGCATGAATCATGGAGTTATACTAAGTATGTTATAAAGTGATGAACTGTCCTTACAATGAAGATGGACCTAGATGGCTTACACACAACAAGTACGAGCCTATCAATGGGCCCTAGGGAGAGTTATAATGCGGACATTTAACCAACATTATTCTTACAATGTGGACATCAAACCAACATTGCTCCCAAGGCATGGCCCGCCATAAATATCATTACACAAACTATGGTGGAATCACACATTGAAATGGGCCTTATGTACCTCCCATTGGGCCTCGACCCAAGGGCCTCCAATACATCAAGTGGCCTCATAACATGGGCCTTATATTTATCACAGTGGGCCTCAACAATGGGCCACAATTATATCAAGATGGGCCTAATCACATGGGCCTCACAATATACCAAAGTGGGCTTCAATGGATGGCCATAAATACATCGAGATAGGCCATACATATACCAAGGTGGGCCTCAATGGACGGCCACAAATACATCGAGATGGGCCTCATACATATACCAAGGTGGGCCTCAATGGACGACCACAAATGAATTAAGATGGGCCTCATACATATCACGGTGGTCCTCAATAACGGGCCTCATACACATCAAGGTGGGCCTCAATAACGGGCCATAAATAAATCAAAATGGGCCTCATACACATACCATGGTGGGCCTCAATAACGGGCCATAAATAAATCAAAATGGGCCTCATACAAATACCAAGGTAGGCCTCAATGGACGACCACAAATAAATCAAGATGGCCTAATCACATGGGCCCCATGTATATATCAAGGTGGGCCTAAGAAGCGGGCCACAAATACATCAAGGTGTGGCTCACCTTAGAGATCCAACCTATTCATAAACTAACATAAGGTTAGAGGAAGTGGAAACACATATCAGCTTAGTAAGAAAATATTGTGGCCCTTAGAAATTTTGAACGGTGGACATCCTTGTCCACTACCTTAGATGGTGGGGTCCACTTGAACCATGGATCTAACTCATTCTTAGTCTCAAGCCATAAAATGATCTCTGAAAATGGCTGGAAGGTTTGGATACAACCCATGCATCCTGGTGCGTAGTGGCCCAATAACAGATATAATATAATATATTACAATATAATATAATATGATATATTATATTATAATATAACAAGGCATATAAAGAGGGCCACTGTCCAGAGTCCCTGGATGCTCTGGACGGTGTTGATCTAATGCACAAGATCATGGTGGGGCCATTGAAGTGGATCAACCGGACGGACGGCATGGAGAGAAACACATACATCAGTGAGGTCCCACCATCCAACGCTGTGGACAGTGCGGACAGAACACATACACTTGGTGGCCGTGGACGGTGCGAATAAAACACATACATCACTGTGGGTCCCACGTGGGGCCCACCACACTGTTTATTTGAAATCCAACCTGTTGATAAGGTCACACGTCACTGGATAAGTGGGAAAAAGAAATTTCAGCTTGATCCAAAACTTTTGTGGACCTAAAAACGGTTTCAATGGCAGACGGTTCAACCCCACTGTTTCCTGTGATGTGGGCCACTTGAGCTTTGGATGGACCTGATTTTTGGAGGGGACTCACGTCAAGCAGGGGCCCACCTCATGAATGGTTCAGATGTCATACACACATCATGGTGGGGCCCATGGCTGAGCTGTGGGTCCCTGGCCCGTCCACTCACCAGCAGCAGGCGCTGCTTGCGTCTCTGACAGCAACAGCGTCTGTTGTATTATTTATTTATTTTTTCGAATCTGAAAAGTGTGCCATGCAATCGTCCAAAGAATTGGAAAATTCAGCTGAGAGTGACTCGTTTCCTACATCGAAGTCTATGATGATTTGCCCAGGGATTCTATCGTCTCTAGAAGCGGATGAACGCATGCTCTCTTGCTCTTGCCCTGCACAGACAAGTTGGAGATCAATAGGGGGAGCATTAATATGAAGACTCTGGTCATCGAAGCTTCTCAGTGGAGGTATTAAATCATCTAATGACCTCAACTGGGTAGTTTCAAATTCCAGAGTCATGTCAAGTAAATCGTCCATCTCCCGAATCATATCAGCATTCAATTCAGAGGAGTGGTCCAAACATGCATCACAGAGGTTGGAAGGGTTAGTTGAAAGTGGTTCATCCTCCACATTTAAATCAGTCATGTCAGACAGGTGGAGTAGATCACTATAGTTGACAACTTCCTGAACCTCTTGATCATTGGCAGGGGTCACACTTGAGATTAAATCCCAATACTCATCATCATCTAATTCCGTGCAGTGCACACTTGGGATGGGATCACATTCCTCACATTCTATTCCTAGACTGGGTTGAGGTTCAAATAAACTAACCTCTACCTCATCATCGTAATCATGTGTGTCCTGTGAGTGAAGTGTGTCACTAGCATTATATTTGAAAGACACCCACGTCTCTTGATCATTCTTTTGGATAATCATCGAGATCGACTCATCAGGAAATTGAACCATGTGCTCATCAATACAATTCAACTCTTCATTCTCAATTGCACTATTTTCCATAGTCGCATCACATGAACTCCACTGTTGTACATCTTTTTCAAGTTCTTGAAATCTTTGGAGTTGTGTATGGAGAATTGGATTGGGTGCATTAGCCTCCATTAACCTATCAAGGCGTGATTCAAGCTCTTCTAATAATTTTCTTATGTACGCAGAAGAGTCTATATCACTTTGAAATGAATTCTCTTGAATTGATTTTGGTTGAATATCAAAGGTAGGGGATCCAAAAGAATAATCATTATAATAGGTTGTTGGTTCATCTTTCCAACATTGATGTTTCCACTGATTATAGTCATACGGATCATATGTGGGAGAATCTGATGGTTGGTAATACCTATTATCACTCATAATATAATCACGCATTGTTTTCTTTTTCTCAGATGGGTGATAATAATTCTCACTCCCATAGTTATGATAACCCCAACACTCACGTACTGTCCGTGAGGTGTAATTGTTCTCCCGTATATGATCACGTAAGGACTTCTTAACTGATGGAGCGTTATACTCTTGTTAGTTCTCGATGATTTTTTCAGAAAAATTATGAGACATAGGTTGATTTCTATCAACATCATCATACATCCCTTCACACTTTTTCGCATTCTCAAAAGCTATCTCAGCATATTGATGTTCCCACTCGTGCATATACATGGTGAAACCCTAACTCTGAATCTAATCCTAAGAAAAAGAAAAGAAAAGATCCTGCAGCACTTTGGGAAGTAAGAGGAGAAGTTAGAAAGAAGTTACCAGACTTGGAGTTCTATGTTAAGGTCTGAATTAGAAGTGTATGTCAGGATCCTACAAAACAGGAAAACAAGTTAGTTTCTAAAAATCAAATAGAAACAATTCTAACCTAAAATTAGAAAAATCCTAAGACTATGAATTATGATAAGAGAGAATCCTAAATCCAATTGGACCGAAACAGTCCCCGGCAACGGTGCCAAAAACTTGATGTTTTATTTTAAACCAATCTGATTTAAATAATTTTAAACTCGCAAGTATACGAATCAGATGTAGATATGGTACGTATTACGAGATCGTTCCCACGAGGACTAGTTGTCACAATTCGAAATTTACAACTCTTCTTAACTAATCCAACAAATATTTGAGCTAATGATTAAGTAAACTAATAAAAATCAATGTAACTGAGAACAATGAAGAAAATTCAATCAAGAAGAGTACTAGGACTTTCGAATCCACCCCTAATTATCCTGACCCTTGTTTTACCTGTTGATTCACCCTAATTTAGATTAATATAAAAATAAATAAAGCCCACTCTATGTCCTTGGTCAGGCACACAGAATGTATAATCCCTTAAAGCATAAGGATCACATCTTTCCATCCATGGTCAGGCAGGAAGAGATGTAGATTCCTATTTTTTCCTCTATAGGAAACCTGTTCATGGTCAGACACAAGCACCTAGAATAGGAATCCAAACAACATCCATGTCTAGACTTTGGTTAAGCTCATAGAATGGAGAAGTATGAAAATTTCAGTTTAAAAACACCAGAGAAAGAAACAAATCAATCAAGTCCATAAACAAGAGTCATTCAAATTAGGAGCTTCATCTCAGCCCTAGCTAAGAGATTAACAATCCATAAAACCAATTATAATGAAGGAAAAATAAAATGTAAACAATAAGAACATCAGAACATCCTTCCCTTCTTTCTTCCTCTCTCTCTCTCTCTCTCTCTCTCTCTCTCTCTATTCTTTCCTAGCTCTGGATCTCCTTCCCTGGCTCCTCAAGCCCACTCTTTTCAGGGGCGGTCCAGAATACTGTCCTTGCTGGAGTCGATTTAGAGTTGCTGAAGTCGGTGCGTGTAAGCCTATTATGCAGCGAAAATCGGAGCTTCACAAGTCCTGATTTCCTTGCCTGATGTCAGTAAAATCAACGTCTCCTAGGACGTTTTGAGATGGTCTACATGATGGAAGGCTTGGATCAGCCATCTGATCAATGGTCTGATCGTGCAACCGCCCCCAAGTCGGCCAATTTTCGGACGCTGAAACAGAGATCGCGGATCTCTTCCGCTGTGACACTGGTGGGACCCATTCCTTCATTATTTTGAGAAATCCACTCCGTCCATTGGATGAAGGACGAAATTTCAGTTGGGAATATGTAATTTTTATCTTATGTTGATGAGGTCTACATTATATTTTTTCTCTACCGTTCAACCTACTTTAGAACGGCTGGATTTCCATAATCATTTTCTCTTGAAATTCGGTCACCTACACGTTGGCGTGGACGATTTCGATTATCCATTTGGACAATGGATGGGGCTCACAACTACAAAATGGCCGTAGTGCGAAGGTGCTGTAACGGCAGTTGCCGTTTTTGAAAATACACGGTCAAAGGTCGGTTTGACCATGGTGATCGTGCAGTGCACGGCTAGTGCACTCGAGCATTGTGCACACCTAGCTCATGTGGGGTCCTCTATGATGTTTACGAGTAATCCAATCCAACCATCTGATTTGTCTCCCAGATTAAGGGGTTGAGACCAAAGTTAAAGTATATCCTGTTATCAGGTGGGCCCCACTCAATGAATTAAGGGGCTAATCTGGCCTTTGGGCCACTTCTATAGTGATCCAATGGATGAAATTTAATATGTACGGTTAATTTATGGCCCCCAAACCATGTATGAAGTTTTGAATCAATCGGATGTCGGGAACCCTTAGATCTTGCATTTAGGACCAATTTTGGGCCTTTGTAACGTAAACGACTTGATTTCCTCAGGTCCCTGGTGTATAAACTCTTCAATGTTGGTCCCATGGAGTCCGTCCTTTGCTTTGGTGACTTCAAAGGATCAAATCCATGCTTTTAATACTCTTCTTCAGTTCAACGCTCCTAATTACTCCTTGCAACAAAAACACGATTAAGATATGACATTAAGCATTATCATGTACGTAAAATTAGGTAATAACTGGGGTCTGATATGCAATATTTGACCCTCATCAAAGATTAATGCTCCAACAGCCCGCCTATCTACTACTGGAGCAGATGGATCTATTCAAACCTCTTATCCTACAGTATAGATGGCCTCGGATCACGATTTATGGATTAAATCGTCCCAAGGACAAGCCAAAATGGACAAATTATAGTGCACACTATATATCTCTGTATACCCATGGTATTTCTAATGATTGATTGCTTTTTACGAGAGAAAAGCTATCCCTTTATATAGGAAAGGAAGGAGATGGGATGAGACTAGATTATCCGGTCTTCTCCCTATCTCCTATCCAAAATCAAATTCAAAATTGAATTTGAAATTTCAACAAAAAGGAAAAAGCTGGAAGAAGCCTAAACATATGTGACCTACCCACTAGTGATTGCTCACCAGTGGGCCCCACTGGCCTACGTCCAACATCTCCCACTTAATCACATTGTGGGATAGGCACAAAAATTTGTCCATCTAACTAGCCTAATAACAATCAAAGACCAAACATCACGATCAAAATAATCAGAGGTGTGGGACCAGCTGGATCACCGTAATCTTCTCATAGGTGCTTAAGTACTAAGTGACCATCTAACTAGTACTCAATAACCCAAGCTTTGTAATGCCTGTCCTAGTCCGCATGACCACACCGGATGGAGTTAACTCCCGATCTGGAGTACTCGGCCAACATACGCACTTATCCAACTTATCGGGTTATTCTGAAAACTTGATTTTTTATAAACTTCGACTTAAATTGATTTAAAGCAATACTTATATATATGCTTTTAAGAAAAATTATTGTTTGCAAAAGTCTATTAAAAACAACCCGATACTGCTGGCGGATAAGTCTTCAAGTACGTATTTATAGTTATAGAAACTTGTTGTAGCTGTCACGGGATCTTCCCCATGCAGATGTGTAATTTGGAATTAATCAAGCTACTTTCCTAGCATAACTGAGTCTGGGCAATCAAGGATTTATCATCATAGTACACTAAAGTAGCGACACTCAATCTCATCCTCATGTACACAAGAGGATGGTAGCTAAGGACACAAAGAGTCACCTACGGGACTGACTACTTGCACGTTGCAATGATTAGATTGAATCAAAGCAATCTATAGGTAAAAGGTCCGAGCACGTGGCTACAATCCACATCGTAAAGTAGACAATAATAGGAGAATGTTGGGTTTACAATACGCAAGTCATTCTACATGAGGTACGACTCATCTCATAACCTCATAACCTGGTTATAAATTCAGGCCACAACATTGATCGCTTAAAAAAAGAATGATGTGATTATGTTATTCGACTTTATCAGTCTCATCTTCAATCTTAAAAGATTGTAGGTGGATACGACTTACTCATATCATCATCCTTTATTATTCACAATAAATAGAAGTTCATATATCAGTGTATGAACATGGCCCCAAATGTACCTCTCTTGTACATTCAAGGTTAGTTAACCTGTGCGAGTGGGTGACCGGCCTGCCAATAAAAATAAAAATCCTACATGATCTCAAGGTAAATGTTGATGATCTACTTACCTAGTTTATATTAGTGTTTAATACTGAATAAATGGAATGTGTTTATTCATTAATAAAAGATCAAAGGTACTACAAAACGAGTACATCACTCAAGCTTTCCTCAATCCCATCTGCTTGACGTGAACCTGAAATAGATCTCTAGTTATAGGTTTCGTCATCGGATCAGCCATCATCTCCTTAGTAGGAATGTAGCTGAGGGCAACCTTCTTATCTCTCACTTGATCACGGACGTAATGATACTTGATCTCAATGTGCTTAGTGTAAGTGCTATGGTCTCATGCTCCTTTGGTTGTCAAATTTTGTTATGTCAAAACATCTATCTGTGTCTTGTGTTTGTATGGTGATTTATATGTATTCAAGACACTGCATAAACACTTCATGACATTGGATGTCTTTAAGAAATACAAAGTGTACGTCATCATCCTATCAATGTTTAAAGCTACAATGTTGAAGTTCAAGTCTCAAGAAATAACTTCAAGACTCAAGAAATGACTTCAAGACTCAAAAGCAACGCATGAAGTTGTTTTCATGCTGATGAAGATCTCAAGATTAAAGCTACAATAAGTTCAAGATCTCAAGCTTGATATGGTTCAAATATCTACATTCGTTGAATGGTTGAAGTTCAATGTCCATACGACATGTTTCAGGTTTGACTGACCTTAGGTTGACCTTATAAGTAGGTCACTTTAGATACATAAATCAAATATTTATTTTACATAAGTTTGGTCTATTCTACGACCAGTCCTAGCTCCTGTTCGACCAGTCCTAGCATTGGTTCGACTGGTCCAAGAAATTCCACGACCAGTCCTAAGTTGTTGAAGATTTTTGGAATTTTTTGGTACACCTACGACCAGTCCTGGAGGTCCTTCGTCCGGTCGTAGGAGTGTCTTCGACTCGTTCTCGACCAGTCGTAGGGCTACGACTCAAAGTCCAGCAAGCTAATCTATGGTCCTACGACCAGTCGTAGAGAGATACGACCAGTCGTAGGTGACCCACGACCAGTCGTAGGCTTCCCACGACCAGTCGTGGAACGACTTTCAAAGATCGCGCTCAATATTTTAAATATTCGTTAGAGCTACGACCAGTCGAAGGTTTCTAAGACCAGTCGTAGACGCGATTTTTGTTTCTATAAATTGAACACGAAATTCAAAGTTTTGTGAATTCAACTCGATTCAATTCAAGAAACTTCAAGTGATCACTCTGAGATAAGTCTGTGCTTATTTTAAGCTACGTTGTGCTTATTTAATATTCCTTTTTGCTAGCTTATTTAATTTGATTTTGTTTCTGTATTCCAATCTTATTTGAAAAGAGGAATTACCTTATTCCTTCTTCTTGGAATCAAAATCAAATATAGCTACGCCCAACTAGTTAAAATCTAAAATCTATTAGAATTTAGAACCATATTAAAGTGAGTATTGGAAATTGAACTTTGAAATTCAATCATCTACTCCGATTGGTTCTACCGGGCTGCTACGAAAAGGAGAAATCCAGGTATTTTACAATTCTGTAAAATTTCATTCCTTTTGATTTTGTTTGAGGTTAAGCCAGAAAAATCTCATTGTATTGGTTATCTGAGGAGAGCCAGAAAACTCAGAAAAGAGGGGTTTTTGTATTGTGTAAGCCCGAGTGAAAAAGACACAATTGTAAAGGTTTTGGGTGAACCTGTGAAAACCTATTTGATAGTGAACACTAATATCCCCTGTGTGAGGATATTAGGAGTGGAGTAGCATTCTGTGTGGCTGTTGAAAGACAGTTGGTGTACACACAGGCGAACCACTATAACTCTTTGTCTTGTGGATTGAATGCTTGCTTAATTTTCATATCTTTTATCATTCATTGTGTGGAATGTACAAGTGGATGTGAATGTTGTAACTATTTACATTTCAAGCAAGTGTGGGGATTGTTGTAATAATTTAGATCCATATTTCTGCATTTAATTTCAATTCCTTGCTATTCATTTATTTCTATTAAAATTGAGTCCTTGATCCAAAAGATGTTCTAGAAATAAGGTTGTCCTACCATAAGCCCTTGTTTATTATGGTGTAAGGTTGTCCTTAGAACTGAATTTGTATCAATCTCTCAATACTTATTTATCAAGGTGATTTGATTTCAGCATTGTGAATTGATTTATAATTGTAAGGCTATTGGTTTATATTATTTTCGCTGATTTTATTTTAATTTGGCATAGTCCTATTCACCCCCCCCCCCCCTCTAGGACATATAGCTTGGCCTTTTTAAGTGGTATCAAAGCCTAATAGCTCATTTTTGTTGCTTTTTATTTGGATTTATTTCCTGAGCTAACGATCTAAGCTATATAAAAAGATGTCAAATTTTGATAGCCTTTCAGTTACTAGGCCTCCACCCTTTGATGGCTCCAACTATGCTTATTGGAAAGCCAGAATGAGGATCTTCCTCAAATCAATGGATGAAAGTGTGTGGCAAGCCACAGTGACTGAATGGAATCCTCCTATCATGGAAGTAACTGGTGTTAATGGTTCAAAATCTATGAAAATTACACCGTATTTCCAATGGACCACACTTCAGAAAAATGAGAGTAGTGCAAATGCTAAAGCACTAAATGCAATCACTTGCGCACTATCACCGGATGAGTTCAAAAGAATCATATCCTGTGATACTGCAAAGCAAGCCTGGGATATATTAGAAATGATACACGAAGGTACATCAATTGTCAAGAAATCTAAAGTCCAACTCCTCACAACTAAATTTGAAGAAATTCATATGGAGGAAAATGAAATGTTTATGGACTTTTACACTAGATTGAATGACATTGTAAACTCAATGTGGGGTCTTGGCGATAAGATCCCAAAAAGTAAAGTGTGTGCAAAAATACTACTCTCTCTTCCTGAACGGTTCAATTCTAAGGTAACCGTAATCCAGGAACTTCGTGATACGGATAATATGAGGGTAGAAGAATTAGTTGGTTCTTTACAAACCTATGAATTAAGTTTTAAAGCTCCTAAAGGTAAATCTATTGCTTTGAAGTCGTCTAAAGGTATTACTCAAGAAAATTCAGATTCAGAAAATTCTGAAGATGATATGGCCCTTTTGGCGAAAAAGTTTTATAAGATTTTCAAAAGTAAGAAAAGAGTCGACTTTCAAAAGGCAAATGAAAAGAAACGTTCTAAACCTAAGTCTAAAACTTGGAAGTCTTTGAAAGATAGTCAATGTTACAACTGTCAAGAATATGGGCATTTAGCAAACAAATTCCTAAAAAGGACATATCCAAAAGGAAGGGTATGTTGGCTACTTGGGATGAATCGTCTGATTCTGAAGCCTCCTCTGAATCAGAAAATTCAGAAACCGAGTCGGGCAGTGAACTTAAGGCCTTTATGACTCTAGCTAAGTTTACTTTTTCAGATCATGATGATTCAACAAGTGAAGAAAATTTGGATAGTGATCATGAAAATGATGAAGATCTTCAAGATGCTTACAAGGCCTTATATAAGAAAAGTTGTAAAATTGCTGTCAAACTTAAACTTCAAAAAGAAAAGTTTTTTAAACTCAAAGAATGTTTTGAAACCCTTGTTTTAGAAAAATCCCAAATTTCAGATTGTTTTGAAAAATCAAAGTGTGATCTGGATTTCAAAACCTCCCTGATTGAAAATTTGAAATCTGAAAATGAGAAACTTAAAAATGAAGTATCTTCTCTTCTGAGTTTGAAGGACACATGGAGATATGCCCAAGGTGATCCAAAATTAGAAAAATTATTATCCGGATCAAGAAAATGTGGCGATCGATCCGGGTTGGGCTATGATAAAAACACGTCTCCTAAACAGAAGAATACTCCTTCCAATTTTGTGAAAGGAGAAACTTCTAACTCAAAAGGAAAAGGTACTAGTCAAGTTTTTTCTAAAAATACAAAAACTTTACAAAAACCCAAAAGCAGCTATATAAATTTCAAAAATCAGATTCGAAACCCACTAGCTGAAAAAATAGTTGATTTACTTAAGGAGCTATTAAAATCTAACTCAGTAGGTCACTCTTACAACTGTAAACAAAAGAAGACCAACTATTCTCCAAAACCCAAAACAGTTCTGAAATGGGTTCCTAAGGTTGCCTGTTTGGTTGCTCACACTGCTTTCAAAGCTACAAGCCATTCAAAATGGTACCTAGATAGTGGATGCTCCAGACATATGACAGGCGACAAGGCGCTATTCACCGATCTTAAAGATATGACTGATGGGTCAGTCACATTTGGTGATGGTAGCAACTGCAAGATAATTGGCAAAGGTACGGTCCAACTCTATAACCTTTCCTTATTTAAAAATGTTTTATATGTTGAGGGTTTAAAACACAACCTGTTGAGCATATCTCAAATATGCGATAACAACCATAGTGTTAAATTTTCTAATCAAGGTTGTGAAATTATAAATGAAAAGGGTTCTGTAATATTAACTGGTCGCAGAACTTCTGAAAACTGCTATATAGTAAGCGATGGTAGCTCATCTAAACAAACGTGCTACATGGTCCATACCGATGAGACAGAATTATGACATAAACGCCTCGGACATGTACACTACCGAAATTTATACAGATTGAGCAAAGGAGAACTAATTAGAGGTCGACCTAAGATGCAAAAAGTAGACAAGATTTGTGGTGAATGCCAGTATGGTAAACAAACTAGGAGCTCTCACAAAAAGGTGAACTCCAATACCACCACAAGACCAGTCGAGCTTCTCCACATGGATCTTATAGGACCAACAAGAACGGAAAGTCGAGGTGGCAAAAAATACATCTTAGTTATCGTAGATGATTATACAAGATACACTTGGGTTTCATTCTTGAGGGACAAATCAGAAACCCTTGATGAAGTGAAAAAGATTATAAAACGGATTCAAACTGAAAAATGTTCTCAAGTCAACAAGATCCGTAGTGATCATGGATCCAAATTTGAAAATAGCAGTTTTGAGAAATTCTGTAGCGATCAGGGAATATCGCATGAATTCTCTGCACTTAAGACTCCTCAACAAAATGGAATTGTCGAGAGGAAAAATAGAGTGCTTCAAGAAATGGGAAATGTTATGTTAAATAGCATGAAGCTCCCTAGGAATCTTTGGGCTGAAGCAGTGAATACTGCCTGCTACATTATTAACCGTGTTTATATTTGCAAATCTAATAATAAAACGGCTTATGAAATGTGGTTTGAGAAAAAGCCTTCTGTCAAATACTTTCGAGTTTTTGGCAGCAAGTGCTATATTTTGCGTGACCGTGAAAATTTGAGAAAGTTCGACACTAAAAGTGATGAAGGGATCTTTTTAGGATATTCTTTAAACAGTCGTGCATATCGTGTTCTGAACAACAGGACCGGTGTGATTCAAGAGTCAATAAATGTTGTGATTGACGATCATTTGAATACACCTGTCCCTAGTTCAGATAATGATGAAGTTCTTATACTTGAAAAACAAGAAACTTCATCAAGTGAAACTAATTCTGAATTAAGGACTGTTAAAGATCATCCAACTTCTCAAATACTTGGAAACCCTCTCACTGGTGTGCGCACTCGTAGACAATTAGAGGACATATGTAACTACGTATGCTTTACATCCCAGATAGAACCGGTTAACGTGAAAGAAGCACTTTCGGATGAAAACTGGATAGTTGCAATGCAGGAAGAACTTAATCAGTTTGTCAGAAATGATGTCTGGTACCTTGTTCCTAGACCTAAAGATAAACATATTATTGGAACAAAATGGATTTTCAAAAACAAATCTGATGAACTTGGAAATATTGTTCGAAATAAAGCAAGGCTAGTTGTGTAGGGGTATACACAAATTGAAGGTATTGACTATAATGAAACATTTGCCCCTGTAGCTCGTCTTGAATCAATCAGACTTTTTATCCATTGCTTGTTTTAGGAAGATTAAAATTTACCAAATGGATGTAAAAAGTGCCTTTTTGAATGGTGATTTACATGAAGAGGTATATGTTGAACAACCTACAGGGTTTGAAGATCCTAAATTTACTGATCATGTGTATCGTCTTAAGAAGGCTCTCTATGGTCTGAAACAAGCTCCCAGAGCATGGTACGAAAAACTGACTAAGTTTTTACTGAGTCATAATTTTCAGATGGGATGTGTTGATAAGACGCTCTTTGTTAAGAAACATAACGATGATATTCTAATGGTTCAAATATATGTTGACGATATTATTTATGGATCAACTTGTACTAACATGACTGTTGAGTTTGCAGATTTAATGAAGTCTAAATTCGAATGAGCATGGTTGGAGAATTAAATTATTTCCTAGGGTTGTAAGTAAAACAACAACCTGATGGAATTTTTATCTCTCAAACCAAATATGCTCTGAACTTAATTAAGAAATTTGGATTTGAGAATGGTAAAAATTTTGATACTCCTATGAGTACAACTTTGAGACTCTCAAAAGACTCTATAGGTAATGATGTGGATCCTAAATTGTATCGTAGTTTGATTGGTAGTTTGCTTTATTTGACTGCAAGTAGACCAGATATCGCTTTGAGTGTTGGTATTTGTGCTCGTTTTCAGTCAAATCCTAAAGAATCTCACTTAACTGCTGTTAAGCGGATTATGCGATATGTCGCAAAGTTCTGCTAAACTGGGTCTCTGGTATCCACATGAGACTAGTGTTCAATTAGCCGGGTACTTAGATGCTGACTGGGCTGAAAACATTGATGATAGGAAATCAACCAGTGGTGGTTGTTTCTACATTGGAAATTGTCTTGTTTCTTGGTTTAGCAAGAAGCAAAGTTCTATATCGCTATCAACAGCTGAGGCTGAATACATTGCTGCTGGAAATGCATGTACTCAGCTTGTTTGGATGAAACGTATGTTAAGCGATTATGGAATTACACAGGATTCTATGATTTTATTTTGTGATAATTCCAGTGCAATAAATATCTCAAAAAATCCAGTTCAGCATTCACGTACTAAGCATATTGACATTAGATTTCATTACATTCGTGAATTAGTGGAAGAAAAATTAATATATTTGGATTACATTCCAACCGAGACTCAACTGTGGACATTTTTCACTAAACCGCTCGACAAAAGCAGTTTAATAATTAAAGTTTGATCTCGGTATGTGCAATTTAAATTGAATTTGCATGCTTGGTGTATCATAATGTACATATGTTTGATATTTTATTTGCTTAAATTTGGAAATCATTTGAAAAATTGCAAATTTTAGTCGGTACTCGACCAGTGTGAGTGTACACGACCGGTCGTAATACGACCGGTCGAACACATCCACGACCGGTCGTGAAACTCGTGAATTCACTTTATTTTGGGGATTTGGCTCTTCTTCTTCATTTCCTTTTGTCTCTCCAACGAGCCTAGCCTCGACCGGTCGAACCCACCTTCATGATACTTCAAGGTTAGTGGTTCTTTTACAATTTTCTTGCAGATTCTTGTTATTGGTGTTTCAAATTTCACTCTTGTAGAATCTATTTGCTCTTTCATTGCAAGTTTGGGGTTTTCTCTTGAAAAATCTGTTCTATCAAAACCCCACTTCTTCTTTCTTGCATCTTATAGTTTCCTTGATTCCTCCTTTGAAATGGATGCTAGGGGTAAAAGAAAACTACACGTGATCCCTCTTCATCTAGATCAGCATCTATTACGCAACGTCATTTTCGCTCTCCCGAAAATGATCCTTCAGATGCACGGGATTTGCTTATGCGCAATATTATAGTTGAGCGTCCTGTTAATGTTAATCACATTGCTTCCTTTGGTATCCTTCCTCTGTTGCAATCTGTGGGATGGGATAACATCTTACATTGGGGTGGAGCTGCATACCAGTCCATTGCCCAATCCATGTTTGCATGTATTTGTGATTCTTCTCTTGAGAATTTAACTTTAAATTGATACTCAAGAAGGCTTATTTTCAGTGGATCGACATTTGATAGCTCACCTTATGGAAATTTCTGTCAATGATGAGGGCATTCCGATTCATATTACATGACAAATCTCAGAATCTGAACGACAAATGCTTACTAGAGATTTGTGTAATTTGGATGTTCACTGGACTCATAAAGGTCATGCACTTCCCTTAAGGTACTTGTTATCCAGACACAGAGTGCTTCACAGGATTTTCATCTCAAATCTATATCCGCGTTCTGGTAATAAAACCGAACTCACTGCATTCATGGTTCGTGTTTTGCATTCTGTCATCTCTGGTGCGAAAATCTGTCTACCTTCGTTAATTTGTCACTCCATTCTTTTGTCTTGTCACTATCCAGGTCATAGTGATATTCCCTTTGGTTATTTGATGACTATGCTCGCCAATCATATGCTCGTGGCTATGCCTGTTAGAGAAAAACCCATCCACATCTCCCTTTTAATAATTCCAATATTAACAAGATGAATTTAGAATTGGCTCCTGGTCAAGTGGATGCTGGTAGTAGTGGTGCTGAAGTAGGAAATGCAGATCAAGCTGGTGATCTTCCTGGAGACGTAAATATGGATGATTTATTTGAAGAACTTGAGTTAGACTCGGCTGATGATCCTGACTTTCAGCCTTCTGATTTTGATGAGAGGTTGAATTCTCTTCAAGAACAGGTGGCTCAAATTCGTGTTACCCAAGACACTCAATTTTCTATTTACGCAAATATATGAGGCGGGTTGCTAGGGGTTTACACAAAAGTGATCCGTCTAATCCTGCTCCCTCTTCTGGTTCTGACTGAATTTTTATTTGGTCTGTAATAACTAATATTTTTCTTTGCTTTAGTCTGACTTTGCTTGCTTACTGACTTTTGTTGATTATGCACTATGCTCTCTTGCATCTATATTCCATCTCCTACTTCCTTATCCTTGCTGCCCTTCTTCCTTTGTCATTTTGTGTCAAAAAGGGGGAGAAGTTTTGGGAGGCTTTGGCTTGGTTGGATTTAATGATTATGATTAGTTTCATTCATGTCTATTTAAATATGGATGTGCTCAGGGGGAGTTAAGCTTCTCAGGGGGAGTTATACTAGATATTGCTTATGATGTCTATATAACTGGTGCATGATTCTCTATTTGAACCTGTGTGCCTGTACTTCTCTTATTTCTATTGGAAGTATTATTATTTGGGTGTTTTGTCACAAATTTGACAAAGGGGGAGATTGTAAGTGCTATGGTCTCATGCTTCTTTGGTTGTCAAATTTTGTTGTGTCAAAACATCTATCTGTGTCTTGTGTTTGTATGGTGATTTATAGTATTCAAGACACTGCATAAAACACATGACATTGGATGTCTTTAAGAAATACAAAGTGTACTTCATCATCCTATCAATGTTTAAAGCTACACATGTTGAAGTTCAAGTTTCTCAAGAAACAACTTCAAGACTCAAGAAATGACTTCAAGACTCACAAGCAACGCATGAAGTTGTTTTCACGCTGATGAAGATCTCAAGATTAAAAGCTAAACAAGCTCAAGATCTCAAGCTTGATATGGTTCAAATATCTACATTCGTTGAATGGTTGAAGTTCAATGTCCATACGACATGTTTCAGGTTTGACTGACCTTAGGTTGACCTTATAAGTAGGTCACTTGGATACATAAATCAAATATTTATTTTACATAAGTTTGGTCTATTCTACGACCAGTCCTAGCTCCTGTTCGACCAGTCCTAGCATTGGTTCGGCTGGTCCAAGAAATTCCACGACCAGTCCTATGTTGTTGAAGATTTTCGGAATTTTTGGTACACCTACGACCAGTCCTGGAGGTCCTTCGAACGGCGTAGGAGTGTCTTCGACTCGTTCTCGACTAGTCGTAGGCTACGACTCAAAGTCCAGCAAGCTAATCTATGGTCCTATACG
This sequence comes from Magnolia officinalis, assembly GCA_021015155.1. Taxonomy (NCBI): domain Eukaryota; kingdom Viridiplantae; phylum Streptophyta; class Magnoliopsida; order Magnoliales; family Magnoliaceae; genus Magnolia; species Magnolia officinalis. Next base: position 71,151,671 of record JAJHSJ010000004.1, on the reverse strand, counting down.
ACCAGGAGTAGAAAGATACGACCAGTCGTAGGTTCCGAAGTTAGGCTTCGACACCAGTGTGGAACGACTTTCAAAGATCGCGCTCAATATTTCAAATATCCGTTAGAGCTACGACCAGTCGAAGGTTTCTAAGACCAGTCGTAGAGCGATTTTTGTTTCTATAAATTGAACACGAAATTCAGAGTTTGGAGATTCAACTCGATTCAATTCAAGAAACTTCAAGTGATCAATCTGAGATAAGTCTGTGTTTATTTTAAGCTACGTTGTGCTTATTTAATATTTCTTTTTGCTAGCTTATTTAATTTGATTTGGTTTGTATTCCAATCTTATTTGAAAAGAGGAATTACCTTATTCTTCTTCTTGAATCAAAATCAAATATAGCTACGCCCAACTAGTTAAAATCTAAAATCTATTAGAATTTAGAACCATATTAAAGTGAGTTTTGGAAATTGAACTTGACATTCAATCATCTACTCCGATTGGTTTCTACCGGGCTGCTATGAAAGAGAAGAAATCCAGGTATTTTACAATTCTGTAAAATTTCATTCCTTTGGTTTTGTTTGAGGTTAAGCCAGAAAAATCTTATTGTATTGGTTATCTGAGGAGAGACAGAAAACTCAAAAAGAGGGGTTTTTGAATGTGTAAGCCCGAGTGAAAAAGACACAATTGTAAAGGTTTTGGGTGAACCTGTGAAAACCTATTTGATAGTGAACGCTAATATCCCGTGTGTGAGGATATTAGGAGTGGGAGTTAGCATTCTGTGTGGCTGTTGAAAGACAGTTGGGTACACACAGGCGAACCACTATAACTCTTTGTCTTGTGGATTGAATGCTTGCTTAATTTTCATATCTTTATCATTCAATTGTGTGGAATGTACAAGGGGATGTGAATGTTGTAACTATTTACATTTCAAGCAAGTGTGGGGATTGTTGTAATAATTTAGATCTATATTTCTGCATTTAATTTCAATTCCTTGCTATTCATTTATTTCTATTAAAATTGAGTCCTTGATCCAAAAGATGTTCTAGAAATAAGGTTGTCCTACCATAAGCCCTTGTTTATTATGGTGTAAGGTTGTCCTTAGAACTGAATTTGTATCAATCTCTCAATACTTTTTATCAAGGTGATTTGAT